>JAIGNY010000448.1:442500-490000 GCA_020152595.1 Chiridota heheva
TTTTTTGCCAAATGCGTCCTAAGCAACTGGGGTTGGCAGTCAAAATGATGAATGGAGAGGATACTTTCATGAACTGTTTGGCAACCGGAAGCGTCAGAAAATTAACTGAAGCTAATAAAATGTTACCACAAGTTTAGGCCTACTGCCATACATTATCAATAAAATTGTAGTGAAAATTACTATGAGGTGTACTGAAAACTAATTAAATGCACAATAAAGGAGTTTCCTGTATAGTTCAATGTTGTTCCCAATCATGGGTTTCATTCTGGTATGACTGCACGCAAAATAGGCAATGGGCGAGTCAAGAAGAGGGCAACATGGTCATAAAACTTCGGGAATGCATGCATCTTAAAGTGAAGAAGCACAAATGATGAGAAATAACACTGATTTCGAAAACAGCCATTTCAAAGCATAAAAAGAGTTTTGAGTATCACAAGCGTTACTTTATAGCACGGGCGAAAATAAAGCCTAAAATGAATATCACAAAGGGCACTTTTTGACCTGTTGCTCTCGTGAAATGGGCCTAATTCTTGCCTCCATTGTCCCGTGAGGAGAAGAGTAGGGGTTTTCCCGTGGTTCAGGTGTTCTTCGTTTCATTGCCCATTTACGTCTCATACGGAAGGCTTTGATATGTTGATCGTTTTTTTTAATTTTTTTTTATTCAAATTGTAGCCTTATAATTATATAGATAGATATAGACAGAAAAACTATTCTAAATTGTCCCGATTTATGTTTTGTCGGACAAATTTGTCTAACACCCACTGCGCTCGAAGTCTATAGTTATACTCCTGCGTGCACGATGAGTAGAGGACAGAATTAATCCAGAGGAGAATTACAACTTACGAATTGCAAGTATTTATAACACTTTAAATGGAACTAAGGCTCAATTTTCCTGTTTCAGATCCGCATTGAAAATATTAAATACAGAAAGTGCCCGTACTAAATTTTCTACCCTAATTGGCCTGAAATCCTTCCACCTCCCCTGGGTATAGTTGAAAGCGCAATTTTCCCTCCCTACCGCGACTGAAATTGATTCAATTTCAATCGGCCTGAAAATTGCTGATGGCTCTTTTCTTTTAATATTAAATTTGCAATCACGACAGTTAGAAAATCAGAATAGAATTTCTTTGGACGAAGCCAGGCTCGTATACGTCGAGATACGAGAAATGAATGCACTTGAAAGTCGATCCGGTAAGATCAAACTACCTTGTCAACCAGTGCTTATGTAACATCCAGAATCTTAAAAATTTGTCTTTGTGTCGACCTATTTATGTACACTTTGGAAAAACTAAATAGTCTAAATAGTCTCCCCTCCTTCCTCCCCTCCTCCCTCCCCTCCTCTCGTGATCCCTTAACTATTTCCATACTGTCCATGATTAGTTTGGTTGTGATTTATCTATCAATATGCTCAATGAAATGCTAGGTGTCCTGTACCCTCATGTTTTGAATTCCGTCTTTTGTTAGTTTCGCTAATTAAAATGTTTGCGTCAATGTGTTGATGAAATATGATATCTTTGAACATGCGCCCTTGATTGCCCATAGGGTGGAAGGTCATAATTCACAAAAAGAAAGAAAAAGGTTTTAGTTATTTAAACATTTCTTGTATGTTGCCTCCTCAGGCCCGTAGCCGGGGTGAAGGGGGAGGAAAGAAGAGAAGGGGGTAGTCAGATCGAAAGAACCCCCATTTGTTAAAAAAGTGCCCTTTTGAAATCTAAAAGAATGATAAGCATCTGGAATTTCAAAGTTTGTAGTCCTGTCATACAAAAAACGGACCACCCCTTTCAATTTCCTTGCTACGCGTCTTCCCCCGGTTCGGTGTAAATATAAGAAAGCTGTCTCCAATTTTTCTTTCCAAATCGTGTAACAGAGGAACCAGGACCCTTCGTAAAACAACAAAAAACTTTTTGGGACCTTCCATGATCTGCATTGCAGTTCTAACATATTACATACCCCAAATACTTTCATGCAAGAGTGTCCTTATCTTCAGATCTTACTGTCTTATTCCTTCTAGATTACACGTTCTTCAGAAATACTGCTCGAAAAATACTGCTCCATCAACAAAACAGGTATCTATAATTAATCCATTTGATAAAATAACTGCAATGCCATCTATGGCCTTACAAAAATCATGCCGCGCAACGGCGCGGCCGCGGCGTCACGTGCGTCCAGTTCGCTGGCGTTATATTCATATTTATTAGTATGCGTCTTGGTTTCAAGTTGTGCATGCACCCTAGTTAATACAAAAATATAAAAAAGGTTCCAAGAGCGTACGGTTGAACTGAAAGGAGTGTACAATTTTGGCTTACATTTTTCATCATTTCAGGATTACCGACATGTTTTAATTACTTACAAGATTAACAAAAATAACAGGAGAAGTTAACTAGATATATCTTTATGTGCCGTAAGTACAAAAATTACAGTGTAACAGGTGACGTAAAGAGATGGTGTAGTCGCGATTTTAGGACTGAGGCGATTTCCACGTTAAAACAGATAGGATGGAGTCTCACTCTGTATTGCATGTAGTGCATAGCATGTAAGGCATACAGATTGAGATGTTATCTCACTAAACTTCAACATGCTGTAATTGGAAAGTGGAGGAGGAATTTTGAATATAAGCCTTACTTTCGGAAAAAAGAATTAAATGATCTCTGTTTTGTAAATGTTTTCATTTTTGATGCTTAGACTAGACGTTATGCAGGAAAAGCTTTACTGGTACTTTTACCTTAGTGGTACTTTTATAATTTGTATTTTAACACAAGTAATATAACAGTAAAACTCTTACACAGTACACTGAAAATCAATTCCAAATTTGTCCTTACCTCTGCAAATAATTTGACTATTGCAATATTTTGGGGGGGATTTTGGCTGATGAAGGTCTACCAATTTTGAAAAGTGCAAGCTTCGTCTTGTGGCTGTAGCATAGAAGTATAGACGGAGAACGCTGGGCTCCCATTGACTGCTGTGATAGCGAATGAGGCCAACATGTATTCACGAGTCACCAAGACCATGATGTTCCCCTGTTGACTGTAACGATAACGAGTTTTTTTTAGTTTTATTTAGAAATCTGTCATTTCAATTTGTTTCGTTTCCTAATATGTTATGTAACTTTTGGTATTCTAGGTAGGCCTAATATTAAGTCATCGGGAAAAACCTGTTGTCCTAACACGGAAAGTGGAATTTCGGTTCGAGTTTTTAAGCTTAGATTATGCAAGTCGGCCAAAGTGTCAAGGCCTAGTGTTAACTTACGGCAACGTAAACATCTCAAACAAACTTATCATGCTAGAAATTATCTCATTCGCAAGGCATAATGACTGAATGATACATTTGCAAAGTTTGAAACAATTATGTGAAGGCCATGCGATATGGACGCTCAACAAATATAAAATCCAGGTGTTTATTTTCCTCTAACACACGGACATTCCTTACATACCAATTACAATGTGGCTAAAGAGTAAAGTTACGTCTAACGTTGACGTCGTTAAAGCCTAACGTTACACCTTTGGCCCGGCCAAAGTTGGTATGAGTCTACATACCCAACTAGAAAATCTCTGATTCTAAACAGGTTTTATCCGGTGTACCACAAGGTACTGTCTTGGGTCCATTACTTTTCCTCTTATATGTAAATGACATTCCTGATAATATAAACAGCACAGTCAGACTGTTTGCTGATGACTGCCTTGTGTACAGAACAATTGATAACCCCTCTGACCAACAAATCCTCCAAGATGATCTTAACAAACTTGAACAATGGCAAAACAAATGGCAAATGAATTTCAACCCCTCCAAATGCTACATCTTGTCAATTTCCTCTAAGAAATGCTTTAAACTGTTAAGTCACCTGTTTATACCTTATGCAACCAGCCACTAAAACATGTCAACTCCCATCCATACCTAGGTGTTGAAATTGATAATAAACTTAGATGGGATAAACATATACATAACATAACCAAGAAAGCTAACTCTATACTTGGCCTTTTAAAACGTAACCTCTCAAACTGTCCCACCGACGTTAAATCCACTGCTTATAAAGCTCTAGTCAGGCCAGCACTTGAGTACGCATCTGCAGTCTGGGACCCCCATCACCAGTGCGATGTGGATAAACTTGAATCTATTCAAAGGAGAGCAGCCAGGTTCTGTATGGCAGACTACTCTTATAAATCTAGTGTAAAAACATGCTTTATAAATTAGATTGGCCCCTGCTTAAAACAAGACGATACAACACCCGGCTACATATGCTATATAAAATCAATAACAATCTTGTCGCCATCAATAAAGATGAACTTATCCCCACCGTTAGAACTAATACAAGAAATAATCATGACCTTAATTTCCAGGTTCCCTATGCTAAAAAGAATGTATATAAACACTCTTTCTTCCCTCATACACTAAAGGATTGGAATGCTTTACCGTCAGACATTGTTCATGCACTAAGTCTCAACTGTTTCAAAGCTAAACTTACTAACACCTGTATTGCTAACTAGTTTTTTTATTTTTTTATTTTTTACTCATACTTTTTACGCTCGGTTGGCGTTCATGTCCTCTTGAAGGATTTTTGCCGACTTAACCGATTCAGATTCAAAGCAGATCTGCAAAATCTCCATGTCCATTGAAAAAGTTGCGCCATACACTAAACAAAAGTCAATGGGATTGAACAAGTCTCCAAAAAAGTTCCCATACTTTTTGGGGATCATTTATTTGTGAAAATCAACCTCCCCTCTTCACTGAAAAATCAAACACACCTACTTCAGTTTGTTTCCAGTTGCAGTTGTAAAAGTTGGAAAGAAGTAACAACTAAAAATGGTCAAAATTCGACGGAAAAATATTTTCAAAATCGTGAAACGCTCTAGACATTACAATGCCGGCGCATGGACAGTGTACACACAGATAATATGTAAATACACCTCTTAAATAGGCGTGCGCAATTTTTGAAATATCCTACGCTTGTGGCGCGATCGTACGCATGCCGCGTTATGTGCATTCAAATTGCAACTCAAACAGTGCAATCCATTTCCTGCACTGTCTGACTGTATATAGCTGGTCATGCAATATTACGCCATATATGATCGCCTACGCACTGTTTATCAGCGCGTACCCTGTGCACTCGTTGAAGGGCGACATTTTGGAGGACAATATAGACTTGGAGGACAAGCATGTGTATTTCCGGGCTGTTAAAAATCTTTATTTGTGAAAATGTTTTAGGGAAAAGGGGCTGTAACACCATCACGTACGTTAACCAAGTTCATGTAACTTAGGCAAGTACGTACTAAAGGCCTACGTTAACATTATGAATACTTTACACAGAGACACCGTACAAATATGTAAGCAATGTGTATGTTTGGTGACGTTTACCAATCTTCATCCTTATCGGAAGACCATTATTGCATTAATATATATATATAACAACGATTTAAAAACAAAGAAAGGCCGAAATCTCTTGTGTATACTATATGCACATTAAGTTACAATTAAGAAGTTCAATGAATAATCAAAATCATTTTATAAATAGGCAACTTTGTTTCAAACTGTCTTGTTGCGTATTCTAAAACAGTGGCGGCGGAGCGTTGAAAAAATGGGGCGGCGCGGGGAGGCTAATGAGGTCAGGTAACATGTTGAAACATTAGTGGGGGCTAATTAGGTTGAGTAACCTGATAATACTGTTCACCAAAATTATTGTGGGCTGAAACTCCCCCTCCGCGTAGGCCTACACAGAGTGTGAGCATTTACACACGCTGCATCTTTCTCAAGTTTTAAAACGTAATTCCTTCAAAATGGTTTTTTTTGTGCAATTTTTAGCTGTTCCAATCGTTCAGATAGGCCTATGATCGAGATAAAAAAATAAAATTTTATTGGGTTTAGAATTGAAGCAAGTTATCCACCAAGAAAAACAAACAAACGAATTTTCCATCGAAAGGAAACGCATGTGGTTAAGTTCAATTAGATTTGACTTAAAACCCTGAGATCAAATCTGTTCAAAGCCTGTTGGTGATATTCACTGATACGTATCAGTTATTCGCATTTATATTAGGCATATTCATTTGTGAAATAAAACAGATAATATCTTCTATCCGTAACCGTAATCTACATTATACATTAACGTGAGAACGCCTAGCCTAAATAGGGACTCTAACGTTAGTCTCCTACGTTGGGCCTACTTATATGTGTAGGCTTTCCAAGATCGATCGCTTTTTCGGCGCCTAACGTTACCGTAGGATTTGGTTACTGTGTGATTATGGCATGAAGATTGCAATCACATATTTCTTATTTAATCTTTCTTATTCAACCAGCAAGGGGAACCTAAATTTCAATTTTTTTGACATGGATTAATTCAAAATTATTGACTTAACGTTAGGCCCAACGTTAGGCCTAGTCTAATTAATACTATTTTTTCAACTTGAGTTTTTACGAACAAATGTGTTATTTTGCGCTAGTATTTCCGTTAACTGATTAACATTTAGCGTGGTGATTTTTGCCTGTCATCCCCTGATGGGCTTACCTGCAACATAATGCATAGCTAGGTAATTATAGTTTAAATTTACCCTAACGTTAGGCCTACATTTACCAACAAAATTCGTTAGCCATTAAACGGCACGCTGATGGTAAAATACCACAAATTAGGCCCTACTTTTCCTAAAATTGTAAAGATTACGCACCCAGCATCTCAAAAGACAAAGTGAATTATCGTAAAACTCCATAATCACGACGTCTCGTACCCAACCACATTCAAATTGGTTATAATCCTTTTTTAAAGGCTTTAGGCTTGGGACAAAGAGCTTCTTTGCTTGGGGCCTACATGAATCGCGTGTAATAGTAAATTTGTTTGTTCCAAACACTAAAACCATAGCTAGGTCCGGCTAACTAACAGACTAATCCATAAGATTTTGTCTATATCTCGAATATTATTGTTTCTTTCTTGTGTACGGATCTAATCCACCAATACTTTTAATTTTAACACGATCCCCTGCTTAGCTTGTTGTTTACAAATTGTCCTTCAACTGATGATGGATTCGCAGTTGCTAGGAAATACGTAAGCGATTCACAGGATATCGTGTGTATTTTATAACCTATATCCAGAAAAAACGCCTGTGAAATTTTCTCGCTGTATTGCTCTTTTATAACTTGTGTGCGAATGCGTACGCGTAACCAGGCCTAGCGCACAAAAGTCAGTTCTACGCAGGCATTTCTCTGTAAAAGACAACGGAGCCAAAACTTCAAGAAAATAAAGATTTTTCGTACATTTTAACAATCAATTGTACTCAGTGATATCATCATTTGATTCGGGAACGTTTCTTTAACACGGAGGACTAAAGTTTTGTGTGTTTACAATGTAAGGCAAGCAGAAAGCAGAAAGCGGTCGGGAAAAAAAGAAGGGGGGTATTTTCCCGGTCGAGCCATTTCTTTCCCTGTCAAACTGTCAAGAAAACTGGCCAAAATGAAAGAAATCTCTCTGAAATTAAAGAAACTTCCGGATTGGCAGCAATTTTTATGGAACTTAATTTACCAGTGAAATTTTTGCACTTGTCACAGTGAAATTTATTGGTTTTTAAGGTAGCCTAAAAAGCGTGTCTTTCTTATCTGAAATAAAGAATTGCGCACTTTGTTTTTATGCGCATATTTTTTCTTTCGCAAATGCTCATTTATTGCGTCAAGCCGCAGTACATGCACGCGAAGAATGCGAGAGATTGTACGCACTTTATATTTTTCCTGTCCAATCATCGGCCATATAATGATGACGAAACAGGCCACGCCGCTGAAAGTACGTATATATCGTTGCGCTGATATGCGACACATATTGCGCTTATATCGTGAGTTTTCAGCGTCACCTGCAATTCCTCTACAAAGGCGGTAGTAGCGCCCAGTAACGCAGATGATATAATGCATGCAACTTGTACACTGATTACTTCAAAACACTCAACTATATGCGTGTGCAGAGTAGAAATGCGCGTATGAAGTGCGAACGCATATTCTATTACGTAACAGTATTAGGTAGCGTTGAAACTTGATGGAAACATTCGTAAACAAAATATTGATACATTCGCCCACAAAACAGTCGCGTGGTGCTATGTTTCACCGTTGGAGGTGGTGGCATCCCCACAACCCCCAAAAAGAGAAGAAATATAATAATAATGATAATAACAATAATAATAATAATAATAATAATAATAATAATAATAATAATAATAACAACAACAACAACCAAAATATAATGATAATAATAATAATAATAATAATAATAATAATAATAATAATAATAATAATAATAATAATAATAATAATAATAATAATAATAATAATAATAATAATAATAATAATAATAATAATAATAATAATAATAATAATAATAATAATAATAATAATAATAATAATAATAATAATAATAATAATAATAATAATACAAATAATAATAATAATAATAATAATAATAATAATAATAATAATAATAATAATAATAATAATAATAATAATAATTATAATAATAATAATAATAATAATAATAATAATAATAATAATAATAATGATAATAATAATAATAATAATAATAATAATAATAATAATAATAATAATAATAATAATAATAATAATAATAATATAATAATAATAATAATAATAATAATAATAATAATAATAATAATAATAATAATAATAATAATAAAATTATAAAATAATTATAAAAAAAAAATAATGATATAAAAATACTCATAAGCGTAAAAAGTTCGGCACATCAATCAAAATTAGCATCCACCGTTTAGCAGTTTAGTTGCCACTATTTAGAAAATTGCTTAAATTTTGTGCTTCAAATCTAGGGGCAAAGCTCTGGTAAAGGTCCAGAAGCGAAGACCCTGGAAGCGCTGCATTTCACGTTATTTTGATTGCAGAAAATTACTTAATATTGTATCAAATCCAGGGTTGAAGCCTTGCGTCCCCGTATTTTTGGTAACAGCAAATTGCTGAAAATTGCGTCAAATCTAAGGACGAGGTCCCTGGAAGACTTCTAGGGGGAAGCCCTGGTAGGACCCAGGGGATGCCTATACGTTTCTTGTGATTTTGATAGCAGAAAATTTTTAAAATTCTGTCGAATCTAGGGGCGAAGTCCGAGGAAGCCCTGCGCTTCTCGTGATTTTGGTAAAAAAACATTTGCTTAAAACTGTAAAATTGTGTAAAATATAGGCTTGCTAGATGCAAAGGTCGTGAAGCCTTGGTGGGGAACTACGGGACAAAGCCGCGGAACCTTACTTTTCTCGTAATTTTGATTGCCGCCGAAATTTGCTTTCAAATGCATTAAATTTATGTGGCGAAGCTGCAGGTAGGGGCGCTGGGGCGAAAGCCCTATGTGTGTCTCGTGATTTTGATAGCAGAACAATGCTTAATATTGTGTCAAATCCTGGGTTGACGTCCTGAAGCTTAGCGTTTTGTAGCGTGATTTTAGTAGGAGAATATTGCTTAAAATCGTGTTCCACACTAAAGATAGTTAAAAGGAATATAGATTTTGGAACGAATGTTCAAATATAGGATCTCATTTATCCCAATATGTGTCTTTAGTAGGGGTCGAGGGATGATTTTCATGTTTTTAACAGTTCGATGTAAGAATAGATCATCGGGCAGAAAATCCAGTATTTCTTTCATTATTAAAGATTTCTAATGAGGACCTTAAACCAGGAAGCAAGTATTTAGTTCCATGTCAGGGGTGGCAGAATATGTTTGAATCCAGATCTAAGGGACACAGGATTTAATGGGCACTTATTCGACTGATATATTTTGAAAGTATGTACGTTACGACAACATTATACTTAGGCAATCTTTAATGTCCCCCTCCTCTCCCCTCTAACTTGTATCGGTCATAAACGTATTCTTTATCTTACTTTTCTTCTAAACTTTGTAGCCACGGAATTTTGTGAATTTCAAAATCAAGATTTGTAAAACCAAAATTCAGGAAAATATGAAAATTAGATATATCGAGATCTATAAGAATTGAGAAATTTATTGATCATAACTTAGACTAAAATTCGGAAATATTTATATGATCATTAATCAATTGTATTGATTATGATTTGGAATCTTTAATTTCGTAACGAGTTAGAATCTCGTCAAGGCCACATTTGTTTTCGTCTTTTGCACAAATTTGAGTTAAAACAGATCTTTTAACAGGGATAATTTCACTTAATAGCCTCATTTTTAAACTAGCGACAAATTTATTCAGCTCTGTTTATCTCGACCGTGTCATGTTACCACACATACATACCGTACTACAAACTGCATGTATACCTAGTCTTCGTACACTGTATAGTATTAGGCCTATGCGCTTCTCTATAATTGAAGTGAACAATTGTAAAACGTTGATGACGTGTGTAAGTACATGATATGTACTTACTGACGTCATTGCGAGTTGCTATGAGACGATAATTCCTCTTTAACCGTTGCAAAGAAGGTGGAGAAGGACACGTCAGTCTATGGGGCTGGGTATATATCCTTAGTTTGCCTAGACCCCAATTCAAAGATGCTTCAATAATCAAGTTTGGGGTGGCTTGCACACCCATAGCAAGGACCTATTTAAAGATTTTTTACAAAGATATAAGAGGAGAGAACTTTTCAGTATGAAAAATTCCAAGGTGTTTGGCCCCAATGTGTGTGTGTGTGTGGGTGGAGTGGAGGGAGGGTATGTACACACAATCCCACCCCAAAATCCCTCACACAGTCCCCTTCTTATAAAATCAAAAAGGGCATATCCTGCCCCCTCTGCCCCATTACTCAAAAGGTACAGCGGCCCCCGTTGCCCCCGTGGTTCCAACATGACTGGGTACACATGAGCCGCGGCGTTGGGGATACGTTCCTCCATTTTTTCGCGAATCATAAGCTGATAAGAAGGATGACTTTTGCAACAATTACTGTTGCAAAAGATATGAACAACGGATTATGTCCACTCAAAATTGATAATTAGAACAAATCAAACAAAATGTCCTATCTGATGATTAGGGCGTGATTATTTCTAAAAGAAGTGAAGACCACGAGAACTGCAAACGTGAATGATGTTGGGATTTGTTTGGGTTAAATCACTGAAATAAGTCGTTTTAAACTCTAAACTAACAAAGACAACGTGCAGTAGCGTAGGAACCGGGCGAGCCAATGGGCCAAGCCCCTTTCCCTCCATTATATTATTGGGGGGCCAAGTACCATTTTGTATCAACGAATTGATTTTCAACGGTCAGATTCCATAGCACCTTTTCTTCCGGAAAGCTTCAATTTTCGAAAAATCTCCTTCAATTTTCAGAAAAAAATTCATTTTCATGGAAATTGATTATTGCTCGCTTTCTTTCATTTTCGGAAAAATTTCGGTAAGTTTTGTCTCGAAAAATTTCCTTTATTATTCGTGAAATTTGCATCAGATAATAATAATAATAATAATAATAATAATAATAATAATAATAATAATAATAATAATAATAATAATAATAATAATAATAATAATAATAATAATAATAATAATAATAATAATAATAATATAGCAATAATAATAATAATAATAATAATAATAATAATAATAATATAATAATAATAATAACTTTTTGGGGTGAAATTTCCTTCATTTTTGGGAAATTGTCTTCAATTTTTGGGAAAATTCCTTTATTTTTCGGGATATGTTGCCAAATTTTACAATCATTTCACGAAATAATAATAATAATGATATAATTAATAATATAATAATAATAATAATAATAATAATAATAATAATAATAATAATAATAATAATAATAATAATAATAATAATAATAATAATAATAATAATAATAATAATAATAATAATAATAATAATAATAATAATAATAATAATAATAATAATAATAATAATAATAATAATAATAATAATAATAATAATAATAATAATAATAATAATAATAATAATAATAATAATAATAATAATAATAATAATAATAATAATAATAATAATAATAATAATAATAATGATAATAATGATAATAATAGTAATAATAATAATAATGATAGTAATAATGATAATAATAATAATAATAATAATAATAATAATAATAATAATAATAATAATAATAATAATAATAATAATAATAATAATAATAATAATAATAATAATAATAATAATAATAATAATAATAATAATAATAATAATAATAATAATAATAATAATAATAATAAAAATAATGATAATAATAATAATATCAATAATAATGATAATAATATCAATAATAATAATAATAATATCAATAATAATGATAATGATGATGATGATGATGATGATGATGATGATGATGATGATGATGACGATGACGATGATGACGATGACGATGACGATGACGACGACCACGACGATGATGATGATGCGACGACGACGGCGACGGCAACGGGACGACGAGGAGGAGGAGGAGGAGGAGGAGAAGAAGGAGAGAAGGAGGAGGAGAAAGAGGAGGGGACGACGACGATGATGCATATGCCCGATATAACGTAAGCATTGCAAATTCAGCATAGCTTTTCCCATCTCTCATGGAGCATTCTTTTTCCCCAAGAACATCACTTATCAACTCTTTTGCGAAAAGCTGCATATAGGATATAGACAAGTAAATAGACCATCCCCTCCTAACCTTAAACTTATGAATACTTATTTAAAGGATGTCGTAGATGTATACAACAAAAGCATTGCTTTCTTACCTTGGAACAAGTGCTCACGGAGAAGACACGTAGCATCTCTTGTGGCTAATGCATATCCGTGAGTATGCTTGGAGTACCACTTCACAAAACCCTTTTCAATTGACGGCTATAAGCTCGCTTCTGTGCTTGTCCGCTCTTGAGAGAGCAATTGAAAATTTATTCAATTATTGTTTTGTTTTTGACGTATGACGTCACTGATATGAGTGGCCACAGTTCAAAGCTACCAATGCTTCATCAACATTTATGTCGAAATGAGTGTCGTTGAAAGTCTACTGTAGAAGGTTGGATCCCGCATCTTGACTTTCTCAACAATGGTTAACGTATTTTAAGGAGCATAAATTCATATAAATTTTTCTAAATTTGTTCAGGTGGGAAATTATAAGCTAGGTGGATTTTCTATTACTACTTTAGCCACTTTTTTACTTTTTTTAGAAATATACATTATTGAATAAGACTCTTTGGAAAGTAAGGATATGTTGTCACACAAACTTAGTTTGTGTTTAGTCGTTTCCACACAACTGAGGAAGAACGTTAATTTGAATCTCAATTTTACGTGAAACAGTTTAACTGCATAAAATATAAGATTTAAGCAGTTTCTGGACCATTTTGTTCTTTTAAAACTCTCTTTTATATAATATGAGCATGCTGAACCTTGAGCTAATCGTTTAATCCTACTACTTTCTTCTGCCGTTATTCGATGGGGAAGAAAAACCGCTTCCGAAATCCTGTTCTATTCCAGTACTAGAGGAGACAATTTTGTATAACTTCAGTGACACAATTTGAGGACGACGACAAATAAAAATACAGTAACAATGACGGGATCGTTGCCTGCGTATTCGGTTATGATAGTAACAATGCTATCACGAAACGCTTAATACGACCCGGACGAGATCACATGTACGACGTACGTTAGACATAACATCGACAACCAAGTTAATGTCCACGGCCTTTGATAACCAGTTGTGGTGCACTGGCGTGCCTAGCAACCCAAGCTTGAACCCAGAGGCCTCGTGGTCTATAGACAAGTATGATAGCTGCTACACCACAGTAGATATACAAAAATGAGAAAAGATTATTATTATATAAAAGCTTATACTAGCTTTAGTTCTCCAATTTAGAATCATTATTGTTGATCAACAATGGTTATTTGTTCACAATCTGACAATGATATGATTCTCTCGGAGTGTTTAAATAGGTACAGACATTAAGCATTAACCCGTAGTCTGTCCTTTCAAACAGAACACATTTCCAATGAAACTCTTTTTACCCCATGACCCCCAAAAAAAAAAAAAAAGTTTGTCAACACAGTAAACTCATATGGGACGAGTGATGCATTATGGGTAAATATCGCCTCTATTGTATTAAAAGTACTTAATTATAAGGTTTTGGGTGATACTCATACCCTTGGAATGTTTAAGTATGTACAGACTTTTGGCAGTCTTTCCTATCAAACATAACACATTTTCATTTATGTGAAGTTCCTCATACTTTAAAAAAGTTATACGCAAACATAATTGATAGAAGACAAATATTTTGAAAATTTCAAAGCTATTCCACTCGAAATTGAATGGCCTTTTTTGATAATTAACAGAAACAACAATTTTGAAGATGTTTCTAGACTTTTCTGAAAAAAGGATATAATGTGAATATCAATTAGCCAAAGTTATATATTAGTCGTATGTTGTATATTTCTATGTGCTTCATTTTAATGAGTCAAAAGTTGTCCTTTGATATCAATTCTGATTAGTAGATTTGTTTAACGGAAGTTTCAAGTTTTCCATCAAACATCACTTGGTTCATATTTTAAAGATGTTTTTTGTCTAAATGAATGAAGTAAATGAATTTTCGCTGACATGTAATTAGTACGCTCCTGCAACATATTTGTTGTGCCATATTCTACTCTTTCTTCAACATTTCAACAAATACTTCTACTCAATGAATATTATAAATAAAACAACAACAATTACTACAATGAGGTTCTTGGTTCCCAAGTGCTCCTCATTTTGATTCACAGGTGTTGCGTGGGGTTTCCCACTTGGCTCAATGTTAATATAATTTGTGAGTGCAACAGTACCGTGATTTGCCTATAAGTATATAGGGCAGGGTGAATGGTGACAAATAATAGGAGCTATAAATGCATAGGTAGAAGCATTTTCATAGTGTATTTCATCATAGTGTTTCATTTTACATTTTTTATTTTAATTTTTTCTTTAGATCTATCCACGTGCACTTTTTCTGATATCATGCCAGTAAATCATATCTTCTAGTAATTTGTATCATCCCTACTGTAATTGTCAATTGTCCTATTGGTATGTTTTAATAAATTACAAACAACGAATTTACATCTATATCTCATAAATCTTCTTCAACCAAACACAGTTATCTGACTCATCTTCCAATGCTTATTTAAAACTGGGACAGCATTTTGCACTTGTAACCGACTGCCGAGAGAAATTTGCAATACATGTCAGAAACCGAAAGCTTTTATTGGTGGAAACTGAATAATAAAGTGTGACTATAAAGTTGAGATGATACGTACGAATGGAAAACTCAGGCGGGTAGATTTGATTGTATTCCCACTGAAGAGAAGAAAAACATCTTGAAAGAAAGTAGGATCATTGTTGAGTGCGTGGAACTTGAGACTACGAGTAATAAACTTCAAATTAATTCCCACTGCGGGAAGATATCAGTAAGGAAAATACAATTAGAAAAAAGTTCGATTGACAACATACTGACAAGGTTTTTTTTAAGGACAAATAATTAGCAATGGGGAATGCAGATAACGGTTGCTGAATCTAATATCAAGTCAATTTTAAGTAAATCGAAGTAATATAGATATAGGCATGATACGTAGATACCAATCTAGTTTTGTTATAATCTGTTCGTTGATTAAGTTGCGGTGATAAATTGTTTTATCCAAATGTATGTCAAAATGTGTTGCACAATAAGATAAGGTTACTCAGCGATATTTTCCGTGTGTGGCTACGTCGCAAATGCTGCTTTTTTTGGCTTCCTGAAAGGAAGACATCTGGATCGTCGTGATGACGCATCGGCATGGGGTCAAAATTTGCATATGCTTGTTACACAAAATGCATATTCATATTACATAGTTGCGATTCCGATTCGCCGGGTTCATGCAGTGCAATCATAACAAATGTGGCGTTAATGTTATGACGTCTGATTCGATAATCAATTAGGCCAGAAACTCTTGTATACACTGAGAACGCAGCATTCTTACACTGTCGAAAAAGATAAGTTCAACTAATCTCAGGATATATCTTTCATATGTGTAAATATCATACTTTAATGTAAAGAATTTTGAAGTGAAATGTGTTTTTACGTTTACATAAACTTCTAGAAGCGCAACAATAAAATGTTGATATATGCGCTATGCGGATATCCAGGGTAGCTAGCTAGCGCCTTAGTGGCCTGCTATGGATCTGATCAGAAAGAACTAAAGAGTAACGTTTTGAACAGAAAACTGCAAAAACAAATATGACTTTTCAGTTTTGGACCTCCCATGTTTAACAGTTTAAGTGATGTTTTGTACTTTTATATTACGTTTACAAGACTTATTTAAACAAGTTTAATGGGTTTTTTTTATTAAGTTGAAAACAGTATCAGTATCACATTTACAGCTATTTTGTTGAAGGTTATAGGCCTTACATTAGGATAGTGCTAAGCATAACGTTAGCTTAAGTAGATGAGTTGTGCATATACTACTAGCATTACTGTTGTTTGAAATTGTCCTGAGCTCTAACGCCAAACGGCTATCATTCATAGTGTCAATCTAATGTACTCCTTCTGTTTCTATTTACGTTCATTATTAAGTTACTGACCTACTGCCTGGTCAAGGGTGGTTCTCAGAAGTTTATTTTGTTTAAGAGAATTATATTTTGTATCCTCATTTGGAAGAATTTTGATTTTCATAGATACTTAAGATTTATGTTCAAGAGATTTGAACTAGTTCAAGAGCATTTTGATACTAATCAAGATATTTTGTATTATTTTAAAGTGCGGTTTGGAATAAAGTAAAAGTGTTTTATTTTTAATAGAGAATTTTGATTTTCAAAGTGACTTAAGATTTTTCTTTAAAAAATTTGATTTTGTTCAAGAGATTTTGATTTTGTTGAAGAGCATTTTGATTTTATGCAAGGGCGTTTTAATTTTGTTCAAGAGAATTTGAATTTCTTCAAGAGATTTAGATCTTTTTTAAGAGTATTTTGATTTTGTTCAAAAGATTTTGGTTTTGTTCAAGAACATTCCGATTTTGTTCAAGAGATTTTTTTAAGAGGTTTTAGTTTTGTCTAAGGGTTTTATTAAAAAACACTTTTATTTTATTCAATAGACTTTGTTCAAGAGCATTTTAAATCAAGAGAATTTTGACTTGTTAAACAGACAGTATTTGATTTTGTTCAAGACATTTTGATTTGTTCAAGTGGTTTTGATTTTGTTCAAGAGCTTTGTTGAACTAAGCCCTTGTTTTGATTTTATATGAATCAAGAGACTTCGTTCAAGAACATTTTATATTAAGAGAATTTTGATTTGTTCAACAATATTTGTTTCTGTCCCTAAATAATTTTGATTCAGGTTCCAGAAATTTAAAGTTTTAAGTAACACAATCTATGTTATTGAGCCTTTTTATTGCCAGCTTTGATTTCAATGAGAAGATTTGATTTTGATTAAGTGTATTTAATCCAAAATCGCAAAAACTGATTCTCGCAACTGTTGGTTTGAAAAGTAACAGTAACACACTGGGCTATTGCATGTCCTAAGTTGTATAAGGGTTTTATTTCACACATATTGTGGAATTAGAGCCAACGAATCGTGCAGCAATTGGTAGAAGTTTTAACCAATCAAGCAATTTGAATCAAATTATAAACATTGTGTGCATATATGACGATTTCGCCTCTTTAAACATAATCCTAAGTATAAATACATACTACACAGTACCTCATGAACAGACGTCAGTGCATCATAACATAGTTAATAATGCTTATTATTTATTGTCTACATTGTAATTTTCACTACTCATTGACGGCTTCAAGCCTCGCAAACCACGAACAAAAAAGGAAGCCTCAAATCGCCAGGTTTCTAGTTATTCTTCGGTGTTACGTCGGTGGTCCCACTTGGCTCATTGCAATGTCAATATTAATGCAAAAGCTAAATGGAACTCGATAATGGAACTTTTCCAACAATTACTGGTCTACTGTTTTACACGTGAAGTATTTTATTTATGCTTGTAAACAACAAGAAACAAGTGGAACACTTACGCTTCTCGAAAGATAGACGTCCAAAAAGTTCCTTTAATCACCTTAGAATTTGTTTTAAGGAGTGTCCTTCTCTTTTTTAAGTTGATTCTAATTGAGTATGGCCGCTTGTATTGTAAGTTATAAAGTATCCTTGTTTAGCTCCTTTTGTACTCTTACTGTTCAGTTCGACCATTGTTTATCTTTAAGTATTAAGTGTGTCAAGATGCATGAACTTATTTGTGTATTTGTCTGCATTAGTAATTTTATGTATCTCTCAATGCAAAAGATTTTCTGTTTGGATGTAAATTGTCTCGTTTGTTGTAATGAAAGAAATGAAACGTTGTACATACTGACAAGTTGATGTATGAAGGATTTTGAACGCAGACAGGAAAATGAATTTTGGACTTCAAGAATCACAAATTTGCACCTTTCCTAGAACCTTTATAATAAAAATGGCACTTACTACATGAACAACCAGTGTATTTGTATTACGCTGACTAATCAACCAAAAAATTGTCAAGTGAAAAATATCGATCGCCCAGTCAATAGATTTTTGAACTACAGGGGTACCAAGATATTTCAACCTTTGTTCGATTTAACATACAAAGAGTATGCACAAACATGTATTATATACAGCTGGTCAATATGGCTTATTTCCCATTTATGTACATATAGAACATAAACCAATAAGCCTAACATGCCTACTTGTGTATAAAATACACAGTAGCTCGAATCATTGGCGACAGTATTCAATTTCTGAAAATGTTGAGAAGATGTATAAAACGGAATAATTAGCAGACAAAAGTAAAACATTAACACAATATTTTCTGTACCCCTCTTATGTAACAAATATGACAAAAAACGTGAAAGCAGATTTTGTTTCATTAACACTGCTAAGAATTATACCTGTAATATTTCTAAGTGCTTCAGAAAAGAAGATGTATAATCATTTAAAATTTGATAGATACTCTTGGCAAGGTCATATATGGTTTGATATTAAGCTCATCATTTGATCGGTAGCATGAATTATTTGATAATGTCATTTTGAGCAGATCAATTACATTTTCAAGTAAATATTGCATTATGCGTGAAGTTATCTTGAAGTACTAACCATCCAAGCATACGTGTTGTGTGATACTGCATCTGTCTCAGAAATATGAAGGAAATTTGATGAACATCGGCATGTTTGAACCATAATCACGGCAACTATATAATGTAATGCAAAATACTATTTTTTATTCAGAAGTATTTTTTTGGATTTTTGTATAGTATGTTTGCTTCCTTTTCAACGCCCGGCTAGTGAAAAGGTTGTAATGGATCAATATGATAAATTTACACTAAATTTTCAAATGAATTCTTAATGATTTCCTAATGTACTCAATGAGTCAAAGCCACAAATTTCACGGAAATAGTTATAAGAAATATACATTAAATTCAAGGAATGGGATTGGTTGACATCACTAATTATTTCATCATTTCTTACAATTTACTCGCTACGATTCCTATCATATCAGACGAGCATGATTGATTTCGTATCTTATCCTAAAATCTTGCTCATTTCAAACTGTCTTTTCGAGTTTCGTTCAATTAAATTTCAGTTTGATATCAGTGACGAGGAAGCTACTCGGGTTCGACGAACTGTTTTGTGTAAAAGCAGAGCTAAACGTTTGTACAGGTTTATTTTGAAAAAGTAAATAAGCAATTTTAAAAGACCAAAATTGTGTTATGAGATTATAGGCACAGCATTTAGAACAGAGAATTTCTAAAATCAATTCAACATTTTCAGATAAAGAGGTATGCAATGTTTTTGAAAACCGTCGATGAACTGTCATGTAATTATGAATCTTTGTGTATCAAATTCAGTATTCTTACCTACATAATGTTTCTTCTCTACATATTTATTAAAGGTATGTCAAATTAAAGATTAAGCTTTACTCAAAGCGTCTATGACAGATGACTACAATCAATCCCATAACGAAAATAATAACTGATTGATTTATGTGGGTGTCACTATTACACCAACCTTGTTTTTATCATTAGCAGTAACTCAAGCATAAGTTTCTGTTTAGGCAGGTGGGAAAGGAAAGTTAAACCAACTTCTACATAAGTGCAACACACCCATAAGCATGATAATGTTAATGTCAAATCAAACTCATATTCTACTTTGAATACATGGCAACAGGTTTATATTGATTATACCGCCAGGAGAGGAATGAATGAAAAACTACTATTTCCTATCAGCCGTACAATTACGGTAATGTGCTCATTTTTAATTTCTTTCTTTGTAGGACAAAGAAGTTGCTTAGAAACATAGACCCATGACAATCCGAAGCAAGTAAAACAAGACCCCGTGTACCTCTATACATTTATACTCTCTTTATGTTGGGTTTACTTAGATAAATGATCAACTTGAAAACATAAACTATTTCTTTAATTTATTGAACACACAGTGAAAATATTTACCCTGATATTTCAATATCGGTTTATAATACACAAATGAAACAAATAGTTTAAGTGAAATAGTCTTGTCGTGAGAGAAGTAGTTTCATTATATAGGCGAATAAGGAATAGTACCACCTGCATGAAATCATTTCAATGCACTTATTAGATTAATGCCACAAAAAATTTGAAAAACAACTTTTTGATCTAAAACCGAATTTGGTAAATTACCGTACGGTTACGCCTGAACAGTAGAACATTAATCAATCAATATTATTTTATACCTGCATCGACCTATTTCTAATGCTCGTACATTGCCTTCATCAATATATTATTAAACAATTATGCGTAACTATAAAAAGACTATAATAAAATAAGATATCCTAAGATATGCATTGGTTTCTATTGCTCTGAAACTTCTGTCAAATATAACTCGAAAAGTATAATATCATAAATCGATGTAACATCTACAATTCCAATTCCTTTAACACTTGGCCTCTGTCAGTAAATGAAGTGTGTCAAATTTAATCAAGCTGCAAATATTATCGAGTGTTTTAAATCACCATCATTTCATAGAGAGACAGGTATATCTATGTTTTTCCAACAAATAACTTCAATAACATAAGACGTGTCTTGCAGTTGTGAAAGACAAGACAAGAGAACCAGAGGCATATTCTAAGTAATTGTAAGCTGTAAAATTCAGTTAGGAGCCGTTGGTTTATAAATGTTTTATCTCATCTAAAACAGAGAGGCATAATAACATCAAATCTTGCGTTGCAGTAAAAGTCAGAATCGTTGTGCGTGATTGCGAATAAATAACGAGCTGTGATGTTTATTGCTTTTTCTCAAAGATAAGTGCAACCGATGAAGGGTAAAATTGTCATCAATCGCAAAACATCGAATGGAAAAAATAAATGCAACTTGTTTGTTGGCAGACTGGAGATTGTCAAATAAGCTTTTTTGGGTTCCGAGAGGATTTTCTAATTGATGGAAAATAACAGCTACTTTCAAAGCTTGAGGAGAAAGGGACAGAGAGGGAGAAAGAGATTGAGTCAGAGATCACTTGACTGCGGCTATGATCAGTAATTATGAAGTTACAATGCAAAAAGGATCAAGCACAAATGATTAAACAAAGAGAAATGATAAATGCATGTTTCAAACATGGTGGTGTGCCGTATATTAAAATGTACTTATGATTACAAAGGTTTTAAACACTCTTTACAAACTCAATCTTGCGGCCCTATTGTCCCTTATACTTCCAACCTAATAAACATTATTTTTGATTTCACATTACCTTTTATACCTTCACTCAACACTGGGGTGAAGGTGTAGAAGGGAATAACCCTAACTTTACCACCGTAAGCTACGTCACCCTCATTTCATTTTAAGATAAACCACTTTAAACTACACGTTGTACCTTTCTTATGTTATGTTTTCTCGCACTATATCTACTCTTGGCACATATGAATTGTCCAGTTAAGGTACCGTTACATCCAAGCAACCAACCAACGCTCGTATTATTAATCTTCAAGACACTACACACATTTAAGAAAGAAAGAAAAAAAACAACTTCATACACATTTTAGAAAATTATGGTGTTCAGGTATTTTTTTGCTTGTTACATCTTTGTATACCTTCTCCCCTCCTGAAATATGATTTAAAAGTTTTTTAATATTTTAGCTCTGGAACTAAACTCCTATAGATTTAAAACACAATGTAAGTGCCTAACTGATTTTTTTCTCTCATGAAACAACTTGGCTTTAACATTAGTTCACAAAGAATATTATTTCCGAAACGTAAATATACCATGGGTTATAAACCTATTCTAATCTAGCTAAGACTGGCATACCAAATATGTTGATAATGTCACTATGTTTTTCATGCTTTTGTATTCCTTAGTATTAATCAAATCTATTAACCCTTAATCTCCCAGAAGCAAGATATCATAGAAAATAAATTATGGCAGTGTACTTTTGTAATTTATACAATCACTAAACTTTAGTTTGTAATGTGTTCACTTCCATCTAACTCTTTAACTTATAATTTGGTGTAAAGGATGGCCAAACATTGGAAAACATTATTTGTGTAAGTATAAATAAATGGAGCAATATTCAGTCTAAGAGAGTGATTTGTATAATAGTATGTCAATAACGGAACTCTACAACACTGAGAAAATGAAAATGGTCCCTTGAATAAAGAACTGTTTCTGACATGGATATTTTGAAATATTTACTTTTTTTTTTGCTATACATTTGTATAGAGCCTCATTCAGTGGCCTACTCAAGTCAACCGGTGTTAGTAATTATTAATTATTTTTGATTCTTGGATTCTTTTGCGGGGGACTGTAAAAACAGCATACCCATTTGGAAGGCAAAACTTGATACTCAGTGATAAACATTCAACGTTTCAATGGAATAAAATCATTGTACGTTCATCATGAAGTTTTACGTGGAAAATGAGGCAAAAAATAGCAAAATAATTTGGAAAATTTAAATTTTTGTACAAAATATTGTTTGTATTCTTAATTAGGTAAATTACACATCACTAATATCCACGTTATTCCTACATTGTTTATATGGAATATGTTTACTTTTGTAGTTTCTATGCCAAAATTTAAGCAAGACAACTTTGTATGACGTTTGCAATCTTAGGTGTTTCACAGGCTTCTTAAAATGGGACTGATATTGGAACATCTCATAACGTATGTCATGTTCTGATACGTTTAACATTGATTGCGTTTAATTAAAATATAACGAAAGTACTTCTGCGGACGTTAACTTTCGCATTAATTTCGCATACAACTTTACAGAAAAAAACATTATCGCATCGAATAAGGCCACACAACCTTAACAAAATTTACTTATTAATCAAAAATTGATCAAAGCAGGTACTTTGCAGGTAACTTGCATTTGTTATATTCTGATATAAGGATATAAAGATTAATAGTAGTCCGGAAGAAACAATAATTACCGGTATCCTATTTTTTTCTCTAATTGCGAGCGGTTATTGACAATTATTGCTAATGTTTACACAACAATTACAGGTTAATGCATATGTAAGATCCTTTTCTTACATAATAGAGTTGAAAAAAGCTGATGTAAATTCTCAAAATAGAAGTTTCTTGCCATTTCATCTCTTTGGCATCGAATTCGAAAAGGTAACCTCTGAACCGATGCATTATAACAGTTTTTGTGTCATCTGAAATAATGTGCACATTATTTTTAATTTCCAATGCGGGTAAATATTTCTACAACCATTTGAAGTTCCTTGATACACAGCAGAATCGGATGAAATGTGTAATGCATTATGGGTACTTAGTGGCTTCCATTGTATAAAAACGATCCTTAAGTTTAAGGGTCTGAGTAATCCTTAAGATTACGGTTTTCATTTGAAGTTCGCCTACATAGTAAAATCATACAAGACGCGTGGTGTATTATGGGTACCTCGTGGCCTCTATTCAAAACGATCCTTAATTTTAAGGGTCTGCGTAATTTTAAAGATTAAGGTTTTCACTTAAAGTTCGTCTACATAGCAAAATCATATAAGACGCGTGATGTATTATGGGTACCTAGGGGCCTCCATTGTAGAAAAAATATCCTTAATTTTAAGGGTCTATGTAATCTTTAAGATTAAGGTTTTCATTTAAAGTTCGTTAATATAAAAAAAATCGTATAAGATGCGTGATGAATTTTGGGTACCTGGTGGCCTCCATTTTATAAAAACGATCCTTAATTTTAAGGGTCTGAGTAATCTTTAAATTGAAATTTTCACTTGAAGTTCTTCTACATAGCAAAATCATATAAGACGCGTAGTGTATTATGGGTACCTGGGGGCCCCCAATGTATAAAAAGATCCTTAATTTTAAGGATCTGAGTAATCTTTCAGATTAAGGTTTTCATTTGAAGCTCGTCTACATAGCAAAAGCACGAGACGCATGATGGATTATGGGTACCTGGTGGCCTCCATTGCATAAAAAAGATCCTTAATTTTAAGGGTCTGAGTAATCTTTAAGATTAAGGTTTTCATTTGAAGCTCGTCTATAAAGCAAAAACATCTAAGACACGCGTGGTGTATTATGGGTACCTCGTGATATCTATCGCATAGAAAAATACTTAAATTCAATGATCTAAGTTAAAATAACGTTTTCTCCTCAGCTGATTACACGCTTTCAGACATGACTCAAGTAGTTAAAAGAAAACCTCACTGAGTTTAGATGATTCACAGCTTGTTTAGCCAATCACTGCATGAATTTGCTAAGCAACAAAATTTACGTAACTAAATGAGGCAAACATCCTACGCGGTACTGGTACAGTACATCTAGCTAACAGCGCACGATCATGCAGTCAATGTATATACTGCACAAACAAATTTCTACACACAGAGACTGAGTGAGAACAAAATGGTGAGCGAAAATTGCGCTTACGGGCCCGCTACGGACCTTGTAAATCCGATTCCTGTTAGCCAGAACGGTTAGCAAACGGAATTTTGTTTATTCCTTTTACTAAAAACTCTAAATATCCAAAGAAGTGCCATAGATAGATTAAAGCTTGCTAGGCCACATGAACATCCACAGTTCAATGCATTGGTCATGCATGATTACGGATTTGAGTTTTTTTTTTTGTCCTACCTAGTTACCGTGGGTCTGGTTTATTTCATTGATCGGAGAGGTTTATTTGACACATTAACGATCGACAATTTTCAAAGAATGTAGGGAGGAGGACATGTTCAGTCTCGCATCATTAGGAAGAAAAAATTGTAGTATTCGGGACTGTGTATCACAAACCTTTCATGTTAATCATTTGATTTTTCTTACGTTAAAACCGAAAAGAAGAAAAAAAAAAATGATGGATCTTTGATATTAATGTATTCTCGTTTGGTAATGGATCCATTTAGTAGTAACCTGAACAGCCTCAGAAACGTTACCTCGTTTTCATATTTTATTGCGGCTTGTTTTAGTCGTTTCAGATTTTGAGCAATTGAGTATATCTTTGATTTTGTTAATAAAACCTTCCCCAATCTATTTAAACCTTACAGATATTACATATTAGATTAAGCTTTAATTAACCTTCGTCGAGAGAAGTTATAATAAAAGTAAATATTTTGGCAATCATGGGCCGGTAAAATAATTTTCGAAGTATTTTTAATGACTCATACAACCGACAAGATTGTATCAATGTGTTTTTTTATTTTTATTAATTCTTTCGAGCAGCAGCTCTACGTCACTGTGTGTTATTTTGCTGCTTCTGGCATTTCCAGAGTTATTTCTAGTTTCGTCTGATGATAATGATATCCTTGCTTTCTTGCAACAGGTCTAAACTTATGCAAAGTATTGTGTCATGCGTGCGTAAGGTCTAAATAAAAGTGGAAGTGGCATTGGTTAACAACTTGTTTCACTTAATTAATATATTGTCATTCTGCCCATTGTAATAAAGCCTAGAGTGGGAAATTGCGTTTAGTGCTACTTCTACTCCCTCCTTTTCTAATTCAAGTTATCTTGCTTCTCAAAGCAATGTCAGTTCTCAAGCGATTTTACTTATGTAGTGTGTCTTGTAAATATGTGATCTTAACATCATAACTTATTGACATGTGTCTTGAGTATTTTATTAGCATCATTTATGTAACAGGTAGCTCATAAAAACAAGCTTATCCAACAGAACATGTGGGAAGTGACCAATTAACGAATATTTGAATTTTATGTTCTTAGTTTACAAGTTTTCAATCAAATTCTTATTTTTTTGCTTTAAACATTTGAATGAGAGCAGCCGAGGTGAATATTTTCTTCACCATTCGATAGGACTGTAAAATGCGTTCTTATCATATCGACTAAATATTGACGAAAAGTGCGTAAATATTGCAGATATTGATGAATTCACAAGATTAGAGTCTGACTAGAAAACTATGCTCATTTTTGAAATAAACAAATCCACTGTAGTTATCTGACTAGATCACCTTTATATAGAATCACACGCACTTTCCTAGACACCTGGTTGGATAACAACAACATTTAAGATATTGGTATTTCGTGTCCAATTTTCAGCACATCTTGATCATAATTTTACTTTTTACTTTGTAGACTGGTATATTATACAGTTATAGTAGGCTCTCATTATGAATTGCAATCCTTGCACCATGATCACTGCTGTAAAAGTGAACCAACGCAAAATGATGAGCTTGCTTTGAATTGTGGATTAATTCATTATGCAATTCATTGCCATTTAGCATGTAATTTGTCTTGTCGTTTTTTAAACTACAAGAACGAACTTATTTAGTGAATTGTTGTTCAAAAGATTGGCGAATGATTTAAAGGAGTATTTCTCTTTTAAGATCTGGTTAGGTAGTTCACGTTTCCACTGCATGTTTAGGGAAATATCTTAATCAGAGGCTGACAGCCTGAGTGTGCTGTTATTGTTCCAGAGCACTCGAAACTGCTCTTTAAAAAACAGATACATAACAACTTTCAAATTTGCTTGATAACTGAAGTGATTTCTGATAGCCATCAAATTTAAAAGTTCGCAGTCTGATAGAAACCCATCAATCCCTCCTGGAATTGTATGCATGATTAACTGTATTTAAAAAGGGGCAATAAGCAAGATACAGATTATCGTGTAACTTCATCATTGCATTCGATGTGTCAAAATAGGTCGGTGTGAGCGCGGTTTTACTCTTTCCTTACACAAAATATCTCATTATCTATAATCTATGTTACCTTTTTGTCCTCTTAAGATGAAAAATGATGAAGAGAATAAGGTTTGAATAAAGACAAATTTATACAAAATCAGTCTAATGCGCGGGGACTATTGTGGGAAAAGCAAATTTTAGTCGCTTATCAAAAACTTTTATTTAAAGACATCTGAATCATAGTGTTTATCTACTTTTACACTAAAAATCAAAAATTGGGCAATAACACTGTCATACAAAAGTTGATGGCGCAGTTTCAGGAAATTCCAGGATGATCTCATACTGGCGCAAACTTCTAGAATTGGAACATTACAAGATTACAATACTTCTAAAAATATCTGAAATGATATCATTGGGAACTACGTCTATTTCTAAAAATAGAACTTACTATAAGTGTATACAAGAGACTTTTCAATAAAGTTGAAGGTTTCAACTTAAAGAGTGTGTCTGTGCTCTTACGTCGAGAATTGATTAACCTTAATTGACTGCCTTCAGTGTGTGGATTATCATAGTCAAATTTTTTGCCTTAAATTGTCTGCCGAAATTATATCATTTAACTGTAAAAGTGGATGTAGATCTACAACTGCTGAAGTATATCAATGACCTCAAATATTACGGACTTAAAATCTTTGAGATAAATCATCACATCAATATAATTACAGGATTCGTCGCGGAACAGGATCACTATCTTATAATTCATACAGGACTTGACCTAAATACCAACCGTCGCCAAAAGAGGTCAACAAGACTCAGATTAGGCTATGTAATTAAGTTTTAAATCAATCATTAATAAGAAGAAAGTTTGAAGTTTGGAATAAATAGATTGAATTTCAAAGCCACTGGTCGTAATTTTATAAGTTGGCATTCTTCTGTTAGTTTTGTATTATTGATCCGTAACAGTACTTATATCATTTACCAGATTATTTCAATGCAATGAGGAAAACAAAAGTTTACCTTCAAGACGACGTATACGCATTCGGGTGACGAAACAATAAATTCTCCGATGTTTAGGTATAGTGCAGAATATGTTCCCTCTATTTTACCTAAGTTGCCGCGGGCGTTGAGCTCTTACCATGCACCAAATTATGAAACTAAACATTTGTCAAGTTGTCAAGTGTCGTTTTGTGGCAAATATTCTATTACTTAATGGTGGCCTCCGTTCGATTAAATACCATTAATTTTGAAGATAGGACTGATCGCTATATAAGAACAGTTTTTCCCGAACTGTAGTAAAATAGAGTGGCACACATGATTTGTTTCAAGAAATATTCATTTCCAAAGGTCAATGTCAATATTCTGCCTAATTTGAAGCCTCATCCGCAGTCCTTTAGTGATATGACACAAAGCCATTTAAAGAAAAATCAGGAAAATCTGGTTTAACTAGCATCTTGTTGAGTTACACTATTGCACTAAAACCTATTGTATTTAACATTGCTCAACGTAATTATTTGATAAAATGTCAAGTTTTACCGATTCCAACAGAAAGTAAGGAAGGAAACATAAGACCTCATTTCTAATATTCACATTCTAATATCAACCCTGACCTTTCATGTATCATGGAAATCAGTCTGGCTGATTACAAATGTCCCTGAGCCACAACAAATTTCAATTTATATATCTTTGCTTACAGAAAACGCATGTCAAATTCAATACAATTCAACTGATGGAACACATGATGAGACTGACTGACAGGGTAATAAAAGAAAATGCTTGAAACATTTTTTTTGTGGAAAGAATAGGTCTGGTAACGTCTTGCATCAATGCAACAATCGACATTCTGCCTAAATGATTTCTCATAAAATACGATTCAAGTTCACGTTCAGGGATCTCCAGATGGGACGAATGAGGCACTGTCTACAGAGTGATTGTTGTTTAAACTCATTGTCAACGGTGTCTGGCAACGCACTGAAAGTGAATTTAACTAAGTTTAGATCACAATATTTTCAATGATTTATGCCAGTGCGTAGCACACACTTTAACAATAAGTTTCTCATTAGTGTGAATTTGGGGAAATATGCCAAGAATTCCGTGTGTTTTTTCTTCCTTCTTTTAATAACAAAAACAATGAAATGGATTGCCCGGAGACTACTGTGAATAATTTGATGTATGTTTTAATGTAATATTCTTGTATATTGGTACTTTGAGGATATTCCACCATTATATTATATGTGACGGGGGGTATAATAGTAACGAACAAACGCAAAGTCATCAATTGAAGCAATACAATTCAGCTTCGTAGTACAGTTTTACAACAGCGATCTGAACAACGTTATAGAAAGTTGCATTTTGAGAATTTATAGCGTATATCCCTGGAAAGAAAAATGTATGAATATTGGGATGATTGGGATAATGCACCAGAATATTAAAGCAGCGACCTTATTGTCGTTCGTGTTAATGATTAGTCGTCTTGAGACGTATCGAACATATTCTTGTCCCTCTTCCTCAAACCTTGAACCGAAAACATTAGTATCATTATGCGTTGGGCTTTGAGCCAAACTTCAAACTTTAAGGAAGTTCCTTCAGGGAAATTCAATTGCTAAAAGATAAATCTGATTTAAATAACAAAGTTGACGTATAGAAATGTAGCGCTTTCCATTTTATAGTTCTTGCAAGTTTTCCTCATCACGCCAAAAGTTGTTATCTTTGACACCATCAAAATCAACATCGAGTATTAAAGGAATTTCGTGAGGCAAAACAGGGTATTTTTTATCCTCTATGGATTTTGCATATCGTCTCACTTGATTTTACGCCATTCCAAATACACGTTTGAATTGATTTCTGAAATGAACAATTCTTAACTTCACCATGAAATTTGACAACTAAAAGTTATGCTGTTCTATCTCGCATCTCCATGCTGTTGGCGTCTGAAATGTCACCGACATCTATACTGAATCATAGCCCTGATACGCATAGCCTTGATGTGGAGGCCTGTATATTTCCTTCATTCACTTTCAATGTGTTTTTTTACAATTCAACACCTGCTTACATAAGGTCTTTTCCAAAACCCAAAATTTATTTTCGTGCGAAACAAATGGAGTGAACATAAAATTCAGACATAGCAACCTGGCGGATCAATAATTTTCAATTGATTGACTTCAAACGAACGTAAGGCTACGTACACAGTTTTTTGCTTATTTACAAGCGATATCAAGGATTAATTACAAAATAAGTCGGATCAATTTTTGCGCAAGAGGGAAGGAAAAATCATTTCCACGTATTCTTTCCAAAGGTCACATATAATATTTTAAATGGTATATGTTCACTTTTTTAAATAACCTCAGTAGCCGTGTCGCCGATTTAAAATATAAGTAGAAGAATCATATCATCTGATCATTGCCTGCTGTTTAACTTAATATCCAGAAGTAGTTGTCCTTGAATTGCATAAATACTTATCCATTTGGTTTTAAGTTATTCCAGAGAGACCAACTCTCGTTGTTGCTGAAACCAAAGATTGGAAATTGTTTTAACACTATATTTATTAAAAAAGAAATGAAGCCTTTACAGAAAAATCATACAAAAAGGTCACTGAAACGACCTTGTTTCTGTTACAATGGAGTAACAAAATTTGTTACAAAAATTGTCCAAGCAAATCGAATATTAAAGTATCGGTTTCAGATCCACACACACACACATACACACACCCACCCATACACACCCCCTTATTTATATATATATATATATATATATATATATATATATATATATATATATATATATATATATATATATATATATGCATGCATGCATGCATGCATGCATGCACATACATACATACATACATACATACATACATACATACATACATACATACATACATACATACATACATACATACATACATACATACATACATACATACATACATTTTATTTCTATTTTCTTGTGCTACGCTTGATTTGGTTGTCTAACGCTATGTTATGTTGTGCTTTATTGTTATGTTATGCTTTGCAAATACCGACTCATTTGTGAATTTCTTGAATTCCGACTAGCTTGTCCTATTCGAGCATCTAAGTATGTTATGCCTGTCTAAATAATTATCCTTAAGATGTAGGACTTAACCGTGAGTTTTCATGCGCTTATCTTTCATAAAATATGCAAAACATAGTATAGTAATAATCCAAACGTCACAATCTCAGATTGTTGATATAGAACTGCGTTTGTGTAGAGTATGCCTTAGTGGGGTTTAAAAGGTTAACTTTATTATCTTGAACGCCCATCACAAACTACAAACACATCGACAGCAGGCAAACACCGTTATACGATGAATCTCATTAAACATGATTCTGACCAACCAAATGGAGGAAATTGAAATCTCGCATCATTGAGAGTGTGCCTAGCACGTGTGAAAATATTTAAGATGACACCATACAGCCATACATACACATTTTGAAAATTCACACCGCATTTTGGTTGTAGGTTTGGCTTACGTTAATATTTCAAACTATGCAACTTGGCTTGAAATACACATATTCGGAATACTTGTATTGGGTCACTGGGACCTATAAGTGAGTTAATATTTCCATGACTCAATACAACAAAAGCAACAAAATTGTATGCTCTTTAGGGAGAAAGGAAATCATATTATTGATACTAACACTTAAATAACTAATCATGGTTTCATTGAGATTACATTTGAAATTTAGATAGTATTTTTCTTAAACTTTGAGGGAATGAAATATTATGCAATGCTATATCTATACAATGCTATAAGTATACAAAAATACAAGTACTTAATGGAATAATTGAGCGTATAATTACGACTATGAATTATGTCCATTGTGTTTGCTTGATTATTTACGTTGAATTATTTTTTTTATGAATTCTTTATCAACACAATTTTTTTTTTTTTTTATCCATTTGTAAAAGTCGGTGTTGATTGTCACGAACAAATAGTCTCACAGAAAAATACCAATTTCAAATATCGGTATAGTCTTCTTTCTATACATTACTGTTAAATTTCAGGTTTGTGATAACTCATTTTGATAAGTAATCCAAATGTAGATCATGCTAGATATGTATAACTGCAGATCGACTACAGTAAGGGACTTCCACAGGTTCAGACATATCCTTACAATTTGTGTCACTTTGATTATGACACAAAAGAAAGATTAAAAACCAGATTCATTACATTTTTCAAAATATGAATATAAGGGTTAATTCATAGTGCGCTATGTTTTCGGCACAAGATAATCACGAAGAGGCTGGGCAGAGATTAAGCGCTGTATGAGGGCATAGCACGAGTGCATCCAGCGTCATCTCTGTCCAGCTTCTTTGCATTATCCTGTACTGAAAATATAGCGAACTATGAATTAACCCTGTTCATGTATATTAACTTCTTTCATTTTTATCAAAACTCCCAAAAATTCTGGATAAACATTTGGAAAATGCACAAACCTTCACTTTTGGAGTAATTTGTTTAAGATCATGAGAATATAAACACGCGTAGTATTATTGCGCGTCGTGTAAATGTACGCACATTGTACGCGCACGAGGACCTTGGAAAATTTAGACGCACTGTCAAACATGTAGTTTGCGTGCATGGTTTGATACGCTCATGCTTTTAGCACAGGATAACTCATAGGTTCTTGAAATGCATTAAGTATTTTAAGTATATATCAAAAACCGCTTTTTTCTAGAAAATGAAATTTTGAAAGCAGTTTTAATCATAAAGCCTTTTCATTAAGATTCGATAAGAGGAGCTACAGTGATAATGAAATTCACTGACGTGCCATGAAAGATATTTGTCTAAATATTTTCCAAAATAATGTTATATATAAATCAATGTGTGGGTGTTAATCATGGCATCATTTGATCATATACTTCAAGTTAGGCTTCAAATTAAACAGTATGAAGAATTTTCTTGTTCCTTGGCATTTTGGAGAATGATTAATCCAAATTATAGCAATGAGTTGTAATGCTTGGGATTTTTGATTGGTTGTATACAAACAGGCTAATTTCAATCCCCCAGCTAGTTTGATTCGTAAAAATTTACATTGAGCTACACTCTTTGGTGTTGGGCTATACTCTTTAGTGTTGGGCTACGCTCGTTAGTGTTAGGCTACACTCTTTAGTGCTGCGCTACACTATTTAGTGCTGGGCTAAACTTTTTCACTAGTTTGTTTTATAATTGCTTTTTATCATGTGAAATGCGCGTGTTTGACCGCGAGAATTATCCTATAAATGGAAATACTTAATTCTGAACGCATCACACGTATTGCATATGAATTCAAATTTAAGGTAATGTACAAAACCACAAAAATGTTCCTGCTAATATTAGAGATTTTTCCCATTTCATATAAATGTATATTATTCAGATTGAATCGAAAATACATTTTTATTTATTTCAAAAATATTTTGTTCATGGAAATATCAACTTTATTGTGGTTAATTTTTATTTCCACATACAGCATAACAAATATGCAAATAAATCGTTAATAGAATTGACGCACTTTGAGAATTTGAGGCTAATTGAAAAATAGCTACCTTGCCATTTTTGTTATATAATAAACAAACACATTACTAGTTATGTAAAAGATTATTACTGCAGTGATACTACATAACACTGTGTAATGATACTACAGCCGTCACAATATACAACAGAATACTTAGAGCTAACACAAACCAGTTAATACGCCTTTTAGCAATTTAGGATATTTGTCTGTTTTGATTAAATGGAAATGAGCTAAATTATATTTGTAAAGATTCATCAGTCGAATAAGATTACGCCTGACAAGATAAATAAACGCTCATTAGAAGTTAAATAACTCAATTGAAAAATAGGACGTTACACTTGAGTTGCCTTTAGTTTGCGACATCTTTCATATTGTGTTATTGAGTAATAACTGCAGTCTATCATTCATTACAAAACGCTTATTGAGAGTGGCATACAGAGCCTGCTTTTCGTCTTGCCCTTAGCTTACAAAGCAATCAGATGTGAGTATTTTTCACAAAATGACCTCTCGTCTCTTTTGAGGCTGGTTTTTTGCAACAATTCGCAACAGTCATTGCTTCCTGAAGGTTTTGATGTGTGAAATAGTTGCTGATAATGAAATTAATTAATTGAAACTGTAAGCCATTATAACTACGTTCGGCAAACGTGATGAATGAAATATATGATGTTTCTGTTTGGCACTCGAAAACAAAGTGACAAATTGTTGATATTGAGATATCCTGAATAACAAATAATTAAATATTAAATGGATGAAGGATTATAATCAAAATAGTTGGAGTTAAGAGTGTCTTTTCAATTTTTATTTCTTTTTTTAATTTAACATTTTCTGCGTTTTCTATTCCGTATAATTGGTTTATGTTTTACTATTGAATTGTCAACAGATGGATGTACCCAATCACACAATTTTGAAATTAGTAAGAGATAACTAATCTTCATTTAAAGACGCAAACAACTGCCTCAAATCTCACTATTGATTTAAACATACAACACCAGGGCCTCGTTTAACACACTAACTGGGGCCCCCACTCAGCAAAATTACCCACAGTTGAGCATCCTCCCCAGTTTGTTCTTTTTTAGTCCAAATTTGGTCTCTAATAGATATAACCAAACAAATTTAACTGCACATTTTTTTTTTTAAACAAAATTTCCTGAAAATATGGAAGATAATGTTCCTATAATTGAAGAAAATTGACCAAAAAAATTCTCGAAAGTGAGCACATTTTCCGAAAGGGGGCAAAATGTTCAGAAAATTAGCAACATTTCCCAATGTTTAAAGAATATTATCCTGAAAATTGAAAAAAAGTACCCGAAAATTCCATAAAAATGGAAGAAAATGTTTTGAAAATCGAAGAAAATTGTCAGCAAATAAAGAAAATAAAAATTCCAATAAGCAAAATTGTCGAAAATGAAGCAAAATATATCTGGGATGATTAGGAAGAGAAGGGTGGGGGAAGGGGTGGGGGGGGGGGCAGCATAACAAGTCAAAAAATTACCTTAAAGGTCCTTTTGTGTATTGCCTTTCCCCAAGATTTTCTTTAAAATGCCCTACCAGTCACACATAGAAATACAAATTCGCCCAAAAAATTCCCGAAAATGAGCAAAAGTTTGCGAAAATGAGCAAAATGTTCCAAAAAGGAGGAAAACTTTCCGTAAAATAGCAAAATTTCTCAATATTTAAAAAAGACTATCCTAAAAATTGAAAAAAAAGTACCCTAAAATGAAAGAAAGTTTCACAAAAATGGAAGAAAATGTTTTTGAAGATCGAGAAAAATTGTCCGCAAATAAAGAAAATAAAAATTTCCGAAAATAAGCAAAATTGTCAGAAATAAAGCAAACATTACCTGGGGAGGTAGGGATGAGGGAGGGGGGGGAGCGGCCAGCATAGCAAGTTGAAGAATATCCTAAATGTCCCTTTTGTGTATTGCCCCCCATCCGCCCCAAAAATGTCTTTGAAATGCCCTGCCAGCCACACTTTAACACACTTGTGGAAGCATTGATATTTGAATTCTTCTAAATGAAATTGTTAACCATTATGTTTCATTAACATGTCCTACAGTAGCTCTGTCATATGCAATGCACGTGTATGACCGCAGTAGTAGTGACTATCCTTCATTCTAAATATGTAATATATAGACGACAAACGTTTTCAACAAGTTTCCTAATTCGTTATTCTAGCGTTATGAAATCTCATATAACCAATATTCTGCACAATTTGACAATGCTTCGAAGCTCTTAGAAATGTTTTGGTCGTTGTTTTTATGCTAATTATGTTTGTTTGTTACTTTGCAAAGGGATCATTGCGATAAAATCACTAAAACACAATATCATTCAGTTTGATTTAAAAGGTACACACTTAAAATGTCTTAATATTACATATATAAAGTGAGATATACGATAAAGAATAATGGCTAAATTGATGAGAATCTTATAAGCGTAAGATATGTAAACTACTCGGAAGACATATTATCTTAATGCCTGTGGCATGAATAATTTCTATTTATGTGTAAAAATGATATTTTGAAAATGATTCATTAATTCATGCTTGAAAGGAAAACATTTTGGCGTTAAATATATTTCAAGAAAACTAAAGTATTACTTGTCGTTGGGCACAAATTTCCAAATGAATAAAACTTGTTAATTGTTAACTGGTATCAATTTATAATGGCCGAATGGTCGGCTAAAGGTATTTTGGGGAAATACATGACACGTGAAATTTCTTTACATACCCTTTACCATACGAATTTAAGTAAAACAATTTACGCAGCTTTTTATTTAGATTATTATTAAGCATTTCTACATAACATTATAATATCAAAACCTCAAACAAAAGTAAATTTGTAGTACATTCCGCTGTACATCAATAAGATATTATGCTAATTCCTCAGTATGCTATCGAATATAAACGGAGAGTTTCCCTTTGAGAAATCCTTGATCTGATCTAGCGTGACTGAAGTATAATGTTTCGATTCCGAATGAAACAACGAAACCAACCACACAGATTGTTATTTTAGACATAAAGTTGGCCAACTCCATAATTTGATCATGAATCGTTTTGCTCTCCATGACTTATCATTATGGGATCCCCGTTTCATCACAAATGCTCTACGTTGTATCCTAAACGGTATATGGATATGTAGTGACAGCTTGAACTTAATTGGAAGAAAACATGCCATACACAATAAAAAACAGCCAAAAATGTCAACGATTGACAGTTTACAGCATGTTGAACTTTTAGGCCATATTATGATTAATTATTCAAATTTTATTAAAATTTTGTGATCTCACATCAAGAAAAGCTATTAGTTTCCTTATGTTAACTTTTTTGTTTCAATCCTCCATCAACATTACTGTAGTTGATTGATATTTCTTAAAAATATGGCGAAGAGGTTTTGAATGCTTATCATAAATTTTATTATTAAAATTTAGCAGGAGAAAGCAGTCTGATTTCCATTAGAAAAATTACATTAAAGATTTTGAGCTGTCTTCTCTTTCATACATCACAACTTTTCCATACATAAAAAAATCCATGCATCATCATATTTTTCAAACTTTGATTAAGTAGGAAACTACAGGTCCTTTTGACATAATTTTAAGACTTATATTATTCAAATGTTTTTGTATATAAAAAGATATATCCTGTCTATGGACCTTTAACGCATAATAATCAGTATGATAAGAATAGACGACAAATACCCAATAACATGTTGTATGGTGGGTTTGCAGTAGCCAATATAAGAGTGAGGCACTCCAGTCTGGGTTCAAAGAACTTTACAGCGGTGAATATTTGAACACATTGACATATAAGCTGAAGTACCAGAAACAGATCCACTTGGAAGAAAACCATTATAGCAGGATTTTAAAAGTCAGATACTGCTCCAAAAGGTTTAGGCAAAATGTTTCAGACGTATTCTCAAGCAGCATGCTACACACTTTCCACCAAAGGTTGTCTACATTCATACAACAAAGATTGCCGAAATATCATCGTTAATAGGTCTTTTTTAAGCTAAGAAAAAACAGATTCATTCCTCATTGTGTTTTTGAAACATCCACCAGAAGTACACACAAATTGTTTTTTGTTGTAAAATTTAGGAACGTTAGACTAGTCAGTCTATTTATCGAAATGAAAACAAGTGCCCATGAAATAAATAGTGCGAAGAAATTATAGTGACACGAAAAAAGAAAATTAGCAAAATTGACTCATGATACACATTTATATGAAAAATGTACTAAACACTTCGTACAATACAATGTCAATCTCCAATCATTGATATCGAAAATATTAATCACAAGATTACTATCTTATATAACACAAATACCTACCAGATATCAACAAATTAAAAGCAAGTCCATGTTTATTTGCACTATCTTTTCTATATTGTTTATAATTTATATAGTCTTTTTGACGATTACCACACCGATAAAGACTTTTGTTGGTTGCAATGTATGTAGTCACTGCAAGCAGGCAAAGGAAGTACAGTGCTCCCATGTCTTACCTATTTTCCATTACTGAAGTCAATACTTATAAGATTAGGTAGTTGATGTCAAAAGCATTTGATACATGATTCACAACATACTCTAATACCAGTGAAACAATTGCCAAACATCGTTGCAAAGTCATTTATTGTAGTAAATGTTAATATTCACCCTCGTTTCATTGTATTTATTTTAGGGGTTTAAATCATACAAATACATTCGATGTTGAACTAGACATGGTACAAGGAAGTTTACATGTTTTCGTGTACACTTTTTAAATTACATCTACAGTACGTTCTGACGTTACATACATCAACCACAATCGAGTTTGTTATTTAATATTTCAATTTGTTAGAGGGCTTTTAGTATACCGAACGAACAAAGGAAATGGTAAAAGCACAACAATTAAGCTGTGATTTCATGAATGATTAATTTAACGGTTTTGATCAGTGTAAAGCGCGACTGAATATTTTTATGGTAGTGCGCTATATAAGTATATGAAACCTAAACCCAAAACGCGTCATTCAGGACTAAACATTTCACCCAAAAGCCTCGGATTTAGGTTGACAAAAGTTTGTCGACCAATACCCTTGCAACTGATGGATGATTAAAGTACGACTCCTTGGCAATGCTTCCTCTGTGGAAGAATTGAGATTACTCGTCTGTGATCACAATTTTTTCTTCTAAATATGCAAGTAAAGTATGTATTTTTGTATAAACACTTATTTACATAAGATACGTGTTAAGACCCTTATGAAAAAAAGTAAGATCTTGTGCTATTCAACAGACCTAGAATAAACCATACTTCATGTGCTTAGTCTACACGATTAAAATACCAGGCAGCTCAATATTATAATGTATACAATATTGGAATATCATTGTTACTCATTTGCTGATTTTCTTTCGATAGAAATTAAACGTCCAAAATGGAAAAATAAGGCTAAATATTGCCATGGTGTGATTCATACTTTAATTTCCAAATTATTAAGAAAGTAATGATTACCTTCGTAGTCTAGGCGTCAGTTCTGTGATTGAAATACCAATTAATACTCTTAAAGTACTTGTTGTAAAAGGAATCGCCTTATTGCTGAGCGAGTGATCATAACATGACTGGAAACTTCCGGTCTGATTCCCAACGATACAATCTTCAGTTTCGTAGCAGTCAATCAGATATTCACATCCGCGTGTGAAGAAGGTTGATCGTCTCCAGGCGCTTTGTTGGATTGTCTTTGAATAAGAAAGAAAAGTGTGAAAATCAGTCCACTGTCTACAAATCTTAACCTCCAAGATAAATTAGCATCATACATATTTGAATATGACTCAGATAGATCAAAAGTTAAGACAATCAACACGCCAGATGGCATTTCAAAATAAAGATTACTCCACAACTAAGATTGTAAAAGATTCACATACAAAAACTTATTTATATGTTGTTTTGAATATCTGTTAATAAAGTTGATATATTACATGTCTAGCAAACGCGCCTCATAGTATAAAACGATATATCCTTTCGAGGTAATGTTTAATTTGACACATTAACATCTACAACATGTTTGAAATCAATAACGATGCTTCCTTTTGCTGTTTTGACCAAATTCAAAACCCTTCACTTTCTAAAAAATCGCTTTAATTATGATATTATCTAGTCATTATTAATTTTACATCCCAAACTGTCGAGAAAAATGTCTTGCTGGCAAGTTGTACGTATCATATGTAGCTATTTATGCGAATGTAAAAGGTGTTTGACTTTATTTTTTCTCTGTATACGTTAAATCAGGGAGTTGCCAGATATCTGGCACTCCCTAATTATATCTAGCTATGATATGCAAAAGCAAAATGTGTTTGACTTGTTTTATTCGTTGTGCACCTTATTTTGACCTATCTTCTGCAAAAGCAAAAGGTTTTTTATTTGATTTTAAGCAAATACAAAAGATTATGATTTTTTCTTTATTCCACTACGTTTTCACGAAATTTCCATAGTCAACTGAGAATTTAGTAAGAAAATTTGTGTTAGGAACCAGTCGGGAACTCCATAAACATTCATCACGTCACCCTTCATGTGGAGAACTGTTTCCTTTTTTTGATGTATTACACTCTATTCCAGCGAGTTTGTAAACATTTCATTTTAAACTCGATGAAAATAGCTGTGACTCGTCAAATGTTACAGATGTAATTGCCTATAATGTGATCAAGATCCAAGCATGAATATTATTCGAATAATATCTTTCGTGATAAATTGGATAACTTGTCGAAAAATGGGAGAAATGTGAGTACATTTAGGGCAAACTTTTCATTTTTAATAAGTTACAATTTTACTGCAGCGGCATCAGATTTGCTATTAAACATCAACTTGAACATAGAAACATACATAAAGTCATATAAAATACCTTGGTCACTCCATAAGATACACATAAACCTCACTGTATTTAACGCAACTAATACCAATAAAATATAGTCGATAAAAGCTCAATCATCACTTACATCGGGTAACATTAAATCTTTCGCCAATTTCAAACAACAAAACCAAGAAGAGCGTAAGGAACCTAATGATCATATTAATAATAATAGTAATATTCATCGATTTATATAGCGCTTTTTGTTAAGAACTTGAAGCGCAGAACCTTTTGTTCCATCGTCTTACAAACTGAAAACTATATTTTTAACAACGCAGCCATCACGGCGCAGCTGTCCTTAAAGCGATCAGGTACTATTAAACCGATATTTTGTGGTGATCCTTTTTGGGGAAAATCAAGCGAGAGGACAGCAAGTCCCATCTTTAAAGTCCTTGGTATAACTGGGTCGGAAACCAATTCACGACATACCGATTAAAATGCAGGTGCTCAGCAATCGGATAAGCAGTGAAATCTTCCAAGATATCAGAAGAAATTAAAGCAAGCTACCAAGCTGGAATTTCTCCAAATATTTCTCATATATTAAGAACATCAGGAAAAAGTATAACATCAAGAATAAGTATAGAAATGTCTTCAAGATTTTGTTAGATGTTTGAAATATATTTCTAACGGGTTAGTTCAGTGGTAGACCAAGCCTGTTCTTTCTCATCTGTCTGATGAGATGGTGGCAGCACATCATGGTTGATTGTTGAAGGTAACAAACAATCAACAAGGATCTTTCCCTGCAACTGCATTATATCGACTAATAAACTGTACAGTGATAAGTTTGTTCTCTTGAAAATATTTAGGAAGTATATAATACAGGAAAGTATCACTTGGACCATATTGAGATTAAAAAGGTTAAGCTATTAAGTGCAAATGATTGAAACCGCTTACATGACAATTACCGGCCGTTGGGTCCCTTTTGGAATATAACCCTCATGCACTTACTATTAAGAAATATAGGTGGTAAACATGCACGTATTGAAAACACAATCTATCTCGTACATTAAGAATCAATTAATTCGTTTCTAATCTTACATTAAACTTTAAAGTGTAATTGAACTTGAATTTAACCAACCATAAACCATTCATTGACCATATTTAGTTTTTCCGTGATAACGATCATAAGAAACAACAATTAACAAATCAGAGATACATAACAAAATAAGTTTATTTTGAGGTGTGCAATGACGTTATTTATTCCAAAGAAGCACCTGTGCGCCTCTGAGGCATATTAACATAAAATTTTTAATGATTAAGCTACACTCTAAGTAATACCAACCTTCCTGCTGTGTTATTTGCAGTCTATGAAAAACGTGTGATGAGAAATATATTTTCAAAACATATTTTCATTTCCTACAAATTTTTGTTTCCTACAGATCAGTAATGGATCCTTATGAGAGAAGGCAAATTTGTGTCTAAGATTATGATGTAGTACTAGCTGATGAGACTACCAGAGAAAACGAATCTTATGAAATGGATATGCAATACTTTAGAAGTATTTCAACGAAGTAAAATTAGTTTTGGATAAAATCAATCAAATAATCCAAGCTGTAAAGAGGTGTTTGGCCTTGTTTCTTTTCGTTGCTAAAACTGATCTTTTAATGTTGCAAATCTAAATGAATAATTTATGAATGATTGCATAAGTACTCACTCTACACTTTGGCTGTACATTTGTAAAGTTTCCCACTGACTTTAGGCAAGTTTGTTTTACCGCATATCGCTCTGGATTGTTTTTGCACTTCTTAAGTTCTTCTTCAAATTGTCTTCATGTACATGACGGTAAGCACCGCACACTTAAATACCTCTGACTTATCATACTTTTCATTTTTAACGTTAACTTCTCTGCTGGGATTTAGGAGTCTTTCATTTAAGACAACGGTTGTTGTTATCCTTACTTTCTCCGAGTATGCCCACCAGGTGCAAAGGAGTAAAATCACTGTAGAGGAATAAAACAGGATCGAATATTTTGATACATTAAACATTTCTAAACTTACATTATTTCATCAATTTGCTTTCCATTATGCATTCAAAAAAGTGTATGCAACAAGAGCGCTAATGGCGTTATGGATTTGGAGCTGGTGCATTGCAATAATGCTGGTTTCCAATAGTGGTACAACATGTAATGGTATTAACTGGATATCGTATTACTGTCTTCTAGACAGCTAGATGATAGAGTAAATGCTCAGTACTAAATAAAAGTTTCATCCACTTGGTTTAACAGCGAAAGCAGCGATAAGTGTATACTGGAACCCGTGCTACTCCCATAAGAGGTAAACAAGGACAGCAATACAACAGAATTCAATCTTACGAATGTTATTATTCATAATGACAACCGTTTCAAAGTATAAATTTGAAAGGATCTCTTTGCAAAACGACGTCAATTAACGAATGTGTTTCAAACATCCGTCCTTATATAAGTAAACTTTTCGGTGTAAAATCTTTACAGAATCTGGTAAAACAATTAGGAAATGCAGTATGATTAATCTGAGCTTTTCTTAGTATCTTTAACTTTATTGGAATGTAAAAGCTCATGCATTTATCTTCTGCCGTCTCTCTGGCCTGCAGTACGGAGGTACAACAAACCATCTTTAACTGACAGATAACGTTTTTAAGTTAATCTTCTAGAAAAATTATTTCTGAAGGTAGCATAACATCAGTCAAGTGTACAGTATGCATTTTATCAACATTTAATTGGCATTATGATGTGAAATGATTACAAGTCGAACTGACCACTATGGGGCGCAATGTGGCACTGTAAGGGTTTACAAATGACGGATTAGTTGTTTGTATAAGTACGATAGAAAATGCCAACAATGGGTGGAAAATACAATCAAATTGCTAAAATTGCTGTAATAATTTCATGATTTGCATTCACATAATTACGACCCAAAGTTGTGAAAGCTTAAAGAAAAAATACACAAATAACATTGAACATCACCGCTCAAGATTCTGCTAAGAGCCCACCATGCATTAGAATATTGTTGATATGTTGCAATATGTATTGTTGAGGCAAGACGTTGGTAACGGCTTTTGCTTTGAGCAAATTCGATACAATGTATAAGCCAAAACTTGAAACTTGTTAAGAATTAGCTTTGGACCCTTAATTCATTCAAATGAAATCACTGTAGTGTAACATGTATTGCCTATGGCACGTTTAGATCGAATCTGATACTGCATGAAAAGAACAAATAGAGCATGAAAAGTATTCTCCTCTGCATTTGTCGTTTGACAAGTACGATCTATTTTCTAGAAACATTTGCGTCTGTATTTCTTATTTTATTCAAAATCCATTGCTTACTGTTATGTTGATACAGACTGATTTAAAATTGGAATGCTGCATTATGGGTAATGGTTGCGAAAAATGCGTGATTTCCCCATTGGAAACATGAACCGGACTGTTGAGTTATGTAATTTTTTAAGAGATAAAAACATTAGAACTGTTTCCCCACGTTCTTTACCGAATGGGAAAATATCTAAGGAAAGCTGAATCACATATCCAAGTTTGAATGAAATGCTAAATACAACGTAAAAGCAGTATACTGCAGCTTATATAAAAGTACTGAAAATGCGCAATTATGAGTAAATTCACATAAATATATCGACAAGTGCATTTCATTTTCAGATTTTGTTTGAGTGTACTCATAAAAGCATCTTGTTTTACTAATAACCTTTTTTTTTTTTTATAAATGCTCCATCTTTTAACATACTTAGGCAAAAAAAGAAGAAATTACTTCGAATGTTCGAGACGTCTTCTTAAAAAGAAACAAAGTCAAAATTTAAACTTGACACATGATAGAAATTTATAGAAAATAAATTGAATGCCAAAAACGTATTTCAAAAGCTTACTTAGTTCTGAAATTAGTATTCTTTAAAGTTGTTGGAATACATTCTATTTTGATAGATTGATGAAGTATTTTTAGAGAGCGGTTTAAAGATATGAATATTGGGCAAATAACTTATTGTTTCTATCATGACAAAGGAGGAAAAGCCAGACTTTATGTCTCATTTAACAATGTATTTTCTGTTCCTTAAATACAGCTACGCTAGTGTCGTTTTGCCGTTCGTATACATACATTGCAAATGTCAACCCAACCGATCAAATAAAAGTATCATAGTAGTGAGCAGGGACTACAAGATTGATTATAAATAGTCCACATTACAATAATTGCAGGGAGACCTATACATTGTGGTTCAGCATCTTGTAATATTTTTTTTCTCGGATAAATGCATGATGCGTGATTGGTAAAACGTTACATAACAAAACAATGCTTGTTTTCAATTTCAATAACCCACCAACTGTATTTGATAGTTTTGTGATATTACAAGCTTTGGTAAAGTTACAGATTTGTTATTACTGTATTTTTGCAGATAACGGGTCAAAGAGCTTGCTGGACATAGAAGTTTCTGAATATCTATCTCAAATTATTTTTTCTTCTCATAAATCATTTATCATATTACTCACGAAATGTATTAACTGAATTGCTAAATTGCCATACTAATGTCAAAGACAGATATCATTATTTCTAACCACAACTGTAAGAAATTTTAAACGTCCTGAATTTCTTTCTAAAAAACACTATTGACTGTAACAAGTATAGTTTTTTTGTTTTTACCCTTGCGGTCGATTAGACCGATGGGGTATTGTGTCATCATGGTCCGTCTGAACCCCATAGAGGTTTAGCCCTGTATCTAATTTAACTGAGAAGATACGTTTATGAAATTTATATGGTACCTGTATCTTATATTGGCAATTACCAGAGAAGTAATTTTAAAATTATCACATTGTCGAAATTGACGTGTCCATAATGGACCAATAGTATACTGGGTTAATCTTACCGACCAATCAAATACTGAGGGATTTCTGGCGGTCTTTGCACAATTTACGCATTTATGAGACCAAGCGTACAAAAAAATGCTTTCAAACGCTAACAATATTTGCGTTAGACATGGAGGTAATACGAGCTCGCATTTTTGCTGACAACATTTCCTCCAGCAATTGCTGCTAATTGGTTGGATAACAAACTGACAAAGGGAAAAATACTCCAACGGTTGATTGGTCAGAGTAATGAAGTAATCACGTTCGCCTAAAATCGGTTTGAAAAATTGACTTTGCAAATAAGCGGTATTGACCCACTTCTTGAGGGCATCAAGATATAAACATGGACATATAGCACAACAGCTATAGCAGCTGCACTGCGGCTTTGTTTTAAAGAAGTCAAGATAATAAGTTTATTCGTAAAGATTTTGCAAAGAAATGATTTTGTCTCATTTTCAAGGTCAGTGCTATGAATTTACGTGGGAATATAACGTTACATATACAATTTCTTCAATATTGGTAGTATATATTCCTGAAGTGAAATTAGTAACATTTGGGATAGTGATTTATAAAGTATGTGTCGACTGAATTCATACGTACGTCTGAATATACGTATTTTCTCCATTCATTTCTTTGAAAGAATAGCTATTCAAAGGACTAGGCCAAACTAAAAAATGAAATAACACAAATTGTATAAAATCTTATCGGAAAAAAGTGTGTTCGCAAACGTTTATTTCTTCATTTCGTATAGGACAATTAAATATTAGTTTGAAATATTGTGCACTTGTGCACAGTATAAGCATACTTTAAATAATGATAAAAAGGCAGTGGGACATGTCTTTAATCTTCATGTAATTATAATTTTCAAAATGTTTAATATAATCGTATTTAATAATCGTATTGCTTATATAGCGCTTTAGACTGTCATAGACTGTATCAAAGCGCTTTACAATTATTACCCTGGTCACTGGGCCTTAACTCTCCTGAAAACTTTCTCACTCCCTGGGGAGTCACAAGCCCGTTGTATCAGCAGCCATATACAGGCGCCGGGCTCCAAACACATAGAACTGTCACTGCCCTCACAGGTACCCATTACAGCTGGGTGGACTGAAGCAATGAAGATAAAGTGTCTTGCTCAAGGACACAACACACTGGCCTGGCCGGGAATCGAACCCAGTGCCTTCCACACCAGAGCCCGACGCCTTAACCACTAGGCCACTGTGATCCACATTTAAGTGTTGTAAGTGTAATTTTGAAAGTATTTCCCAAATAATCTTCAGATGTTTAATTACAATTCATTAGATCTTATATAAATGATTAATCTGCTAGCATAATAGAAGTTTCTAAGTCGCAAAAAGTTCATGAAAATGTACAAATATGTGTAAGGAATGTCGGTTTTTAACGTCCTTAAGCTTAAGTTGGTTATTTATATACCTACATGTAGCTCTATATTCTCCTGACGTACTGAGATTTTAAAATACTGTCTGCACCATTTTTTGACTTTGAACCACACTTTACTTAATACGTAAAAAGGGAAGAAACTAAAAATAAAGAAGTAACTCTTTTTTGAACTACAGTACCGTGAGTACGATGAAACCGTACGATGAAATATATGAGTTGACTGTTGCCAGGTAGCTAAGAAAAAATAGCCTGATGAAAAACAATCAGTGAAGGATATAACAAACACATACTTATACTTGTAAACACTCTGATATTCATCTGAAACTAGCTTAATTTGGAACGAGCTTGCAACATTGATTTTCGATAAAACAAAAACTAGTTATATATTAGTCGCAAGACTAATAAAACTCTCACGGTACTTCACGATTTCTTTCTGTACGAACTCCTTTAATGTAGAATATGTGCCTATCAGACAGGTGAAATTCTTTCTAAAGCTCGAATGATTTGAGTTCATTCGTGAGAGTGAGTATATAAGACTAGAAGATTGAAATGATGATTATAACTACATACATCTTTATGGGAATGAGTAATTAGAAAGACAAGCATGAAAAGGAAGCAGACAATACTACAATGTATAAGGCTTTAAGTGACACAAATAAATACATTACATAAGGAGAGAGACGTCTGAGGGACAATTTGCCTTGGCGCCATATTATCCCCATAAATTGCAAGTTACATCGTAAGACAAATATTTAATTTTCACAATGAAACTCTCATCGACCAAAAATTATTCTTTCGGAAATATAAAATGTAATAGCCCTTTTGGACATATTTGACATGTAACCAGAAAAATCCGCCACATTGTTATTTCTTTAGCACCTGTAAAGTGTACTAAGCATTCCAATCAAAAACTTAAGTGTGT
>JAIGNY010000448.1:495000-507500 GCA_020152595.1 Chiridota heheva
CAATGATGAATTATCCAATATTGAAAACTTTACATCAGATGCTGAGAAAGGGTATATACTTGAGGTGGATCTAGAGTATCCGCAACACCTACATTGTAATCACAGTGCACATGCATTAGCACCTGAAAGATGCAAATTTCAAAAGAGTGGTATCTGAATACCAAAAAACCAACCTAGGTAGTGAAGCAATGGTTCAATAGCTGGTACCCAATTTGCATGACAAAACGAAATATGTGGTGCACTATCGAAACCTTTAGTGGTATTTATCACATGGAAAGGAATATATCAAAAAAATCACCAAGCACTACAATTCGTCCATGGGTAAAGCCCTTCATTCGTATGAATACAGAACTTAGGAAACAGGCTAAGAATAACTTTGAAAAGGACTTTTACAAACTGATGAATAACTCGGTTTTTGGTAAAAACGATAGAGAATTTCCGCAAAAGAGTGAAAGTAAAACTAGTGCGATCCAGCGGAGGGGAAATATTGCGTAAAGTTACAGCCAGTCCCTCATTTGCGAGACAGTTGATCTTCGATCATGAGCTAGCTCCACCAGTTCGGGAGCAACCCAAAAAACTAGGTACTTTGAAATACCCAAAAAATTGGGTACTTTTATGTATTACGTCATCGCATGAGCCTACACATTTGACTAGCCCACACTAAACATATGATTTTTCACATTTTTTGCTCCGGATTGTCCAAAATTTCAATGGATATCCTGAAATTTTGAAGACTGATAGTAAATAGATATTCAAAACTTTATGCCGCTGTCTTTTAAAATTCACTGTTGCTTTTTTGAGAAAATTAATAAAACAAATTATAGTTTGTATATTTTGTTCATTTTCTCAAAATTGCGACGGTGAATTTAAAAAAAAGCAGCGACAAAAAGTGTTTAATATCTATATACTATCCGTCTCTAAAATTTCAGGATATCCATTGAAATTTTGGACAATCCGGAGCGGAGAATGAGAAACCCCATATGTTTAGTGTGGGCTTGTCAAATGTGTAGGCTCATGCAATGACGTAATACATAAAAGTACCCAATTTTTTTGGTATTTCAAAGTACCCAGTTTTTTTGGGTTGCTTCCGAACTGTCCACTCCATATGTATAAGAACAGGCTGCAATGAACCACCCTGTGTATGTGGGTATGAGTATTCTAGATCTGTCAAAGCATTTGATGTATGACTATTTATTACAACACACCGAAAGGCCAGTATGAAGATTGATGCAACTTATTCTATACCCACACCGACTTCTATTACTAGAAATTCAAACGAAAGATGTCTATACAGATATGATGAATAATTTACATTTGTGTGACACTAGTGATTATCGAAATGACCACTTTCTGCACAGCGACAATCAATAATAAAAAGGATCACGGAAAAATGGAAGTGTGTAAAGAAATGTGCTGTCAAAAAACAGACATAATATGAACATGCTGCGAAGTGAAAAACGCCAACTTTATGGCATATGGGTGAATAAGATAGTGTAACCACCCTTGCATATGGGTATAAGGAACTTGTAAGTAACTTGATAAGTTATTGTAAGTCACTTTGTAAGTTGAGGTAGGTCATCTGTAAGTAACTTAATACATTGTTGTAAGTGACTTGTGAGTAACTTGATAACTTGTTGTAAGTAACTTGGTAAGTTGTAGTAAGTAGCTTGATAAGTTACTTGATAATTGGAAATAACTTGATAAGTTGTTGTAGGTAACTTGATAAGTTACGTTGTTGTAAGTGACTTGTGAGTAACTTGATAACTTGTTGTAAGTAGCTTGGTAAGTTGTAGTGAGTAACTTGATAAGTTACTTGATTATTGGAAATAATTTGATAAGTTGTTGTAAGTAACTTGATAAGTCGTTGTAAGTATTTTGATAAGTTGTAAGTATCTTGAGAAGTTGTGGTGAATTTCTTGATAAGTTACAGTAATTAGCTTGACAAGTTATTGTAACATGTAAGTAACTTGATAAGTAACTTGATTAGTAACTTGATAAGTTGTTGTAAGTAACTTGATAAGTTGTTGTAAGTAACTTGAAAAGTAAGTAACTTGATAAGTTGTTGTAAGTAACTTGATAACTTGTTATAAGTCATCTGTAAGTAACTTGATAAGTTGTTCTAAGTAAGTCATAATAAAGCATGATTAGTTGGTTGGTTTGTCTGTGGATGTTTTCTTTGCTTCAACATCCGATTTATATTTCTTCTGGTTGATTCATCTGAAATAACATCATTTTCTTTCAAGCAGTTCTCAAAAGTTCCTCTATCTTTACAATAAAATAAACACAGCCACTTAAGCTGTTCCCTGAAATCTTTCAATACGCTATTATACTTTTGAGATAAAATCCAGCAACTCTGCTTTTCATGTCGACCACTAAAGGCTCCTCAAATCTAACCATAAGCCATACTTTGTTGTAAGGTAATCTTCAATATTCACTGCAAATTTTTTTAAGGCCTTTACCACCCCTAGACCGTGCTCCAATTTAGAATCTGTAAAATGCTTTTGAATTCCATCCCAAATGCTGGTAACTGTGCATGCCATGAGCATACACTTGATTGGGGATACCCTCGATGGTGACTGTTGTTTTATTAATTTTCGAATTGTAATATTTTGATGCATCTCTTTTAAAAGAAACACCGCCACCATCATCACTTTGATATTCAAATAACATTATAATTGCTTTCATGCTTTTTGCTGGTGTGTTCAAGTTGATGTTCCAAACAGTATCGCTTTGTTAAATGTAATTCGACGATATTTTAGTATTCTATCATATAATATAGGGAGTTTTCCTTTGTATTGATTCTGAATAGTTCTCGCAAGTTCTGGGTTAGTCACCATGTCAAATGCTATTGAAATTCCATCGATGGTATATGTAGATGAGGCTTTATAACTTTTAATAACGCGAGAATAAGTATTAAACATGAGTTCATAGGTTAATGGTTCTGTCAACCCAGCTTGATAAAAGAGAATGTGGTCTGTAAGCAATTCAAAGTCCAGGGGAATGCAAAATCGATTACCGTAAGCCTCAGCTACAGCTTTATCTTTACCTTGATTTTCTCCATTACTCTTAATTCCAGCATTTATTCTTAGTTTACTCACATGAGCTGATTTAATTCCTTGATATACCATATTCTGAAGTGAATTTTTTTAACCCAAATATTTCCATCATCAATGTAAATATGTCATTCCCTTGGAGCTTGACAGACACTTTCCTAACGATAGCTTGTCCGAAGTTTAAATCTAATGAACTATAGTTCGGTTATTATCACCATTATAGTTTAAGGTGAATTGAATAATAATTTTACTGTACCAGGTACAATGACATCGTCCACACCTAAATTGGAACTGGCACAGTCAAAATTTGAGTCTCATCGATCGTACTGGGATTGTTAGTTATAACAACTAATTGTCTGATACCTTTAATACCCAACGGGGTTTTAATTTTTGATAAGGATTTAGTTTATGTCCATATGTATGTATGCTGTATGTATGTATGTGCATGCATGCATGCATGTATATATACATATATATATATATATATATATATATATATTATATATATATATATATATATATATATATATATACATATTTATATATATATATATATATATATATATATATATATATATATATATATATATATATATATATATATATATATATATATATATATATATATATATATATATAAATATATATATGCATGCATGTATATATACATATATATATATATATATATATATATATATATATATATATATATATATATATATATATATATATATATATATATATATATATATATATATATATATATATATATATATATATATATATATATATATATATATATATATATATATATATATATATATATATATATATCAATTGAAAGTATGTGTTTAATTGTTAACATACGATGGCTGAAGATGGCTATGAGTATGAGCTCGACGAATTAAATAAACACGATGACTGTGCAGATTTTAATGATTATGATGACCCTACGGAATATGTTGAAACCTTATTTATGGGAGAAGAATATTTAAAAACTCCGAGTAAAGACCAACAGACGATGGGTGAAATCGCTGCTGGTAATCTAATCGGTGAACAGTTGTAGATTGAACTAAGAAACACAAAAGTGGGTGCATTCTATGTGTTATAAGAAAAATATGGACTACGACCTCCTTATAAAGATTATTATAAATTTGACTAGAAGGAAAATGGGCATTATGCTGTTATGTAGCTGGAAGTAGAGAAAATTAACTCTGAGTACTGATCCAAACAAATTTTTTGCTTTTACCATAATCAAAAGCAAAATATGGTGTAAATTTTATTAGAAACATCCTTGATTTGACATTTTATGAATTGTTGCCACTTCCATCCAAAGCCCAATGCTGAATCAAATTTGTATTTGGAAGTACTGCACTGCCAGAACTACCTCAAACAGCAAACACAGTTGATCAACTGGCTCAAGATAGCAGTGATACGGAGATACAAACCGTGGTCCTACCCAGGAGAGAATTGCTAGGACTTGACCAAGCTTTGCAAAGAACCAAAGGTAAGCTAGTCAATAATTTAGGAAAGCTGAGTGAACTAGACAAAAAATATTAGCAGAAAAACAAAATTTAGCTTAAGCAGAGAGGCGAGAAAACAATGATCAAATCAAAGAGAGTATATAAAGAATAAACAAAAATTGGAAGCAGAGACAAAGGCACGGTTGGAAGTCGTCAGCCAGAATTTGTAAGTTCTTAGGAGTCGAATAAATAAAATCGAAGAAACTTTTAATGAAATCCAAAGTGATACAACATTAGCAGAGAAAATAAGAACTCTTTTCATAGAGTGAGGAGTGACAGTGGTGAGCATATTATGTGCTTTAGATTTATCGATAAGCACAATTATATGTCTTTCATTGTGGCTGCAGCTTGAGATGCAACTGTTCCACCAGCACCTTCCACACGCCTTCCTTACCCACATCGAAAGGTGGAGGTGTGAAAGACACTCTTAAACATTCTATATCGAATTTGCATAAAAAACAACAACTAGGAATAGCATTCATAGCATTAATAGTGCTGTTGTATCATGGTTGGTGATTGTATTAAGCGGTGCGGTGGGATGGCTTGCTGAAGACGTACGCGTATTTATCAGTGGTCTTGTTATTTTAGTTTTTATGTATCTACAGAAGGAATTGAAATAGTTACACCAATTTGTATGCTTAATAACCAATGCCCAATATTTCTAACACACCAAGTATCAAAGCTAATTTATTGCTTATGTGAGTCGTTTCCTTCCTTTAGGGCAGGTATGGGAGTATCCACAGGCACGGGGTATCCATCAACATGGGAGTATCCACCGACACAGGGGTTCAGAATTAATATTCTCATTGGATTCTAATATCACACCATCATCTGCAATATAAGAATATTGTTATTATACCCAAAATAATGCCCTATGCGTAAATCATGTTTGATGGGGCAAGGTACAAACCTTCCACAAGGACAAAGTTAAGGCTACTTCCGGCATATTGCAAAGAATCCTGATAGCGATCTATACTGCTTTGTAAATCAACCGGTGACTTAAATACAATCTTCAATGATGCTCATGAATTGTTGCTGCGCATCCAGTCCAGTGAGAGTATGCTTGTTTTAATTTGAGCATGAGCTCCAAGTATGACATAAACATGATTTCGGATAAAATAATTCATTCGTTCAATCTCAATGTCTGTAAAAACTTCGGCGAGGCCTTCGCTGATAATGAATCCTTCCATTCTTCACATTGTCATTTTCTGCTACCTATGCAACAGTATATGTGGAGGGGTGATTGCCGAAACTAATTTTTGTAGCATCTGAATAATCATTGTACTTATCATATGGGTTGTGTAGACTGGAATATTCATAATCATTACCAGGTACAGGAATATACTTGCCATTAGAATAGTAATAGGCAGTTCCTAGCAGTTCCTAGCACTATGTGTATCTTTGTGTTGTTTCCACATAAAAAGATCTAAAATATGAAATTACTTGCATATATCTTTATAGACAGACAGATCTATATTATTTTCGAATGCCTTTCAATAATTATAAAATGTAGTAGTCTCCTAGCTTGGTGATATATGTTGAACCTATAGAAACTACGTATAAGTGGGTTTTTATTATTAAAATGCTCATCCTGTCATTGATCACCATATTACAAAATTAATCTGATTTTGATAAAATTGCATTGGATTTATTTGCCACCTATTTACAACTTTTCACTACGCACATGTTGTAATCTATTGTTTTGGAACATATCTCTGAAGTTTACATGGAAAGATTTTTTGTGAAGAAATATAAAAGGCCTCGTTGACAAAAAAGTTTTCCCCTACCATAACAACTGTATACACTCTTTACTTTATAACGTTTGGATGGATGACTTTGGAATGCAGGCGGTATCATTGTATACTACTATTGAAAATATAATCTTAATTGATGTGTATTGCATTTCACATTTGAAATTTTAAAAATTCAGTCAATCGATTGACTTGGGAAATACAACCGGGGTGGAAAAAAATCGTCTGCTTGAAAGGCGTGAGTTTTGGGATAGGTTATTATAACATTAGTAAAGGAGAGTATGTTAAGTGGAGGATTGTAGGTGGAAACGAGCAAAACAGAGTTTGTTGTTGAGCCAGGTTTGTACAATCTGAATGAAATCAAAGCCATCATAACCACCCCATTACCTTGGTTACACATATCCTTCTCAAAAAAAAAAATGGAAAAATTGAATTTAAATTCCCTGACGGTAAGCAAGTTAAGTTATCTGAGAGCATCGCAGTACCAGGAGGGTGATTTGAACCTGGAAATGTTAATGGTAAAATTAATCATGAACCCTTTAAAGCTATTTATTTACATTGTGATCAAATATCCACCACGGATAATCTCTTCAACAATGCCTTCAACAATTTTGGGTGTTATCCCGCTGGCTGATAATTGTTTTGGAAGTAATACAAACATCAAAACACTACAGACATAAGAAAACCTTTGGAACACACTATAATTAATGAAATGGATTTAAATATTCAGGATTCTAAGAGAACGAAAATTAACAACCGTGGCTTGCCTATTATTTTCAATTTAGAGATTGTTTGAAATATGTGTATATAATATAAGTATCTTCGGCCCATGTGATAAAGCAGAAAAGGAGAAATAGAAGGTATAATAAGCCAAAGAATCACTGATGCAAATAAGCAAATAGAAGATTTAACAAGTCGAAAGATCACTGATGCAAAGCAAAATATGATTAATATGTATGGGTTTAACGTATATGGAGTGTTTAGGAGTAGTGGTGATGATATTATTATTGCGCCCATAAGGTTTTATTTTGATAGCGTGGCACGGCAGCTTACCTTCATGTTTATATATGAATAATCAAATGTTACTTTAACGACTCTGAGAGTAAAAAATAATCAGCGTGTTTTTTTTCTAAAACAAATGAAGATAGGATAGCTACACCTCATTACTTTACAATAGGTGTAGGCAAATTGACGATGTAGCTTTTGATGGCCCATCATCAAATAATATTGTCAGCAAAACATATCATGTATTCATGGTGTCATAGTAGGAGGCATAAGTGTGTTGTATTGCATGCTTGCAAGAAAATTATTTAAGATGAAACCGGCCGACCTTGGAAAACTAGACCTGGAAGACTTTGTTAAGTGTTTACTTATCAATAACTGTTGGGTCTGCACTGATGACGCTGGCACACAGGCATGGCTGGTTCAGCAAGGTATAATTCCTAAACATATAACCAATCCTTCATCTTGGATATATGTGTAATATAATATATACAGCAATGGCAACTGCACTAGCAATGATGGTGGTGGTGCTATAGTAAATACCCTTGTATTCAGTAGATCGAGCATTTTATTTTCCTCATTAAACAAAAACAAAACCGATGAAGAAAACAAAAGACATGATTTAGCTCTTGAGCACTGAATCAAGCAAGAGAAGAGTAGACTAATAATCGTACAACATTTCTGGACTATATGAATGAACACCTGCAAAAAGAAACACATTCTAGGCAACATTCACGGATATTGATAGGGCAATGCAGGAATACTACATATTGACAGGGACACATGTCGATATGCCACCCGAGTTACAAACAAGTAACAAACCAAAACTTGGTTAATATTACAATATTACATTGATTAATGTTGAGATTTCATTTATACTTCTACGGCTTGGTGTAGTAGGCGTTATTTATATGTAAATTAGTTATACATATGATTAATAATAGATATCATGGACACAAGGACAAGAAACAAATTAATGAGGGTCTATTACAGCCCAATGAGATATTAAAAGGGGGATGGTGCCGTGAGGAAGTTATCGAAAGAAAATAAAGTTTTGAAAATACAACTAGGGAATGGTTAAGTAAGCAAGCATCGTGGCAAATATATATTCACCACCTCAATATATTCCTCGGCCAACAAGTGTAAATAGCAAAAGTGTAAAGCCTAGTGACATGCATGAAGCTGATTTACTCTTTTTAAATCATGATACTGTTGTAAAGCCACGGATTAGGAGGAAGACATAAATATGCCTTGGCGATTGTAGATGTCGCCAGTTGTTATAAGGGAGCAGAGCCACTAACAGATAAAACAGCTGTCCAAGTGGCTCAAGCCTTTGGAAAGATATAATAGCGAAGTACTTTAACATAATTTCAAATAATAAAGGTGGATCCAGGAAAATAATTTATGGCAAGTATTAATATTTTAATGAAAAAGCATAATGTAAGTATTCAAAGAGGGGAGGTCGGAAATCATAGAGCACAAGCAATTGTTGAGAGGTTTAATAGAACACTAGCAGAGAGATTATTTGGGCATCAGTATAAAGAGGAAATGTTAAAGCAGTCACAACAACGGTCGTCAGAGTGGGTTGGGAGGGTAGCGGGCGTTGTTGCAGCTTTGAATAATAAGATATTTCGTCTCATTGGAATGAAACCTAAAGATGCTATCAAACTGAAATCAGTTCCACAACAACCAAGTGTACCAGCAATTAGACCTAAGGGTAGCATGAAGCGAATATTCCCGGGTTATTTAAAAGTGAGATATCTTTACGCCCCAGGTGAGGCAGAAAAAGATACCAGACGGCAAAACACTGATGATTTATCAAGACATATTCCATTAAAAATAAGGCTGTTACAAAGAACCAACCTGTGTAATATCACTTAGAGGGTGAACCCCAAAGATCTTTTGTGAGAGAGGAACTTATGACTATCCCTCTTGATACTGAGTTACCCCATGAGAAAGTTAAGTAGGGGTGCAGTGGATCGGTAAAAGACCTAACCTAGTAGTACCGGTATGTAAAATGCGGAGTGTGATATAACTGAAAAGCACTTTAGATCCAGAGAAAAACATAAAAGTGGTCCAGAACACCCAGTTCATTTAAGAGTGTTAAAAAATAGGTCCAGGACCCACAGTAGTATGTAAAATGTGGGTGGTCCAGAACCTCTGGGAGTGTAGTGGTCCAAAACACCCATTTACAAATAGAGGTGTTCGAAAAGGGTATAGGAAAAATTTGAGGCAGAATCCCCCATTTACTAATAGGGGGTGTTCCAAAAGGATGTTCGAAAGTTGAGCCAGAGCCCCTATTTTATTGATAGGGAGTGTTCGAAAAGTGAGCCACAACCCCCATTTTACATACTTCTAATACCTGTATTGGATCATTGGGACTTATAAGTGAGTTAATACTTCCATGATTCAATACAGCAAAAGCATTAGAATTGTATGCTCTTTAGGGAGGAAGAAAATTCTATTATCGGTATTAAAAATTAAATAGCTAATGGTTTAATTGAGATTAAGTTTTAAATTGAGATTGCATTTTTCTTACACTTTGAGGAAATTTAATATTATACAATGCTATTAACAGTACAAAAATATAAGTAGTTAAAGGATTAATTGAGAATAAAATTACGACTATGATTTATGTCCATTGTATTTGCTTGATTATTTACGCTAAGTTATTTTTTATGAATTCTTTACCAACACACGAATCATTTTCATAGTACGTTAATTATCTATTTGTATAAGTCGGTGTTGATTGTCATCAAATTGTCTCACAGAAAAATACCAATTCCAAATATCAGTATAATTCACTTTCTATACATTACTGTCAAATTTTAGCTTTGTGATAACTCATTTTGATAAGTAATCCAAATGTAGATTATGCTAGATATGTATAACTGCATATCAATTAGAGTAGAGACTTCCCCAGGTACAGACATATCCTTACAATTTGTGTCACCTTGGTTATGAACCAAAAAAACATTAAAAACTAGAATCATTACAATTTTCAAAATATGAACATTGGTTTACATCCAAAGCCGAAAATAAAATTTTGAAAGCAGTTTTAATCTTATTGCTTTTTCAGTAAGATTCGTTGAGAGGAACTATAGTAATACGGAATTTCATTGACGTGCCAAGAAAGATAATTTGATAAATCATAACAAAATAATGTTATATTTGAATAATGCGTGGGTGTTAATCATGGCATCATTTGATCATATACTTCAAGTTAAGCTTCAAGTTGAACAGTATGAAGAATTTTCTTGTTCCTTGGCATTATGGAGAATGATTAATCCAAATTATGGCAATGAGTTGTTTTGCTTGGGATTTTTGATTGGTTTTAGCTTTCTCACAAACAGGCTAATTCCAATCCTCCTGCTAGTTTGATTCGTAAAAATCAGATTTTTAACTAAGATCAACAGTGAAATGTCATTTGACAATTTATATGCATATAAAAATGCATCTATAATATGCGTAAGTTCTTTATCCATCACGTAGTATCTGATCCTGATTCATACAGTACATTGGGCTACACTCTTTAGTGTTGGACTGTACTCTTTAGTGTTGGGCTATACTTGTTAGTGTTAGGCTACACTCTTTCACCAGTTTGTTTTATAATGGCCCACCGGCAGTATCCTGGCGGCAAGATGGCAGCGTCTAGCCGCCGGCGGTCCACTGGCGTTATTCTCAATTATATGGTAGGAATTTCTTCTGTAAATGTTTGTGTACATTTACTAAACAAAATAATCTACAAATATTGGCATTATTAATTACGTCATATTCTATTTGATGAATATGCAAAATTTACAAATAGAACTTTACCTCATGCTTTGTATAATAAACCAAACTATTAAATTATTTAATAATGCGGGTTACTATTACTTCAAGCATGGTTGAGCGATGGCAACGTTGCTAAGGATGCATTTATAGTAGAGTAATATCACATTGTGATTATTCAATCAAATATTTCCTAACAAATACTTTACATACTTATATGATCAGCATTAGAGCGGGCCACTCATGCTGGGCAAAAGCTAACCTTGCCGCCAGCGGGCCGCCGTCTTTGCTGCTAGCGATCCGCAAAGAACTGCCTCAAAGCTCACTATTGATTTAAACATACTACACCAGTCACCATGGCCTCTTTTAGCACACTAACTAGGGGCGGAGCCATGGCCCCTACTCAGCAAATTGGCCCCCAGTTGAGCATTTTGCCTCCCCCCTCCATTTTGGTCTCTTTAGGTCCCAATTCGGACCAGAAAATTGTCCACAAATAAAATAAATTACCAAAAAATGTGCCAAAAATTTCCCGGAAGTAAACAAACTTTTCCAAAATGAGCAAAATTTTCAATAATCAAACAAAATTATACTGAAAATAAAAAAAGTACCCGACAATGAGAAAAAATTTCACAAAAATGGAAGAAATGTTTTGAAAATCGAAGAAAATTGTTCGCAAATGAAGAAAATTACCCAAAAATTTGGCTCAAAAATTCCTGAAAGTCATTAAAATTTTCCGAAAATGAGCAAAATATTCCGAAAATCAGCAAAATTTCCCAAAATTAGCAAAATTTTCTAAATAATTTAAAAAAATGATTCGAAAAAATGGAAAAAATGTACCCGAAAATGAAAATCAAATTTCACAAATATCGAAAAAGGTTTTAAAATCGATCAAGAAAAATCAAGAAAATTGTCCACAAAAATGAAGAAATTTACCCCCAAATTCGTGTAATTTTTTTTTTTCTCTGATGAAAATGGAAGAAAACGTGCTGAAAATCGAAGAAAATTGTCCGGATATGGGAGCGTGGGAGGGAGGGGAAGGAGGGGGGGGTGCATAACAAGTTAAAGGTCCCTTTTGTGTACCCCCCTCCCCGTCACTAAGAATTTGTTTAAAAATGCCCAGCCAGTCACAACTTTAACACACTTGTGGAATCATTGATATCAAATTCTTTTAAATGAAATTGTTAACCATTATGTTTCTTTAACATGTCTTAGCTTTGTCGTATGCAATGCTGCAATGCACATGTATGACCGCAATAATAGGCCTAATGGCTATCCTTCATTCTATATAGACGACAAACGTTTTGAACAAGTTTTCCTAATTCATTATTCAAGCGTTATGAAATCTAATATCATCAATCAGTCAATATTCTGCACAATTTGACAATGCTGCGAAGCTCTTA
>JAIGNY010000448.1:510000-520000 GCA_020152595.1 Chiridota heheva
TATTATTATTATTATTATTGTTATTATTATTATGAGATCCCTGTTTCATCTACATTGTATCTTAAAAGATATATGGGTAGGTAGCATTTTAAAAGATAAAAAATATATGGGTCGACTAGGTAGCAACAGTTTGAACTTAATTGAAAGAAAATATAAAAACAGCAAAAAGTTTCATTAAAATTTGTTAACGATTGACAGTTTACAGCATGTTGAATTTTCAGGCCTTATGATAAAGTATGTCAATGTTATTGAAATTTCGTGACCTCACATCAAGAAAAGCTATGAATTTCCTTATCTTAACTTATTCTTTCAATCCTCCATCAACATTATTGTAGTTGATTGATATTTGTTGAAAATATGGCGAAGAGGTTTTGAATGCTCATCATACATTTTATTATTAAAATTTAGCAGGAGAAAGCAGTCTGATTTCCATTAGAAAAATTACATTAAAGATTTTGAGCTGTCTTCTCTTTCATACATCACAACTTTTCCATACATACAAAAATCCATACATCAACAATTTTTTAAAACTTTGATTAACTAGGAAACTACAGGTCCTTTTGACATAATTTTAAGACTTATATTATTCAAAATGTTTTTGTATATAAAAAGATATATCCTGTCCATAGACCTTTAACGCATAATAATCAGTATGATAAAAATTGACAACAAATACCCAATAACATGTTGTATGGTGGGTTTGCAGTAGCCAATATAAGAGTGAGGCACTCCAGTCTGGGTTCAAAGAACTTTACAGCGGTGAATATTTAAACACATTGACCTTATAAGATGAAGTACCAGAAACATATTCACTTGGAAGAAAACCAGTATAGTAGGATTTTAAAAGTCAGACAATGCTCCAAAAATTTAGGCAAAATGTCCCAGACGTATTCTCAGGCAGCATGCTACACACTCTCCACCAAAGGTTGTCTACATGCCATACAACAAAGATTGCCGCAATATCATCATTAATAGGTCTTTTTCAAGCTACGACCAAACAGATTCATTTCTCATTGCGTTTTTGAAACATTCACTAAAAGTACACACAAATTGTCTTTTGTTGTGAAATGAAGGAACTTCAGACTATTTATCGAAATGAAAACAAGACTTGCCCATAAAATAGATAGTGCGAAGAAAATAGATAGTGCGAAGAAAATATAAGTGCCACGAAAAAACGCAAATGAGCAAAATTTACTCATGATACACATGTTTATGAAACTTGCACTAAACATTTCGTGCAATATATTGTCAATCTTCGCTCATTGGTATCGAAAATATTAATCACAACATTGCTACTTTATATAACACAAATACCTATAAGATATCAACACTTAAAAGCAAGACCACGTTTATTTGCACTATCTTTCCTATATTGTTTATCATTTATATAGTATTATTCATTTTTGACAATTGCCACACCGATAGAGACTTTTGTTGCAATGAATGTAGTTACTGCAAGCAGGCAAAGAAAGTACAGTGTTCCATGTCTTACATATTTTTCATTACTGAAGTCAATACAGTGTGTTTATGGATTAGCTTGTTGATGGTAAAACATCTGATGCATGTTTCACAACATACTCTAATACCAGTGAAACAATTGCCAAGCATCGTTGCAAAGTCATTTATTTTAGTAAATGTTAACATTCACACACGTTTCATTGTTTGTATTTATTTTGGGGTTTATATCAGACAAATACATTCGAAGATGTACTAGACATGGTACAGGGAAGATTACATGTTTTCGTTTACCCTTCTCAAATTACATCTACAGTACATTTTGACGTTACATACATCAACAACAATTGAGTTTGTTGATTGTTATTTCAATTTGTTAGTGGGCTTTTAGCATACCGAACGAGCAAAATAATTGGTAAAAACATTACATTTAAGCTGCGATTTCATGAATGATTAAATAAACGTTTTTGATCAGTGTAGAGCGTAACTCAATATATTTTAAAGTAGTGCGCTATATAAGTATATGAAACTTGAACCCAAAACGCGTCATTCAGGACTAAACATTTCACCCAAATTTAGGTTGACAAAGTTTGTTGGCCAATTACCTTGCAACTGATGGATGATTAATAAATTACGATTCCTTGGCAATGCCTCCTCTTTGGAAAATTTTAGTTTACTCTACTCCTCTGTGTTCACGTTTTTTCTTCTAAATATGCAAGTAAAGTCTGTATTTTTTGTATAAACACTTACTTACATGAGATACGTGTTAAGACTTGAGACCTTTATGGAGAACGGAAAATCCTGTGCTATTCAACAGAACTAAAATAAACCATAATTATTTTACACGATTGAAATGCCAGGCAGCTCAATAGTAGAATGTATACAATATGGAAATGTAAACAATTGTCGTAATCATTATTACGCATTTGCTGATTTTCTTCCAGAATTTTAACATATCTTTCGATTGAAATTAAACGTCCAAGATGGAAATATAAGGCTAAGTATTGACATGGTGTGATTCATATTTTAATTACCAAATAATCAAGAAAGTAATGGCTACCTTCGTAGTCTAAGCATCAGTTCTGTGAATGAAATACCAATTAATACTCTTAAGGCACTTGTTGTAAAAGGAATCGCCTTATTGCAGAGCGAGTGATCACAACATGACTGGCAACTTCCGGTTTGATTCCCAACGATACAATCTTCAGTTTCGTAGCAGTCAATCAGATATTCACATCCACGGGTGAATGAGGTTGGCCGTCCCCAGGCGCTTTGTTGGGTTGTCTTTAAATAAAAAAGAAAAGTGTGAAAATCAGTCCACCGTCTATAAATCTTAACCTCCAAGGTAAATTATCATCATACATATTTGAATATGACTCAGATAGATAAAAGGTTAAGATAGTCAACACGCAAGATGACATTTCAAAATAAACGTCACACCAGCACTAAGATTGTAAAAGATTCACATACAAAAACTTATTTACATGTTGTTTTGAATATCTGTTATTAAACTCGATATATTATTTATGTCTAGCAAACGCTGCTCATATCATAAAACGATATATCCTTTCGAGGTAATGTTTAATTCGACACATTAACATCTACAACATGTTTGAAATCAATAACGATGCTTTCCTTTTGCTGTTTTGACCAAATTCAAAACCCTTCATTTTTTTTTAAAATCGCTTTATTTATTATATTATCTAGTTATCATTAACTACGACGCTCTATTTACATTCCAAACTGTCGAGAAAATTGTCTTGCTGTTGAGTTGTACGTATCATATCTAGCTATTTATGCAAATGCAAAAGGTGTTTGACTTGATTATTTGTTCTATACGTTCAATCAGGGAGTCGCCAGATATTTGGCAACTTCCTAATTATATCTAGCTATGATACGCAGAAGCAAAATGTGTTTTACTTGTTTTATTCGTTGTACACCTAATTTGATCTATTTTATGCAAAAGGTTTTTGATTGATTTTAAGCAAATACAAAAGGTTTTGATGTTTGCTTTATTCACTACGTTTTCACGAAATTTCCATAGTCAACTGGGAATTAAGTATGAAGATTTGTGTTAAGAACCAGTCGGGAACTCCATATACATTCATCACGTCACCGATTATGCGGAGAACTGCTTCCATTTTTTGATAGATTATGCTCTATTCCAGGAAGTTTGTAAGAATTTGATTTTAAACTCGATGGAAATAGCTGTGACTCGTCAAATGTTACAGCTGTAATCGCCTATCACGTGATCAATATCCAAGCATAAACCTTATTTGGATAATATCTTTCGTGATAAATTGTATAACGTCTCTAAAAATCAAGAGGTGGGTGAAATGTGAGTACATTTAGGGCAAACGTTTCATTTTTAATAAAGTTACAATTTTACTGCAGCGGCATCAAATTTGCTACTAGACATCAAGTTGATCATAAAAACATTCAAAGTCATATAGTATAACTTGGTCACTCCATAAGATACACACAAACTGCACTGTATCTAAGGCAACTTATATAAATAACAAATATTTGAATCATCCATTACATCGAGTAACATTAAATCTTTCGCCAATTTCAAACAACAAAACCAAGAAGAGCGCCAGGAACGTAATGATCATATTAATGATAATGATAATAATACATCGATTTATGTAGCGCTTTTTGCTAAGAACTTGAAGCGCTGAACCTTTTGTTCCATCGTCTTACAAACTAAAAACAATATTTGAAACAACGCAGCCATCACGGCGCAGTTGTCCATAAATCGATCAGGTACTATTAAACCGATACTTTGTCAGTTTGTGGTGATCCTTTTTTGCGAAGATCAAGCGAGAGGACAGCAAGTCCCATTTTTAAAGTCCTTGATATGACTGGGTCGGAAACCAATCCACGACATACCGGTTAAAATGCAGGTGTTCAGCAATAATCAGTGGAATCTTCCAAGATATCGGAAGAAACTAAAGCAAGCTACCAAGCTGGAATTTCTCCAAATATTTCTCATTGTACGGACGATTAAGAACATCAGGAATAAGTATAGAAATGTCCGGTCTCCTCAAGATTTTGTAAGATGTTAGAAAGATATTTCTAACGAGTTAGTTCAGCGGTAGACCAAGCTCATTCTCATCTGTCTGATGAGATGGTGGCAGCACATCATGGTTGATTGTTGAAGGTAACAAACAATCAACAAGGATCTTTCCCTGCAACTGCATTATATCGACTAATAAACTGTACAGTCATAAGTTTGTTCTCTTGAAAATATATTGAAAGTATATAATACAGGAAAAGTATCACTTGGACCATTTTGAGATTAAAAAGATTAAGCTATAAAGTGCAAATGATTGAAGCGCTTACATGACAATTACCAGCCGTAGTGTCCCTATAGGAATAAAATCCTTATACAATTACTATTAAAACTTTAGGTGGTAAACATGCACGTATTGAAAACGCAATCTATGTCATACATTAATAACTAATTAAGTCGTTTCCAATCTTACATTAAACTTTAAAGTGTAATTAAATTTGAATTTAACCATCTATAGACCACTCATTGACCATCATTAGTCATACAATATTTAGTTTTCCCGTGATAACGCTTATAACAAACAATTAACAACTTAGAGATAAAGAACAAAAGAAGTTTATTTAGAGGTGTGTAATGAATGGTTTATTCCAAAGAAGCACCTGTGCGACTCTAAGGCACATCAAAATAAACAACTTAATTATTAAACTGCACTCTAATACCAACCTGCCTCCTGTATTATTTGCATTCTATGAAAAATGTATGATGAAAAATATGTTTCAAAAACATTTTCATTTCCTACATTTTTTTTGTTTCCTATAGATCAGTAATGGATCCTTATGACAGAAGGCAAATATTTATGATGTAGTTCTAGCTGATGTGACGACTAGAGAAAATGATTATTATGAAATGGATATACAATACTTCAGAAGTATTTCATTGAAGCTCAAAAATATAATCGTAACTAGACATTCAGTGTCCTTGAAATGTGAACATTATAGGGACGTTACATGCAACAGAACTGGTCAAAATACATACGCAGAAGCTTGTATTTTGTACCAAGGATCACATCTGTGATTGTACAACAAATGAAAAACGTAAATTGCAGCTTCTATTTGCATCTGCTCTATTTTGGCTTTAAGTAGAATGAAGAGCAGAAAAGGTAAAATTTTCATTTATATTATTCATATCAATCTAAATGAATACATTTGTGTATATTTCCGCTCTTAAAGTTCTAGACAAATATAGGCCTAAGCACTCACATTTTTAAAATTAGTCTCAGATAAAATCGGTCAAATAATCCAAGCTGTACTTTAGCTTAAGAGGTGTCTGGCCTTGTTTCTTTTCGTTGCCAAAACTTATCATTAATGTTGCAAATCTAAATGAATAATTTATGAATGATTGCATAAGTACTCACTCTACACTTTGGCTGTATATTTGTAATGTTTCCCACTGACTTTGGGCAAATCTGTTTTACCGCATATTGCTCTGGATTGTTTTTGCACTTCTTAAGTTCTTCTTCAAAATTGTCTCCATGTACATGACGGTAAGCACCGCATTGGAAACATTCAAATACCTCTGACTCATCATACTTTTCATTTTTGACGTTGACTTCTCTGCTGGAATTTAAGAGTCTTTCATTTAAGACAACGGTTGTTGTTATCGTTACTTTCTCCGAGTATGCCCACCAGGTGCAAAGGAGTAAAATCACTGTAGAGGAATAAAACAGGATCGAATATTTTGATACATTGAAATTTCTGAACTAATATTATTTCATCGTTTTGCTTTTCATTATGCATTCAAAAAAGTGTATGCAACCAGAGCGCTAATGGCGTTATAGATTTGGAGCTGGTGTATTGCAATGCTGTTGGCTTCCAATATTGGCACAACATTTAATGGTATTAACTGGATATCGTATCACCGTCTTCTAGATGATAGAGTAAATGCTCAGTACTAAATAAAAGTTTCATCCAATCGTTTTAACAGCGAAAGCAGCGATAAGTGTATACTAGAACCCGTGCTACTCCCATAAGAGGTAAACAAGGAAGGGAATACAACATAATTTAATCTTACGAATGTTATTGTTCATACTGACAACCCTTGCATAATTTTGAATGGATCACTTCGCAAAACCACGTCAATAAAGAAATGTACCTCAAACATCAGTCCTTTTATAGGTAAACCTTTCGGTGTAAAAACTTAATATAATCTGGCAAAATAGTCAGGAAATGCAATATAATTAATCTAAGCTTCTCTTAGTATCTTTAACTTTATTGGAATGTAAAAGTTCATGCATTTATTTTCTGCCGTCTTTCTGGCCTGCAGCTAATATCAAAATTCATTATTACTTGTATCAGCATTCGATTTCAAAATTCACCCCATGGAAACATGAAGGTTCTTGTCTCATACATATCATACCAATCAAACATGGAAAGCTATTCTTTCAAATCGCATGGAAAAACCTGATTTGTACTTTGTTTGCATTCCATTTCCAGGACTTTTTTACACTGGTTCCATGGCATTCCTTAACATTCTTTAATTTAACAAAGCCAACAAAATCGTATCGCTACGTAACTCCTTTTTTTTCAGCAACCGTTTTTTAATATTATTATAGCATTAACACAGTGGAAGATAACCCATATCCAACCATCAACTAACCACGGAGGTACAACAAACCATCTTAACCTGCCAGATAACTTTTTCAAATTAATCTTGTAGAAAAATTATTTCTGAAGGTAGCATAACATCAGTCAACTGTACAATAAACTGTTTTTTGTATCAACATTTAATTGGCATTATGATGTGAGATGATTACAAGTCGAACTGACCACTATGGGGCACAATATGGCATTTTAGGGGTTTACAAATGACGGATTAATTGTTTGTATAACTGCGATAGAAAATGACAACGATGGGTGTAAAATAAAATGAAATTGCTAAAATTTCTCTAATATTTTCATGAATTGCATTCACATAATCACGACCCCACGTGGTAAAAGCTTAAAGAGAAAATACACGTATACATGGCCGCTCAAGATTCTGCTAGGGCTCTAAGGGCCCACCATGCGTTATGATATAGTTGACATGTTGCAATATGCATTGTTGAGGCAAGAAGTTGGTAACGGCTTTTGTTTTGAGCAAATTCAATACAATATATAAGCCAGAGCATGAAACTACTTAAGAATTAGCTTTGGACCCTGAATTAATTAAAATGAAATCACTGTAGTGTAACATGTATTGCCTAGGGCACGTTTAGATCAAATCTGATACAGCATGAAAAGAACAAACAGAGAATTAAAAGTATTCTCCTCTGCATTTGTCGTCTGACATGTACGATTTATTTTCTCAAGTTAAAGGTTATTTACTTAATAAAACGTATATGTTTCATCTCAAAAATCTTAGAGATATTGATGCACCTCTCAAAATAATATGAGGAATCAGGAGCAAATGTTTTGTTTTTGGCCAATGAACCCAGTAGCTTCATGCGTTTGCAATGAATTAAATTTCGGAAGTACGCGTATTCGCTTTATTTAACGTTGTGCAAGCCATACAAGCAAATTTGATTAGAAGTAGATTCCTGCATACTTTTTACACAAAGTACGGATTTTCCATAAACGTTTTTTCTTCACAATCAACCACACACCTCATCAATACTATGATATCTTTAAGCGTTTAACGTTTTCAATTATTACGTCAGGATTGGCTTATGTTTATTATGTCATATGGTTTTAACAAGAAAACTGGGACTGTCATTACCCAGACATAGAATAAAGTTTTGTATATTAAAGATTATACAGACTGCTGTACTCTGTTTGGTAATCTTTTACATCAGCAGAAGGTTTATTCAAGGTTTATAAGACTTTTCAAAATACATTTCATTTAAAGTAGTCAATTTCACAACTATAAACATAGGAAAAAAACTAAAACCGCATTTCGAGCAATGATATACTCAGATTCAGAGCACATATCACATAACAGCAGAAACATTATTTCTTCAAACGACATACACTTCATGTAACATAGATATTACATATAAAACACATTCGAGTTTTATAACATCGCAAAGGGATGCAGTCTTGTAGGTATAGAGATACAATCAAATGTCTTAATAGCTGATTAGGGGTAAATTATAAGCTGCAGATAATTTGGCGTTCTTCGAAAGCTCCAAATAAGTTTGAAATAAAATTCGTTTGAAAGATCCAAGTTTAGATATTTTCTGTAGAAATTGTCACAAACTTAAAAAGTATAAACTATCAACTTGTACCATCCTCAAAAGTTGATTTTTTTTTAACTTTTGGCTTAACTTACACTCGAATTAGAAATCATGTCAAATGTTTAATTTAAAGAAAACAATAGAACACTATCTTAATTTCCAACAAGGCTTGCTGAAATATTTTTGGTGCATTTTATTTTAAATATGATGACTGGGAATTACCAATAACAATAAATATTTGAACCTTATATATTATTTTCGAGGATATACAGTAAGTTAGAAATAGTACACTTCTCATTCGAATTAAGTCAAATATATAAGAGAAGAATTCGTACACCCACGTATCATAGGATACATATCATACACTGCAATACTACAATACTTAGATGTGAAATTTGATATTCATTTCATCTTTCTTAGGACTCTCTGATTAAATCATTCAGCTGTCAAAGTATTTCTCTAAAATGTCGACATTATCACAATTTCATGGATTTACTTTCCTTACAATGAAATGTAATACATTAACCAATAATGAATAAGTATATAAATGATTATATAAAAAATAATATTTAAGTCGCTTTGTTTTAGGATTGTTGTTTTCATACAAAATAAATATCGTAAGTTGCATCCCTCAAAGCACAAGTTAAGAAATGAATTGTATAAATGGTATTAAAACATTACTTTCATTAATTTATTCAGCTAGATAAATATTGGTTATTTGTAGTATTTACATCCCAAAATGCACGCGAACAGTGCATTTCATTTTTTCCAATAAGACGGAGCGTTTTGGTCGTGCGATTTGCATTGCAGTGAATTGTAAGACTTATACTATAGGGGATTAGTGTTCTCAGTGTTTTCGAGAAAGGAATCCCTGATAAGAAACAAGTATGCTGCAATTTTCACAACAATTTAAGCCATTCAATGAAGTACTAACTCTAATATTTCAGTGTCATAATTTTTGGATTTTTCATTAATCTGAATGTCTATAAACTGCCTATACACCATTCTTCACTGTCTACTAAGAACAAAGTATTGACAGTATCGACGCCTCATGAGTTCATTTAATCTGTATCAGCTGTTTTCTTAAACCAAAATATTGTACAGATATGTAGGAAAGGACTGTTGATACTTCCGTAGCTGAGAGAAACGTTTTTCAAACACTGTATAATCAGGTTATACCGTAAACTGAGACAATTCTGATAAAGTGTAGTGTGTTATACGATTGCAAATATAGACAGGTTTAGCGTTGGTAGTTTTTCTTATAACGTTATTCATTGACAAAGTTTTGCTTCTACTATCACAAATTGATAAAATAAAAC
>JAIGNY010000448.1:530000-542500 GCA_020152595.1 Chiridota heheva
AATCTCCACATGAAGATGAAGTGTATTCCATATGGGAAGTTCATTTATGTTATGCGTCACCTCACACTGTTGCCTATGTGAGGCTCAATTTTGTGTTAAATAACTGTAAATTGACATTCTATGCATTGACTTTTTCGACGTGTAAAATTTAGTTAAGTTTCATTGGTATTGTATTTGTTGTGTACCCTCCTTATTGAGGTTCCAGTATGTGATTAGCAGTCATTTTCAGACAAGATTATATTTTGCTATGTATATTTTCAGTCTATGACAAACAACTCCAATAAATGCTTGGCAACGTTTAACTTATTGTCAAAAGTAAAGACCAGTTAAATAATCAATGAAATTGCGGAGGGCATATGTCCATCTTTTTAAATTGTTCAGCAATATTAAAGTTATCAAGCTCGTTTCTGTTTAATGGCTTGCTGGTATTAATTTATACTCCGGTCTGTAGATTGGAGTATCGCATATCGGTCCAAGTAACATGTTATTGCATTTCATCACATTGAACTCCCGATTTTCATCATTGTTTGTTAAAATTGTTGTTTTAAACAAGTGCAACTATTGATGTTTTTGTAAACTTCACATAAAGAATTAATACACAAATCAAATTGAGGAGAGCACAACACAATTTGCTGTTGTTCTATAAAGATTCATGTTCTTATTGAGGTCTGCTAAGGTTTCCCTTGTTTGGATCTCTGATGTAAAGTATATTGCAAGTTTCATATAAAGCAATCCACAGTTAAAGAATATCTATTTTGGCGGGGATGGGGATTTTTTCAGATTAGCGTACTGCTGCAGAAATGACGCCTTAATAGCCTATAGATTTATGATATCTTTAAATAACCTAATGTAGAAAATTGTTACAAAGCTGAACCGAAACATGTGGAAAACAATAAACCAGATTAAATTAAATGTGTCATGTAACTGAACATTCCGTATTTCTTAAAAGTATAAGCGTGATTAACAGTCAACAGTTACCAACAATAAAAATGAACATAGTAAATACATATAAGTCTTAAATATAAGCTTTCCTGCGAAGGAAATTTGTGAATCAGTTGTAGCTTTTAAAGGAAAAAGAGTTTATTCAAATTTTCCAAAGGCAAATGTTGTGTAATGAAGCCAACTGTATTCACCGTAGATGAGCTGTAATCCAACATAAGGGAACAACAGCATACTACTCCATACTTTTTATAGCCTTAACACTTTATCTTTATACGAGTTATAATCTAAAAACCAAACTTGAATTTTCCATGGAAATATGATATATTTTTCCTCCGGGTTGTATAGCGAATTGAGCTATGCGAGTCAAGTAAGATAGTGTATCTTAAGCTTTTCGAGACACCTGTATTTAGCCTCAGAACAAGGATTACTTTACACGTGTCTTTAGATAGCAACCTTATAAATGATGTATATTGACCCATTTCCAGCCATTTTAGCAATGTGTAAAAAGCCTCAAAAATCGGAATTCAAGTATCTATAAATGCCATTGATATAGTACATGATTGCGTCGTTATAACCATTATCTTAAGATAACTTAAACCATTTTGAGGGACACATTTCAGACTACCAATCATTTTTTTAGTATATACAAGAATCAGTTCCTAATGCTGATAGAGATCAAATCAATTTACGGTTAGAACTCTATCAAAAACCTTTTAAAACAAATCCGATAAAGATCATCCTATATTTTAGCAACTCACCATTTCGGAGAAGTGTCATCCTTCCAGATTATTCCCTTCAAATAAATTGGTTCCAACTCAATATAAATTCAATGTTTTTATGAATTCAGAAACTGTAACTAACTTCCAATAAATCCATCACGCCCATAAACAAACTCTTTTTTGTCTACGAAAAAGTCAGAATTTACCAGGGTTATCTTGTGTTCCGAGCATAATTGACATGGAAACAATATATTCAAAGTCCATCGCTGAAAATATCTAACACTCACAAAGGTATAACGTTCAATAATATCAAAACCTAAGGTTATTCGCATTCAAGAGTAACAAAATACTTATAAGATCATGCAAAAAAATTGTTTTGATAATTTTGTATCTATTTCTCTGAAGCTTACACAATATGGTGAGAGAAAAACTCCTAAAACCTTTAAACGCAATTTGCAAGTTGTGTTTGTGTTACCTTATGAATAGATCCATTTCAACCATTAACTCGATAACTTACTAACGAAACAAGTGCATAAACGTATATCTACTCGAAATTATGATAAAATACATCTGAATGTTACATTTCTATATACGAACAGGGAGATGATATTTTCCCTACGTCGAAGATACTTATGTTCCGCAGAGGTGAAGAGCTTGCGTTAAAGTGAGTCTCAACCGATATGCCGTCTCTGTATAATCAAAGGTGAGTGCGCTTTTAACATCCTTTGGCTGCTCGCGATTGATTGCTGACAGACTATTATAAAGATTCACCGCCTGAGGTGCTTTGTTAGTTTCTTTAAAATAATAGCATATATATCAATTCACATGACATTAGATATATATAACTAAGTGTAAAATACGCCGTATATCTTCATATGTTGATTTCATCAAGTAATACAACACGCATAGTCTGATTCAGGAATGGTTTGTATCTCCAGTATTCTATAAATGCAAGAACATTAATGAACAAACCATATCTATATAAACCATAATTTTGAAGGAAAAAAAAAACATGCAAAAAATTGTTTGGATAATGGGTTAATGAAGAAATTGTTTAATGCTTGCATTCACTCATTTTATACTTATTTGACGTGTTTGTTGTGATACCTCGTGCGTACGACTTCTTAGCACGAAGTTAACCTGGCGCAAAGCGTACTTTAGAGCTCGAGCGAATTATAATTGAGCAGAAAAGTATTCCTTTGGGTGCAAACTCAGCTAATCATATCTCAGCCACTAAAATGCTTCATTGCTTTCTTTGAAATATATAAATAACTATGGCCACAAAAGAAGTTCAACAAACGCGTTTAAGCAAGTAAACAAAAAATGTAAAAGTAATGAAACTGTAACGTAAGTAAAACAAAGCTGATCTGCAATATAAACATGTATCTGGTTGTAGAAAAATTAGGAACAGAAGTATTTGTGATATTCTTGTGATGCCTTTTGATGATACTATTACAGCTTCCAAAATGTGCTATCAACATGTTTGATTATGAAATGAGTATTGTGGCTTTGCGTCGAGTGTTGGTATATCCAATTTCTTTCATACAGTTTCTGGTGAATACGCAATTTGCGCTGCGTTGCAGTAAAATCAATCAAAGAAGAAAGAAAATTTCCAATGGTAAAAGTCTTAACGGAATAGTTCAGGGGTCAAGCACTGAAACAAAATAGTAAAGAAAACATTCATGAATCTTATTTCGTTAAGGAGATATTTAAGTTTAAAGTTTAGGCTCATTTGTGTACAAACGACTAACGAAATGAGACTAGTTGTGATGTCATTTCCTCAGATTCCTCAGTCTTTATAAATTCTGTCATATTTTGTCCTGCGATTTTGTGGCTTTAACGCCATTCGATATGTAAGGAAAGTAGTAAAACAGAATATAGTTACAGTAATTATAATTTATTACCTGAAGAAAGTTCGAGAAAAAATCATTCTTCAAATAGTAAAGAAGCTAAATAATTTTTCTATAAAATACAAAACAATTATTAAGAATGTGAGGATGAGGGTGCCAACCTTCCATAGTAGATTTTTACACCAGAAATATCTACATAGATACGACAGAGCTTTAAACTTGAATATCTTCTTAACGAAATAAGATTTGTGAAAGCTTTCTTACCATTTTGCTTTTATATAAGATAAACTTGACCCCTGAACTAATCCTTTAATATATAAAGATGCTATCTAAGTTTAAAGGTACATCTGATCTCTGTAAAAGTGAATGAAATCGAACTTGTTGTGAAATAATATCTACTCATCCATTAAGATTTTTCGGTTAAATTGTTGAAATACTTTCCAAGGTGTGTTCCTTTAACCAGTGGGGTCACAATCAGATGATTATGTTATAATACAGTAAAGCTATGTTTCTTGATGTAATAGTAAAAACAATTAAAATCATTTTCCAATATAATGCATCGACAATATCAAAAAAGTGAGTGAATATCGTCATAGGTACTAGTCCTTTTTAAAGAATTTTTTATTTTAAATGAATATCTCCTAAATCTAACAATACTTTCTTCACATTTGTTGTTCTCTATCGTGCAGGTTAGACATATCTCATCACAGATATAATCCTTTAGAGGATTTAAGAATTTCAAAACTTTCATTGCATTTCGGTATATATGAATCAAAAATAATTGAAAAAATTACATTATACCTTTTGAAAAGCCATATTTAGGACCGATGAAAGGATTTCCATACATCATAGAAATGCATAAAAAAATAGCATCAAAACAATATTCCTGTGGTCAAATATGTGCATTGTATACATTAGAGGATGATTAAAATAATGGTAAAAGCATCCTTTGATACTCTTTGACTTCCAGACAACGGAAAAAATCGAACCGTTAAATATGAGAAAATAAATTACTCACTGAACTGCTGAATCCGACAGAATCTGCTACAGAACAAATCATTTTAATAATAGCTTTCTATCATATTTCCCAAACTCTTTCTCTTAAGATTAGTGTTTTTATACCATTGCCTCTTTTTTATTTTGCTCTTTCGAAAAAATGACAAAAACATCTTACACCATGATAGATCAAATCTATCCAGCAACTGTCTTACCAAGAAAATTCGAAGACACGGTGACAGTTGGGGAAATTATTCACACATCACGCTTTCCGACATGGATCCGAAAGGGTTTACTTAACTGCAACATATTTTGTAATTAGTTTTCTTTTTTCGATTTTGTGTGCAAAATCTTATTGAAGAGTTATTTTTTCCTATGTTAGAACCTACTAGGTTTTATCAAAGGATTGATTATTGATATTTCTATATTTGTCATATTCATATTGTAATGTTATAATTGTATTGGTTCCTTCATTCATATTGAATTCCGACTTCTGGGCAACCATTTCATTGAATTTATATTTGCACCATATTTAGATTGTGCTTTCTATCAAAAGGAAAACAAGCCCCTAGTTCATCATTTGAACAGTGTGTGTGACTATGTTCACAATACCATTAATATGAATAAATTGAGCAAGGTTTTAACTTTTGTTCTGTCTTCTTATACCCGCCGTTGTATAGGATTCAAAGTAAGTTAACAAAAGCACCAGAAACGCATGCAACTACAGTTCTAACAATGCCTCTATTGATGAAAATAACCTCTATTGATGAAAATAACCTCTATTGATAAAATTACTGGTTCTATCTTTAATAATAAACACATGGCAACAATCACTCACGTGATTATACCGCAGATGTCTTTTTTCGTAAATCAATGAATCGCTGCGTTTTGTTATGCATTGCTCTTACCTTTATCACCGAAAGAAGTGATAACCAAAATCCTCATGAATATCAATCTAAGTCTGATCATAACAAGAAAAAGCAGGCCAGTGTGTTGGAATTCAGCAGAAAACATATGCATATTTTCAAGTATAAAGTTTGGTTTCAATATTGTCTAATTTGCCTAATTGAAGTAATTAATTATTTAAGTAATTTGAAATCCAATCAACTCCGAATTCTAGTTCTCTGTGATTGTTAGGTCAAACGTATTATATGGTACTTGCCAACACATTAAAAGAAACCCTATGATTAGTAGTCATCTAGTACGACTATGCAATACAAACATTGTAATTACATTTGTTTTTTTAGTGTCGATTCCATTTTCCTTATGGCTGGCGCCAGGTCTTGCCGTGAAGAAATATTCGAATCATGCATGTAATATTTCCACTAATGACATGGAGGCTACTTTTAGCCAGGTGCTGTTAAAACAAACGAAAATATCCTTTGAGACTTACAAAGTTGTAAGGTCAGAAGGTTGCATACGTAAATCAAACGATGATTCAATTTTCCAAATCACCATGGAAATGAAAATAACTTAATACAACCTGAAAGGCCTCCAAAGAGTTCACACCGTGCAGCTTATCTTGTTTTGAATATGCAGAGAATATGCTCATTAGAATATTCGGCATTCAATTGAATTTGCTGAAAAACCACAAGAGAAGCGAATCCTGGAGCACAATCGCATTCAAAATTCCGGATTATAAAGTAAATGTTGCATTAAGGTGTTATCTTTGAATGTAATTATAACCATTAACATTTTCATAAAAACTTACTAAACAGCTAAGCATCAGAGGAACTTAATTTTCATCAGTTTCAAATTTTTGATCTGGTTTACTGGCTTTTGTGCAGGTGTTTACCTCAATGTGATGTCCGGTGGGGTTCCTTTTAACAGCATGTTGTAAACTCTATTCATTTGATCAATATCAATCTGATATAATCAGTTAAGTATAAATCATTTAAGTTATTTGACCGAAGTGGTGTTTTTTGCTGTGTAATCGCTTATTTTGCATAAAACATTTTGATTCAGAGGCGCGGTAATAGCTTTTATGGACCGAGAAATGTTGATTCCTGTTATTTTCTAGTATCTTGAGTAAATATCAATATATCTTATCCTCGCAGAAAAATGTATATGTTGGTATTCAGTTGAAAACATATGGATATTCAATTATACTTCCAACATTGTCTAATTTCGCCAAATTGAAGGAAGTAGTCAATTAAGTAGTTTCTAAACAAGATAAGTTAACGTTCAAAATCTTAAAAAAAAAAAAAAAGTATTATATAATTCCGAATATTGGTACTCTGTGGTTTTACACATGTTCAGGTCAAAAGTCTTCTTTGGTACTTGCCAACACGTTAAAAGGAACCCTGGGTGTATTAGTAATCTAGTGGGACTATGCAATACAATCTAGTACCAATTCCACTTTCGTTATGTCTTATGTCTGTATGGCTTGCGCCAACTTTTGCCGTGAAGAAATATTCGAATCATATAATATTTCCACTAATGACATGGAGGCTGCTTCTAGCCAAGTGCTGAAGCGACAACATCCTTTGAGCCTTACAAAGTTGTAAGGTTGCATACGTAAAACAAACAATGATACAAATCAACTTTCCAAATCACTATGGAAATGTAAATAAGTTAATACAACGGGAAAGGCCTCATCAGATCCTATTGTGTTCTAAAGATGTTTACACCCTGCAGCGTATCTTGTTTTGAATCAGAGAACATTAGCATATTAGGCATTCGGGTAAATTTGCTGAAAAATGCAAGAGAAGCGAGACTCTTTCTCGCGAGTTTGAGTTTATTCTCTTGATGCGGGGAAACCTGAATTGATTTTATAATAATCCTGGATGATATAATTGCAATAAGAATTGTGGGTTATGAAATCAATGGTGCATTAATGCGTTATCTTTAAATCTCATTATAACCATTAACATTTTCATAAGCATCTGGAAAACTTACTTTTTAACACAATTGGTTTACTGGCTGTAGTACGGGTGCTTACGTAAACGTGATGTCCTTTTAACAGCATGCTGTAAACTCTATTGATTTTTCTAACATAAATCTGATATAATTTGTAGAAGAGAATTGAAATATATGTTTCAGTTCAGCTTTAAGCTTGATTATTTGACCGAAATAATGCTATTTTGTCTTGTGTAATAGCTCAAGTTTTGCATATATTATTTTATTTAGAGGATCCCTGGAAATATTTCAGTATCTTAACAAAATAATGGTTTCAAATTTTGTATTTTTATAATAATTCTTTTTTGTTGTTAAAACACCTTAGATTTCACATGAAAAAATCCATGTAAATCCAATTTGTTGGAAGATAAGTCATACAAATGTGGTTGTGTGTTGTAAATACACTTGTGATATAACAGAAACAACGAGCATGTATGTTGTTTTGTTAAGCTCATTATCATTTATTATTTATTTTTGTATCACAAAATTACAGCTACAATTGGTCCTGTAATATATAATTTGCGTTCCTCTTAAAGTTTTCCTTTGTCAATACTGTACAGAAATAGTCAAGAATGAATTCACTTAAGTATAACGATGAAGTGATACAAATTCGCCCAAATTTTCAATATCTCAAAGACATCACCAAGCATTCCGTGCACTTTGAAAAGAGAAAAGAGGGATACACCATTTAATTAGAAGGTGAGTCCAGAGAAATTTGTTTATGCTTCACGTTCTGTTAATTCTAATCGTTACTAAAAACAACACTTACCTCTAAAGATTTGTCTGTTATAAGCATGTTATACTTATAAACATGTTATTAGGTTATGCTGTACCTAAAAAGTAGCAGTGTTTTAATGAAATTAAAACGTACAATTTAACTATTAGTAGAGGTGCTAAATCAAGAAGATACGATATATTTTATGTTTTTAAAGTTTTCTCAATTACACTATTTGCTTCTATGTATAGATCAGCACTTATATGCTGTCCGTCAGTCCGTGATATCTCTGCATCGGATTAGCGTGAGGTTGCCTGTTTCTATTTAACAGTGCAATCCACACTCCCGATCAGCAGATCTCCCGATTAGAAGAGCGAAGCATGCGCACTGAAGAAATTTAAACTGTTTTTAGAAATGTGCAGTATTCTGCAGTAAAAGAGACTAGCAAATATTTGTTGATAAGATTATTTGTAAAAAAACCTGGCGAACGTTAATGCAGACTGATTCAAAATTGGAATGCTGCATCATGGGTATCTAACTACAACGTAAAAGCAGTATACTGCAGCTTGTTTGAAAATATTGAAATTATTGAGTAAATTTATAAAGATATCAACGTGCACATTATATTTTGGGATTTTGCTCGAGTGTGCTCGAAAAGCATTTTGTTTCACTAATAAGCTTTTAAAATGGTTCATGTTTTAACATACTTAAGCAAAAAAAGAAGCAAAAAACCCCAGGAAATTACTTCGAATGTTCGAGACGTCTTCTCTAAAGAGAAACAAAGACAAACATTGTAAATTTGATACATGATAGAAATTTATAGAAAATAAATTTAATGCCAAAAACATATTTCAAAAAGTTACTACGTTCTAAATTTAGTATTTTCTTTAAAGTTGTTGGAATATATTCTATTTTGATAGAATGATGATGTATTTTTCGAGAGCGGTTGGAAGATGTGAATATTGGGCAAATGACTTATATATGACAATGGAGGAAAAGCCAGACTTTATGTCTCATTTAACAATGTATTTTCTGTTCCTTAAATACGGCTACGCTAGTGTCGTTCTGCCGTTCGTGTACATGCATTGCAAATGTCAACCACCAACCAATCAAATAAAAAGTCATCATAGATTGTAGCTTGCAATCAATAGTTTCAGAAAGCAGGTGGAGCGAGCAGGAACTACAAGGTTGTTTCTAAAATAGTGCATATTACAAAGATTGCAGGGAGACCTGTAAATTGTGGTTCAGCATCTTCTAAGATATTTCTTTTTGGATAAATGCATGATGCGTGATTGGTAAAACGTTGACATCAAAAACAATGCTTGTTTTTAATTTTAATAACACACCAATTGTATTTGATAGTTTTGTGATATTACAAGCTTTGGTGAAGTTACAGATTTGTAATTACTGTATTTTTGCAGATAACGGGTCAAAGAGCTTGCTGGACATAAAAGTTCTGAATATTCATCTGAAAATATTTTTCTTCTCATGAATCATATACCATATTACTCATGAAACTGAACTGCTAAATGGCCATACAAAAAGGCAGATAGCATTATCTCTAACCGCAACTGTAGGAAATTTCAAACGTCTTGATTTTTTTTTTTTTTTAAGACTATCGACTGTTATAACTATAGTATTTTTGTTTTTACCCTTGCGGTCGATTAGACCGATGGATTATTGTGTCATCATGGTCCGTCTGAACCCCATACGGGTTTAGCCCCGTAACTAACTTAACGGAGAAGATACGTCTCTGAAATGTATATGGTATCTGTACCTCATTTCGGTAATCACCGGAGAAGTAATCTAAATAATATCACATTGTCGAAATTGACGTGTTTATAATAGACCAATCGTTTACTGGGTGAATCTTATCGACCAACTAAATACTGAAGGATTCCTGGCGGTCTGTGCTTAATTCACGCAGTTAATGAGACCAAGCGTATACAAAAATGAATTCTAACGCTAATCATATTTTCGTTAAACATGAAGGTAATACGCCGCGCGCATTTTTGCTGACAACTTTTCCTCCTGCAACTGCAGCTAATTGGTTGTATAACAAACTGACTTTGTTTTAAAGAAGTCAACATAATAAGTTCCGTAAAGACTTGGCAAAGAAATGATTTTGTCTCATTTTCAAGGTCAGTGTTATGAATTTCCCTGGGAATATAACGTTACATATACAATTTCTTCAATATTGGTAGTATATATTCCTGAAGTGAAATTAGTAACATTTGGGATAGTGATTTATAAAGTATGTGTCGACTGAATTCATACGTACGTCAGTATATACGTATTGTCTCCATTCATTTGTTTGAAAGGTTAACTTACTCGAAGGACTAGGCCAAACTAAAATATCAAATGACACAAATTGTGTAATATCTTATCGGGACCAAGTGTATTCGCAAACGTATTTCTTCATTTAGTATAGAACAATTAAATATTGGTTCAAAATAATGTGCACTTATGCACAGTATAGGCATACTTTAAATAATGATCAAAAAGGCAGTGGGACATGGCTTTAACCTTTATGTAATTATAATTTTCAAAATGTTCAAGTGTTGGTGTAATTATGAAAGTATTTTCCAAATAATCTTCAGATGAATAATTACAATTCAGTAGATCTTATATAAATTAATAATCTGCTAGTATATTAGAAGTTCTAAGTCGCAAAAAAAAAATCATGAAAATGTACTAATATGTGTGAGGGATGTCGGTTTTTAAGGCCTTAATCTTAAGTCGGTCATTTATATACCTACAAGTAGCTTACCGTATATTTTCTTGATGTACTGAGATTTTAAAATACTGTCTGCACCATTTTTTGACTTTGAACCACACTTTATACATACTACTTAATACGTAAAGGGGGAAGAAACAAAGTGGTAATCTCTTTTATAAACTAGAGTACCGTGGGTACGATGGAACCGTACTATAAAATATATTACTTGACTGTAGCCAGGAAGCTAAGAAAAAATAGTGTGATGAAAAATAATCAGTGAATGATATAACAGACACACACTTATACTTGTAAACATTCTGATATTTACAAGAAACTAATTCCATTTGGAACGAGCTTGCATTATAGATTTTCAATTTAAAAAAATTAGTTATTTATTAGTCGCAAGAGTGATACAAATCTCACGGTACTTCACAATTTCTTTCTGTACGAACGCCGTTAATGTAGAATATGTGCCTATCAGACTTGTGAAATTCTTTCTAAAGCTCGAACGATTTGAATTCATATAAGACTAGAAGATAGAAATGATGATTAGAACTACATTGATCTTCATGGAAATGAGTAATTAGAAAGACAAGCATGAAAAAGAAGCAGACAATACTACAATGTATAAGGCTTTTAGTGATACAAATAAATACATTACATAAAGGGAGAGACGTTTGAGGGACAGTTTGCCTTGGCGTGATATTACCCTCATAAATTGCAAGTTACATCGTTAGGCAAATATTGTGTTTTTCACAATGAAACTCTCATCGACCAAAAATTATCTGAAAGCCTTTTTGAGCCTTTCGAAAATATAAAATGTAACAAACATTTTGGAAAATATTTTACATGTAACCATAACATAACGCCACATTGTTATTTCGTCAGCACCTGTAAAGCATACTAAGCATTCCCTTCAAAAACTATAGAGCGTTTTGCAGCATTTCTACGCCTTTTATTCCTCTGCCAGTTTGTATTTAACTCGAAAATTTTCAAATGACAGAAAACTCTTGTGTAGATTTTCCCCTCAAGATTTATGAATTTGTGTGTACAATTACCAATAAATCACATTAAGTTCTTCAAAAACGAGGTCTTAAACAATTATAAGATTTTAAAAGGACACCTTTCAAGCGTTAATTCAGTAATTTGGGGAAACTTAATACCTCTTGATTAGTTTCAGATGCAAAAATGGAGCACCTCCTTGGAATAATAAGCCAATTTCATTGTTTAGGAGCGACGGTGAATATCGAATAGTTTTGAATTTCGTTTCTGCATTGTTTCTTCATTTGGTTGATTGAGTTCCATTGCTATTAAGGCAATTCAGCATATTACTATACGACATAGCATTGTTTGCAAAGGAAATTATTCATTAATTTTATCAAAAATTCAATATTTATACAGAATCCTTTATTGAATAATCAATAGGTGCGACATATATTCGAAATTGTGTATGTTTGTTAATTTGATAGGTTTTTTTTTTCCTATTGTAAATGTTTTACCTACAAATAGCATCTTTGATCTGACATCTTGCCAGCCGTCAAGTAGTCCGGTAAAAAGCTTTCGAACAGTCGAAAGAACTGAAGAACCTTGAAGCTTGGCTATAAAGAGATGGTTATTAGGCCTATGGTAACTCGTAAAATTCCCCTTCCTATACCAAATTA
>JAIGNY010000448.1:547500-552500 GCA_020152595.1 Chiridota heheva
AAATGCTTCGTTTCATTAATATAAATTGTTAGAATAAAGTATGATTTTACTCTAATACTATTTATGATAATTGTTTGAAAATTCTTGTTAAAAACGACTCCCGGTGTTATACTCTGTAATGTCACCATTTGTTAAGGATTGTAGAAAATTTCACGTTTAAGCAAAAACGCGCTCAATGAAATGTTTACTCTTGCCAAGTGAGAACAAATATTACTTTTTAAAAATGTGTGTCGACTACATATATGTATATATATATATATATATATATATATATATATATATATATATATATATATATATATATATATATATATATATATATATATATATATATATATATATATATATATATATATATATATATATATATATATATATATATATATATATATATATATATATATATATATATATATATATATATATATATATATATATATATATATATATATATATATATATATATATATATATAAATATATACATATATATATATATATATATATATATAATTGTAATACAAAGTTGAAGAGACGCGTAATTACCCTTTTCAACTTGTTCATAAGTGAAGATATGAGTATGTCATAATCTCCACTTTACCTACGCTCATTTACAATGTTTGTGTTTGCTTTGCATAAAACGTAACAGAAACTTGACAATATAAATCAATACTATGAAGTATATTCATAATGCATACTTGTCATGCATGGTAATTAGAAATGTAAAAGTTGAAGTCAAAAAGGATTTAAATTTGCATACCTTCACATCATATTGTTGTGTATATTGCAAAGAAAACAATTTGACATTTTCATTGTTTAACTTAAAAGGAAACGAAAATAACTAAAATACTTTCAGACGGTTTGAATGACCATATCTTTAAAAAAATAAACCAATCAATAAGTACATCCTATCATATTACTGCATTCATTCCAATAAGAAAACACATGATTTTTTTTGTTAAATTTAACAAATTAAGGTATGCGAATTCATTAGAAATATCATCACATTATCATTACTGTGCCTCTAACTGTATTTCTTCTTTGCACGCGGCAAAAGTTAATGAAAGATGTTTGTCATATTAGATAAGTAATTAGGGACTCTTGGTATATAAATCTTGTTCACGTAACCAGGTAACAGGAACTCAAATAATATATTTGAACTTCCTGCCATCAAGGTATCTAAATGAATGAAGAATTAGGTCACCACCACTTGCGTTTAATTACATGAAAATGACGTGTTTTTTTTTTTCAGGCGCACAGACCAATACATGATTATAAGGAAAGAAGTATTCTGACTTGCCACAATGTGTATAATTTAACAAACAAAGGTTTGAACTATGAATATAATGTATGACAAGCACTTTCAATCAAATCTAGATTACATATATAAGACTATTATTTTCCTTATACATTTGTTAGTCTGAGAGATGCCTTTGACAGTTTGAACGAAGTTTCAATATAAACCCTCGATCTAGAGCTTGCGTTGATGGACTGTTTGTTAGGAAGTCATGAGAGGTCCTCTTTAAATTAACTTGTCAAAGCACCTTAAAGTAGCCTGGCAAAACACCTGGGCTTATATGTGTTCTGCATCCGTTCTCTTTAAATTGTTTGATTTTAATTTTAAAGAGGGACTTGATTTTTCTGTCATCACGCCACGTTTCTTTTTTCTTCAAAATTGAGTATTATGTGAGACTAAGTGCTCATGTTCACATCAACTACGCGTACACAACTAGGTAAGGTGAGCCACCCACACGTGCGTTATTATATACACCGAGGACAAAATATTTCTTTAAACGACTTGCATCATTTTAGAATTAACTGCTGTATTCCGTAAAAGCAAATGACTGAATGATACATTTTAAAAGCATCCAAAGGAGTTTTAGGTGATAAATTTTGACCGAAGAATATGTGTTGTCATGAAAACACCAAATATTTTTTTTCTCATAACCGAGGACCATTCTCAAATGACATCAGCTTCCCCTACTCTATGAATCTGACTATTTGCATTAATTTTCTTCCGAGGACTTATATATAAGTGCTTCAAGTCCTCGGTTGATCAATGCGTTGTCAAGTTCAGGTTCTCGATCGTATAGAAATTCCAACACAAGAGTAATGATGCGGAACATAAGGATAGTGAAGACTTGTGTGCGAGGCGACGAATAAACTTGTGTTCTCTAATGTACTTCTCCACAGAAATAAAATAAAATAAAATTTGTGAACATTTTTGTCATATGTAGAAATTAATTCACTCGAGTGGTGACATATTTCTGTTGTTTGAATATTGATGTTATAATGTAACCTCTGGGGCTTCAAAAGAAAGGTTAACTTCCTGTCATCAAGGTCTTTAGAATGAATGATATAAATAGAGCACATTACCTTGACCCGTTGACGTAAGCATATGAAAAAATAACGTGAGGAATGAGGCAGAGTGTTATTACCGCAATTCATGTAGTATTGGGTTTGATATATGTATGGAAATATATTATAAGCACAAGCAGATCAAATTGAATTGTATATCAAATGTAGCATTAAATCCACTTTATATATGGTTTGATCTGGCCAGATCAAACTTAATCTGTATATCAAACTGACTTAAATCAAAGTTATATCTGGCTTTATCTGCTAGATCAGACTTGATTTGTATATCACAATGAGCATTAAATTCACTTTATATCTGGCTTTCTCTGGCCAAATAAAACTTGATTTGTGCATTAAATTGACTTAAAATCAAAGGTTATATCTTGCTTGATCTGGCCAGATTAAACTCTATTTGTATATAAAATGTAGCATTCAATCCACTTTATATCTGACTTTATCTGGCCAGATCAAACTTTTTTTTTTTCTTTCAAGTTTATATCTGGCTTTATCTGGCCAGATCAAACATTATTTACCCAGATATAAAAGCCAGATTTGGACTTTTTGTAAGCTCGAACTATGTCATTCTTTGATAACTTTTCCATTTCAACATATTTTAAAGAATCTAATTGGTCAAAAACGGTTATAAAAACCCGCACGAAAATTAACGTCTTTGAGTTACGAATTAAAGCCACGCCCACCACAGCAACGCGGTAACTAAATGGGGCAAACAATCCTCAAATCCGCAATCGTATATTACCAATGCATTGACATTTAGATTTTCGCAAGGCCTGCCGCAATTTTTCGTCCATTTATGGCACTTCTCCGGATCTTTAGAGTTTTTATCCAAAGGGTTAAACAAAATTCAGTTTGCTAAGTGTTTTGGGTAACAGCAATCAGATTTACAAAGCTCGCCGTAGGCAGATTGAAAGACATTGCAGCCTTAACCTGATATAACGGTTTCAAGCATGTGGAAAAAGCAAGCAAATGATTTAAAAGAGTGATGTCCAGAAACAAACGTTGCTTGGATGTCGAATGCGTTATTAGTCAATTCATATTAATGAAATTTTCCCAGTAAAATGAACTAAACATTAGTCAATTCATGTTATTGCAATTTTTCTATTAAAATGAACTAAACATAAGTTGTTTTTATTTTGCGTTCATTAATCGCGTCCTTTCATTAATTGCGTGCATACAACTGCAGTCAATTGTAGCTACAGAACATTATTTGAGCCATGAGCATTGTGCATTGTGATTCGATCTTATTTCTTGGGCTTTCCTTCTTTTTCATTTTTTGGCATAAAATTATGAAGTAAGTACAAAATAAGATTGTTTTCAGAACATTTTCATTCCAAAATTGATGATAATTCTGTCTGATACCGACGAATTTTTTTATTATAATAGTGTTCTTCAAAACTCCTACGACCCCCACCGCATGGACATATACAGCACACACACACATTGAGTACATCTCTAATAATTGAAAGCTTTTATATTCTGTAGATGATGTGGTCTCCCTTGACCTTCTATATGTGATATGCATATAAAATTCATTATGTCCGGTGCAATCACACTCTCGTTTTCAATCTATCGTTTTCAAAACGCTACCAATATGCCAACACGGAAAGCGGAGTAATTTTTTTTTTAAGGCATGGCCCTGTTAACCAAAATTGAAGCAAGTTGATACATCGTTAATTTCGATGAGTATGATTCAAGCAAAGAGCTTCTTTGTTTTAGATATGCAAAATGGGTGATTTTTAGCTTCAATAAATACGAATAATTTAGATTTTTTGTTTATTTTGTCCATTATTTTCCCATTTAGGTTCGACAGACTATCATATGGGTCCTACTAAAACGAATGACAACTTACTTGTACAGAGCGAACAACCACACCTTTCCTATGCAAAAACAAAACTGAAATTACTCAAATGAATGACAGCAAGAGTCCAACTAAAGCGAATGACAAGTTAACCTAACGCTAATCTAACCCTATTTTGTTATTCGTTTTCGTTTGTAATTCAATAGTCATTTGCGTCGCAAAACGAAAGAACTGTCATTCGGATTTTCGGACTGTTTCTGTGTGATGTATATTGTCATTCGTGTTATTGTTTTAGTCTTACCTTATCATACATGTATCAGAAAACCTTTCAAACAATTCAACTACAAACATTGTATCAACACCAAATTCAACGATTGTGTTTGATGATTAAGCTTAAATCAAAAGAAGTTATTTTATGCAAATTGATAACGAAATAGATTTTGCTTCGTTATCAAGCGTCAAAGAATAACATGTTTTAAATAAGATAATTTTGAGAGAAAAAAATGTTCGTTTTCTACTCCTTGTCATAAACCTTGAAGGAAATGATAATACACGTGAGAGCATTTTTGCTTTTGAATAGGGAAAAGCCTATCTGCAAAGAGAGCCTATCTGCAAAGAATTTGATTTCGTTGTTAATTCAGATTGAGGGTTTGGGAAAGAGGGAATCCGTCTCAATAAAATTGCTTGACCTTCACTAATAAATCAGATCATCCAGTACTTGTAACCCACTTCTGCGGTAGTAATTAATTGGCTTATCGGTGCATGTTCGGTAATTGTGTAAACATTTTAAACAATCAGAAACATTGGATTGTAATGTATTTCTGATA
>JAIGNY010000448.1:555000-560000 GCA_020152595.1 Chiridota heheva
AACATTTTCCAGCCAAATTAGAATTGTGTTATCTCATTATTGGCATTATGGTCAGGGGTCCGTGTGATTGGGGTATATTGGAGGTTCATGGTGCAAGAATCAACTATGCTATTGCATTATAAATATTGTTCTGATATTGCTCTGATATGCAATGGCTTAACATAGTTATTCTTGGTAGAATATTCTTGGAAAAGCATGAAAATTATCAAAATTGAACGATTATTATAAGAATTATTATAACGAAGACGACTTGGTGTTAGTTTGAATTTTCAAAACAAAGGTACCAATATTACTCCGTATCCCAGCGTGTGCATAAGCCTGTATAAATCATTACAAATTGTAAAGATTTTAAATTAATTCATAAAGAGAACTTCCACTCATGTAGATGAAATTGTCAGTTTTGATGCATACTTAAGCAGGGGATCGCCGAATGAATAGCTCCGAGCATTCATTAATGCATTAATCAACTTTTAAAAGATAGAACTTAAAATTTCCGGGCAGTTACGTAAATATAGGCCTACTCCTCAATCAAAGAATAAGCAGTATCAGCAATGGAGTGAATAATGAATAATAAATTCGTATAACTCTTTTCCCTACCTTTTCTGCCTAAACGAGTGAAAAATGTACTTGATAAAAAACTATAAAAAAAACTGGTACTTCAAGCGTAAACAAATTGTCTTAAGTTGGAAGATAATTTCAGTATGTTCCTGGATGACCTTTACTTGCAAATCAGATGAATTATTCATTCTTATTTACGCGTATCCATCATGTCGTGTTTATAATCAATGGAAACTAGATAGGCCCTATAATCAGCTAAAAATTTATAACATAAGATGACTTTCACATTTACTCATCAGCTCATGATTATACAGTGTTTTAGTGTCTTGGAGTTTGGCTAAACTAGCAGACTAATATATCAATATTGGTAAATGGTGAAACTTTTCATACATCTCTTCGGAAGTGCGGTTGGTGGAGAAATCCGAGTTCTTAAAATGTCTAACTGTTATCAGCGTCAGTGTTGAAATGTATTGCAATGTGCTACTGCAAGTACGAATGAAACTTAACGAATAGTTCCTGCTGTTATCATTTCATGCATCAATCGTTTGTAATCAAACGAAAATGTTGTTCTAACTTAACGGGCATCAATCAAACGAGAAAGTTCTTAGTTTGCTTTTATTGGATAAATTATACTTTGAATAAACAGTTTATAGAACTTTCCAAAGTGTATTTAACAATATTTATTTTGATCCTGTAAAGATATGACTTTATGAAAATAAATTAAAGTGGAATGCGTCCCGCAACCAATATACCCATGCCATGCAATCAATAGCTATTTGCTTTCACAAAGAGATTAAGTACTGTTCTTGTAGCCATAATACTCAATATCCTTATACTCAATATTAATTACTACATCAAATGTTTTATCAGGCCTTAGAGTTTGTTTTATCGTGGAATAAATATAAAGAGATCAACTATTCCCTCTTGTATTCAGCACCACGGCGGTGAGTTATAAACCTGAGGTGAAGCTTGGGTTTACAAAACTGTTTGTTGTTTCATAAATAATGTCAAACAAACTCAGAACAAGATCACACACGCAAACAGCGTTCCTTTCAGTTCACCCACAGAAACATAAATCATACTTTTGTTATAGTATATGAAGCTTAATAGATCAGTTGCATGACTATTTTCGGAATTAGTTTAATTGCTAAGGCGTCTCAACACTCTTTTTTGGCAAAACATAAAGCTCATGTACATTATTAAGACTTTTCAACGCATGGTAAATAATTTCCAATACAAAGTGTCTTGAAAATGGAGGTAAAAACACAAATTTAAATTAACAAAGGCTTTCGCGCTGAGATACACAACACAACATAAGTATAGACAGTTCAGTTTGTATGTTACAGGCTCCCGCTCATACATCACAAGTTTGCGTGTGAAAGAATGCTTTCGTCACAAGCTTAAAGGGCTTTAACTGTTCCTTGAAGATGTTTTACCTTAATTGTTATTATTAAAGGCATTACCTCCTAACAGCTTTATCACCCTAATCAGAAACTAACATCAGCTGAAGTTTTTAGTTAATAGTTAATTTGCAATAAAATGCTGATGCATTGGGAAAATATGGGATCTCATCAAGGATGCAAGGATGTTAAGCTGCACATGCAGCTTTTACGGTATTTGATCAGCTGAATCATGAATAGAAGCATGTATATGCGTTCGGAAGTTTAGTGATAGAAATATTTTTGAGAGACGCAAACAAATCAATTGGGAGAAATTGTTACAGTTATTCAAACTTAAAGAAGAGACGAGTCGAGACTCCAATCAATCATTAAGATATTTGAAGCGGAAATTTGTATTAGATATAAGCCTCAAGCCTTGGAAATGAATTACTGTACTCAAGTCTTGGACAAAAAGAATGTCATTAATCAAAGTTTCAAAATTGTAGTTATTTGAATATACAGATAAAATACACAGCCTTAAATCATCAAGGATGTTGTACATCTCCAAGTTCTCTTGAGGATATGCAACATAAACATGTTTCCCTTGGATTGGCCTTACCTGGTTAAACATTTCAAAATATCACTCGTTTTATTAACTGAATTAGATGTTTACATTTTCTATACAATAAAGATTCATTTCCAGTACAGCGGTGATATATTGAGAAATCAATTGATCCTGCTATGCCTGCAAACTTAAATGGCAATACACAGTTTTAAGGTCAACTGGAGCATAAATGCACTTTGAGAGATTTGGAGTATTTAGAATACAAATAAGATACGACAGTGTTTGAATAACTTTCATGAGATTCTTAAATTAAAACTTAAGTTAAATAACATCAGCTGTACATGTTCAAAATGTTTCAGACACACAAATGAAATTTCTGCTTACAATAAGAAAATATAATATTGTATACCTTATCTAGAATAGGCAATTTATCTTGCCAGCATGTTCAATCAACGAGTGGGAATTGTAAATTGATACATATCTTGTGCACCTTGGCTTAAACTGTTAAATATGTTACAAATCCATAGATCTACGTGTTTTACTGTTTTAGAAATAAAAATAAGGTTTCTATTTTTTAAGGTATTTGTAGAGACTACATTAGCTTCATTGCCCCAAGACTTATCTAAAGCAATGAAAAAGCAAACCATTTCATTAAAAGCTGTCACGAATTGATCGTTGTACAAAGTTTTGAAATCAATATACATATTATTATGCAAATTATTGGTGTATTGACTTTGGTATTTTCTTTTGTAAATTCTTTGTTTGTTCAACGTCTACCATAATTCTTTGAAGTTATATAGCAAATTCTGAAGAAAAACAATGTATTTACCATGCCTGCAATCAAATCATAGAGGGACGATACTTTCCTATCAGTTTCAATGACTGAGATATAGGAAAGAAATTCAAAAAATTAAGTAAACAATTTCATCTGTCCACCTATTCTTACAAATAACATAAATTAAAACTCAATCAAACTATGATCAGCCATAACTCTAAAAACTAAATGTGCTCTTCTGAAAATTCCAAAACTGATCTGCTTAGACTACAATATATACTCTTTTAAGATTTGCAACATGTCTGTTCATTCTCATTAACAAAAAAGACCAAATGTTGAACTTTATGTTAAACTTTATGTTGAAGTTTATGTTGAACTTAATGCAACATATGTTATGTTAATGCAAACATATTTCATATTGTCAATTAGAGCATTCCTATCAATGGGAACATAAATGTTCCTAAAAATGGGAACATTTTTCTACATGGAAGCCGCCATTTTGTGATATTTCCCATGATTCTTTGTTATCCTAACTTTAAAGCCTTATGCAAAGTTACCTATTTCAAATTTGAAATACGTCTGGAAAAAATATTTTTGCTAGGGAAAACTTAAAACTCATGAAAATACCTTAATTACTGTCATGACTACAACTTTTCCACTCCCATTTCATATGTTCACCACGCCGTTTTCGAAATATTAGATAAAATAGACAATAGAGCTGGGATTTTAGGCGCAAAACGGTCATTTTAAAAATTCAAATGTTTTTCAAGACAATGATTTTTTATATTTCAATATAAATTAGAAACTATGACATTCTATCGCGACATCTGAACAAAATGACTCCATGACTTCAATATTCTCGTGTGTTATAAATGTTCCTATTAATAGGCATGCTCCCGGACTGATTGTGGGATATAATCCACATATCAATAGTCTTATTGAAACAGGACATAAATAATTAGACATCTTAAATTCAGTGTGAAAACCCATCATATTTAATGTACCCTTTGCGCATTAACTATAATCGAAACAGATAGTGCAGTACTTCGAATTAATGAAGCTTCGACAGTATTCTACAGAGAAGAATCGAGGTCCTACACAATTCACATAGCAGACAACAAAAAGATTTGCTTTGGAAAGAACATTGTTTGTAGAGATAGCCTCGTTACGATGAAAACTAAAGCGAAATTACATATATTTGAGCTGTTTAACTACTGCTTCATGAAAATTTTCCCCTTGAGGTTTTTTTGAAGCGGAAAACAGCTTGTTTTAATTGCATAGAAGTAAGTCCTTGGGATAATTAAAAAATACTCTACAATGCATACATCGCCTGCGCATTTCGGTTTTTCGAAAGAACATTATTATTTATGTTATTAGCTCATGTAAACATGTTTTTGAATTCTGCAAGTTTTCGTTTTATCATTCAACTCGTGTTATTAATTCGAAATGCCTTATTCAAAGGCTATTAGTAGTACCAAATACTTACGATAGCCTTTATTCCTTAAAGAAGAAACGTGCGTTCGAATGTAGGGTGCGGTTAAAAGTCACACACATTCTTTCCTTATCAGAGAAGTAGAGGGGGAAAAGTCATTGTAATTTTTACCAAATGTATCGAATTTTGTTTGTGACTAAAGATTTGCCTCATCATCCTCGGTTGTCTTCTTTTTTGCGAAATGTTAATGAATATCGTACCAGACTTTTCGATGATTTCACAGTTCTTATC
>JAIGNY010000448.1:565000-600000 GCA_020152595.1 Chiridota heheva
CGTACAGACTACGCAAACCGAGGCGTAACTTTAACTTTTCGTCGGACCATTGACTACTTCGTCCGAAAAAAAGGTGGCCTATTATTGAAACAAAATTAAAGAAAAAAATATATAGTTAGGCTTATGCTTTTGTGTTTTTGTTTCTTCACAAAATACAGAATACTTTTGAAAATATTTGGATAAAATCATAATTTTGTATCTATTACTCACCTCCCCACCAACCCACCTACTCTTCTTCTCCGTCAGTTGGCCGGATACCGATCTTAGTCGAACAGAAATGTAGAATGACCGGTGCACTTGTCTTCTGGTATCAGAGTATGTTTTAGTCATGCCCGACTAAGCTAGATTTCGACCGCCGACTTGGCACATGATGCTGACAATATCATACTTGGGCACTAAGTCGGGCAGAGATGTAAAATGTTGGATGCCTGTATGTTCTGTTTAAATTAGAGATAAATCTCAATCATGCCTAAATCGTCTAGATGTCAGAATCATCTTCACCAGAGTCCAATAGACGTGGCATGATGCTGATTGGGCTCGGGTTGGGCAACAGCATGACGACACACGTTTAAAGTCAAGAGCCATTTTCCAGTTTTTGGGCATCAAAAACTATCAATCTTCCAGAGGATTCGCCACTTCGACCCATCAGAGCTACATCCATAAGCCTAACAATATGGTGGGCGAATTTTTAGGGAAAATTTCTCTTCTGCCTGACAGTGTTAATGGTAACCCAGTGCTTATCTGAGTAGATTTTAACATTATGATTTTATTTTTCTTCTTTTCATAAATTATATTTCGGTTTTTGTGTTGATAAGCCTTTTTATTTCCAATAATATAAGAACCCCCTCCCCCTCTCCTCTCCCTCCCTTTACGAATAGATTTTGGAACGTGATAAGAGAATCATACATTTTGGTACTGAGGTTTGTTGAGGCTAATAATACAATTTGGCCCCAATATCAAATACATTCTACGCCGCTTCTTCCAAGGCTTCGCCCATTAACCCCGCAATTCTCCCCAAATTTTCTCAATTTGCAGGGAAATTCTGCAAATATTTATCTGAATAGATTTATACAAATATGAAATTGTCTTCTTTTTTTTCATCACTTACATTTTGGAAATTTGTGTAGATTTTAAACCATTGTGGGTCATAAAATTCAAGAAATCTTCAGAGCTTCCGAGATGTCGGCGCTCGCTGGAACCAAGCTAATTTCAAGTCTTCGCCCATCTGCCCATGAGTCCCACAATTTAGCCCAAATTTACCCAATTTGCAGGAACAATTCCCTCTCTGCCTGTTTAGAAATGGTAACCCCAATAATTATCTGAGTAGATTTTAACATTAGAATAACAATTATTCTTTTCATCAATCAAATTAGCGAACTTTGTGTTGATTTTCATCCATTTTGGAGCATTAAAAACAAGCTTCCTTCGGAGTTTCCAGGGCATCACCCCATGCATCACAACCAAAGCGGGCACACGGTATTAAGCAGTATCACGTTTGACACTTCTGTTCGACCGCATTGGTGGGAGAGGGTGTGATTTGTTCCAAACTGTTTTATATTGTGTGATTGTATAGAGACATGTATATATATTTTAATGAGTCGGCGAAATGCAAATTTTCGTCGGGCAAGTTTGACTTACCCCCCTGGCCTCGAAGTCAATTACGCCCCTGTGCGTAAATGCAGTCAAACCGTGTATGACTTTGATTTTTGCAATTGATTTATTGATAAGCAGACGAATATAAGTCAGATACACTTAGAAATATTTTACAAAGGCACAGTTTGTGTGTTTTACATATATTACTGTGCAACTACGTTATAGATTTAAAAATTCCTTAGCATTTATACTAAATCTGTACCTACCGTTTGTAACATACTAGTTTGTATTTGTTATATTAGTATATCTAGTAGGTGGATGGAAACGGTGAATTAGTGTGCTTTTCACAAAACCTAAAGATAGGGCATGATTTTTCATGGTGTAATTAATTATATTTTGCGGTTTGGACCTTTTTAAAGTTTAATCTAACGAAGAGCTTTTGCTAGGCAGGGACTGAAGAATGCTGAAAACTTTTCAATTTATAGCACGGTTTATTTAGATTTGATTGAATAAAATTATTTAAAGTTTAATGAATTCAGAGACATCCTTCACACACGTCAATTGTTGTGGGTTCAAGAAAACAATGCTTAGTTGGAAATCTGACCTCGTTTGACCTAAAAACTTTAAACATTAATGACGTCATACAATTTTGAATTTGGCTCGAAATTCAAATGCAATGTACGGCGCAACATCAAGCAAAATTTCACCCTTTATAAGTTAAATTAACTCAAATGATTGAAACCTCATGGAGAAATAAGAGTAAAAGCTTCTAGGTCTTACTACTTAGTATACACATCCCTCATTACAAGTTGACATTGGTATTGCCGTACGACAATAGGGGAGAATCCTGGACCTTTGGTGTAACCAAAATTTGGAGCTTCGTATTCATTAAGATCCATGGAAGCTGCCATTTTAACTGTAATGATAACGTTAAGTCAATGGGGATTTTTAATGAGAAAGTATTTTTGAAAAGAAAAACCGATATTAAATGAATATTCATTAGATTTGACCGCAGACTTTTCAATTTCACCGTGTACTTACCGTTTTCTTAGTAAAAATCCTATTGATATAACGTTATCACAAGTTAAAATGGCGACCTCTATGGATCATAATAAATACGAAGCTCCACGTTTTGGTGTAGTTTCTAATTATACCAAAAGTCTAGGATTCTCCCTGACTCTACGAGGGTTATAGATTAAGTACAATTCCTGTTTTTAAAAATTAACACGTTGTAGAAAATTGGTGATTGAAAAATAACGTACTTTTTGGATATTCTTATATTATTTAGATTAATAATACACTTTTCCAATGAAAACTTTTCCTAAATATTTACCTATTTAGCACTACGACGGGATAAAGTTCTCTGAGATTCGTATTTTGGTCGCCATTTTAGTCACAGCACTTTTGTGATTAATTATTTAACGTCCGCAAATCAATTTTAGAATGTTCCATTAAACTGCAAGTTGATTTTTTGCCGACAACATTTTTTGTTTTGTTCATATAATTTTATTAAATACTCTTGTTTTAAAAAAAAATGTGTGCGAAAACATATAAAACATCAAGAAATGATTAGATTATATAATTGTACTTTATAAGTATTATCTTGATTTTTTCCTCAAATAATCTAAAGCATTTTAACCCCACTAAAATATTATAGGCTTGATGGCATTGTTTTGAACTTTGACTGTACTTTGAAGAGCTCGTCAGACAATTTTTACGGAAAGAAAAGTAGTACACAATAATTTGATAAAAGTAACTAAAATCACCTTAAAAACAGTTTTTGAACACATGAATGGGCTTTAAACACTGATTTTAATCATTGTGGGCAAACAAGAAGGTAAAAAATGGTTTCGTTTTCATATACATCTTAAAACTGAGATTTTCCTATACTTTTAACACCTCGCTTAAAACAGTAGAGGAGGGCATATGATTTTGTAGTACCCTTGGACGGCCAGCCATCACTAACGGCAGCGCAGCCATACTAATACGGCTGGCATCAGTCCGACAGTATACTACGGGGAGTACTAGGTCTTACGTAGTTATTATATACATGCCTCAGTACGGGTTGACATTGGGATTGTATACGGCCAGCCATCACTAACGGCAGCCATACTAACACGGCTGGCATCAGCCCGCGGTACTACGGGAAGTACTACTAGTTCTAAATACAGATAATCTGTTTTTTTCTGATTCAGAAAGACACATTGTGAAACTGAAAGGCATACCCCTTTCTGCATGTACAGGACAAGAGATACACAACTGCTATAGACAATTCATTAGTACTGGTAGTAATGCTATGCCCAATGGCAAATTGACAAATGTAAAATCTGTCTTAAGAGTTAGAATGCTGTTGTAGGCCTAACGTTAGTACAGCCTGGCTAAATGTTAGTAGGCCTACTATTCGTTAAGGATACACACTGAATACAGAACTGAGTGATTTGAAGAATAAGAAAACAGGAAAAAGAAAAACTAAGCCTGAATGGTAGACTAGGCTCTAACATAAATATCAACTGGTATAAAATTACATGATGTTAGTATTGCACCTTGTTGAGCCTAAGCTCCTGTATTAATATGTACGATAAAAAATGATGTAACTACTACAACACGTTAGGCTGCGATAAGGAGCCCCAAACCGGAAGTTCCACAAAAATATCAAATTTACAAAAACAGCACAGGGAAGTGGGAAAGTAAGATTAAACGATAAGTTAAACTTTTGTACGTCACATGGTATAATTTTCAAGCCCCTCATATCTGTCTGTTTATGAGAAATTCACAAAACTAAAAGTGTAGACTCGCCACTCACCACTAAAGCATCCCGTGGAAATGGGATTGCGGTTAAATGCACCTGTTTGATTGCAAAAATGTGCTGAATATCAATATCTCTGCGCTCACTACATATTCAACTCCTCTACTTTCCAAAAGTAGCCATATAATTTTGATTTGAAGTCAATAGATTTAAATATTCAGTATCAAAATACTGACTGATAATGCTAGGTATCTCAAAACTACATCTTGGGAGTTACTGCAAAACGACTTCCGGGTCAGCTGTAAATGTTTGATCATCATGACATAACGGCGATATAGCGAGGTCAGATTTCCGACTGGCTGACTTGTAATTGGTTCGAACCGTCCATCCCGCGTGGATACTGTTTTTCATTTGAATTTGATGAATCTCAGTGGCTTAAAAGTAGTAACTCTGTCGATTCATTCATAATGTAGCTAATAATATAATTTAAGAATCACGCAGATATCTGCGAATTAACTTTAAAAGTTATGGAAGGCGCCAATTAGCGTACCCATAATGCACCACTTCCTTTTACTGTGTGCACAAATTTGTAATTATATCTTTAAACACAGTACATTAACAATTAAAAGAGTTGTATATTATACAAAAAAATAGGGAGCATATGAATGGATTTTTTTTGAAGGAAATATCTCTTTTGGTCTAAAAAATGTCCCCACTGTAGGCTTTTATTAAACCAATCAGTTTATATGTGTATTTTAAGCACGGAAGAATGATATGACACATCCCTGTTCTATATAGACTGATATAACCAATGCAATTGCAAATCCAAATACAAAGATTGGCAGGTACATCATCTTTAGGTTTTAACTCATATATAAAACTATTGTAAAATCCTTAAAAGTAAGGGATTATCCAATTATCCCTCAAAAAGAAGGTTTCTAGTGGAATAATTAACTACATGACTTGAATATGAACTACTCTTTTTCTTCATTAGAAAGAAAATTGAGGATCTTCAATTAGAACTTGGCGCTAGTTACATTTGTGTATACAGATGTTCGTTGTCATTCTTTTAATTGATTTCAACATTGATCGAGCTGGTTGAAGAAATTTCGTGAAGTATTTTGAAGATTATTTACATCATCTAGTAATACGTTCAGCTGTTGCTCTGCCAACATTCTTTGAATCAGCCTTTAAGATTGATCATATATTCCCGACAATAAGAAGCAGTGTAACTATGGGAAGCACCTAGTGTGTGACAATAAGAAGCAGTGCAACAATAAGAAGTTGTGCGTCAATAGGAAGCCGTACAGGCGTTTCATGGTTTTACCGTAACACAGTACATCTTATTTTAACTTATGAATTGAGTTTAAGATCGTTCAAATTGTGCATAATTTTTGGGAAACGAAATCCCCAAATAGTCTCAGACCACAAAATTCTTAAAATGTAATGTCACAAAAGCAAATTATTTGACATAGCGTGAACCAGGAAATTCGGTCATTGTTTTGTATTTTCTAGGTTTTCGCTCCCAGATTTACAGTCTATGGCATATTGTTCCAATATCACACATCTTAAAGTTTGATCTATCTAGAGCACATTTGGGAGCCGTGTACTATTTGATGCTTGTGATTGGCTGGAAATTGAATATACTCGGTCAAATAAAACATTGATAAGAAATAATGAACTGAAAAACGCGATTAACCAAATATGCCGTGTGAAGCAAAGCATTAATTCGCATACTAGGTGCACTGTAAAGCTTTAAAGGGAATATAGCTACGAGACATTGGATATTATCCGTATATTATTAGGGCGGATTGAGAATCTTGCTGCAGTTTGCAATTAAATATTCATGTATGAATTTAGATAAAGTACTCTGATGGATTAGGTCTTCGGGCGATGTTGAAGCTTTTCTAAAAGAAATTGTATTCCTGTGGGTATGCTCTGGCACTTCAAGTCTCATAAACAAAAGAGTTTTAAACAATTCGATCCTGTGTTCTCTAACATGCACAGTTCATAAAAAAAAATAGAGGCATGAATAATAGGATAGTTCATAAACATGTGTCATTTGTATGGATATTTTGGTTCATATGACAGTTCAAATTGATTCACTGTATTAAATAATTAATTATTTCTGCGGGAAATTCAAGGAAATGATATATTCTAATATAATATAAAAGTGACGCAGTGCGTGTGTTTTTCTTTATTATCATTGTTTTTTTTGCAATTTTTAAAAAAGCTTAGAAGAGTGATCAAATTCCCCACTTAAAGCACTGAATGTGACAGACGAACAAAGTTTTTTTCAGAATTTTAACAAAAATAAAGCTCGTCAAAACTACTAAATTAAGTGAATTTCAATTAGATGATTCAACTTTAGTTAGGGAATGGGTCGATACTTTGGTCGAATAAATAAAGTTGCAGGAACAGTACACTTACCCGGCTACGTTCGGTTGGTAATTTCTTGAATTGTTCAGGACAAATCATCAATTCATAAAACTAAAATGCATTTTGTATTGGTATCGCCCATGATGCCATGGTTAATTGCCAAGGAACTCACGTATGTAACTTTAGTTCCTTAAAACTGTAAAATCTAATTACTTATTAATCGTATGACAGCTGTTAGTTTGACAGTAGGACGCAACCTTCCTAAAGTGTTCTAATCTGCTGATTGCGTCAAATAAACTTCTTTCTTCATCTTAATCAGTATTTTTTCACGAATCCCATCGCTTCGCATATTTTGCGGATATGATTAGTCTATCCGGGAGAAAGCTTAAAGATCAAAAAGCACTGCAAGCTCTCAAGAATTTTTTCAAAGCAATTAGAAGGCAAAAGGTATACAAAAAACCCACATATAAAATAAGTTAAAAGTTTTTTAATATTGAAATCTCTTTTGACCAAAAAAAAAATGTTTCGCTCTACCAACCATTAAGTACATATTTTTTTCAACATTTCCCTTCGACCATTTGGATTTTCAGTGCTCTCTATCATCAGATCATATTAATATTCATATAGAGTACTATCTCTAATTTATAGTTTTCTTACCATATACTGTAAATTTCGTCTATATAGTCAGATAGTAATCTGTAGATGTGTAAAGCGGCCAATGGCCTTTATGTATGTAATAGTATAGATAATAATTTTGAATGGTACTTTCCCAGAAAATTAAACTTTCTAAATTTTCATAATCCTATTCATCATAAAGGAAGACTTTTTGTTTATACCAATTCGTATGTGATTTGAGAAGTTAAGGTTGTTATTATTCAAGTTTATATGTTTAATAAAAGGAATAGGACGATTTAAAATCATACCAAATTAAACGTTGAAAAGTTGATATATGTTTTTAAGAAAATTTAAAACCATGACACTATAAGAATCTCAATGACATTTTTCCAATATCCCACATCCGTAAGAAAAATACGATGATGAATTGATACATTGCTCAGGCTCATAAAAAAAAAGTCTAGCATAGAACCTTGATGGAAAAATGTTAATAATTATAGAATATGAAATATGTAAATGCTTGAGGGTATTCTTTTTTATGTGATAAGTGTACCGACTTGAAAGACTATGAGCGAGTTTAGATAATTTCATATAGTGGGATAAGGATTATCTTTTTTAGAAACAATGCCTGTTTTTCTTAATTGTGTCATAGCCACATCTAGGCGTTCTGATATAGTCCGTGAATAGATTTTGTTTTATATTTATTTCAATATTTTCTTCCAAGGCATGGATTTACTAACCAAGGTCCAAACTTAGAAAATGAAAATAGAGATACAACTCTTTTAAGTAGGTTGTAACTCTAATTCCTTGCTTTCAAATGGTTATGACAGAGGTTTCAAAGAAAGGGAGTCCCAATTCCTGGCATGACACTCTCTCTGCATGCGGCTATGCTAACATTGAAAACGTGCATGGCATCTGCTATGCTTCGAGAAATTAACAGAAAACAGATACCTAATTATCAAGATTATGTATTAGATATTTGCATATTTTTTTTTTTTTATTCGATATGAAATACTAACTTAGAGTCTTTCGGGATATTGTTTGTCTATTACTATCTAACTTTTATCAGATGGTTTATTATTTTAGTCATTCAATAGTTATTGAGATTCAATGTATTATATTACATATTTTGTTATATAGCATCTTAAGACTGTAAGAATGTTTTTCGTAATGGGATAAACTTGTATGTAGTTGTCATCTTGCAACAAATACTTTGATTATTTGAATGCCATTACTTAGATAATACATTCCATAACGGTTGAGATTTCATGTAATTTTGCTTGATTTCTTCATTGCGTTCTTAATATATTTTCATTTCATAAACCCTTTCTAAAAGACACATATTTAGTCAATTAAAAGACTGGTTTATACTGCTAAAGATATTGTTTAGCTACATACTTGTTTTCATTGTATTTCATAATTTTACATTACATTAACTCGAATTGAATCGTACATTTTTGTTATTTACTTCTTGTACATTGCGAATGAACTATAAGCAGAGAAGAAGCAGTATAACAGCACAAACAGTATAATTGAGTACAAACAGTATTGTACAAACAATTACAGTTCAGTCTAGTAGAGCCGTTTGTACAGTTCGGTTCGTACCGCTGATCGAGGGGCTCAATAAGTCCCCCAATTAAGAGACTGAAGCATGCGCACTAGGCTTACAGTGATATATGGAAGCCGCCATTTTAATTGTAAAGTTTCAGTCATAGACGTTTATCAGTCGTTTCATTGAAGGTTGTAACAAAGGTTGCTTTGTTCATGTTCAACAAAATTAAAAAAAAAAAAAGTAAAATAGTAAAACAACTTCGTTACTACCACGCAGTTATTGCTAAATAATTTTCACAAATACCCAAGTTATTTCTCATAATTTCAGAAAACTTGTTAAAGCACGACTTCCCAACGGTAAGACATAATAAGGATTCATCACTTTTCTTCAAATTTTTTGAAAACCGCACGATGAGTTTTAAATGTGCACGGTGAAAAGATAATTCATATGCCATTATTTCAAATCGTGAAGAAAAATTTGAAGCCTTCGCAGTGGTTGAATTCCCTGTGCTCGAAATGTGTCTGATTCTTATGTTATTCCTATACAAACTTTGAATTCGGATAGATGCATTGTGGGATACGTCTGTAAAGGATTCCCCGTTTGGGAAAACAAACTCTTCTCCCGATTGGGGGTACGAACCGGACTGTTTTATGTGTGTGCAGTTCTTCAGAAGTTGGTCAGATTGTGCAGTTGTTATCATCAGAAAGCCAAAAAACAGTAGGAGTAATAACACGTGTTTTAAGTTAGCAGACGGTTTCTTGATTTTTCTTTGATTACATAATCAAATAGGTATGCAAATTTATACATCATAAATTTGAAGACAAAATGCATATTAACACTTAAACTTTCGAAAATTTGAAAAATCTTCTTTGAATATTTAAGCGATTTCGAGGGGGTTTTGTGTTATATTCATAGTTTACACTGGACTAAATTTGCTAATTAATTTTAGTAGTGTTAGCTCCAGATATCCATACATTTTTTAATAACTATATCAGTTTAAACTGAAATTGACGACGCTCGACCGTCATGTGTCCATGGTAGGTTCTACGTTAAAACAGGTGCAAGGAGGAAATGGTACATACGGGCATGATGGACTGATGGGTTATAGCATATGATGATATGGGCTTGGGGTTGTGGGGATCAATGTTATCCATATGGTGGGTTATTTTCTCAAATCATGGTCTAACTCTGTGTTCATACTTTGTAGTTCATGGCCTTCTTCCCATCTTTGACCCAGGTATGTTTGTTTATTTTGTATGGTCCTATATAATTCGTATACAACGCATTACGTACCAGAATGACATGTTCACAGACGTAAGGAGAAAAAAACTCATTGCTTTAACCTTATTCTCATGCCGAAAGATTGATTTATTGTTCCAGTTTCATTAAGCATATCAAGGGCCATTTCATCTTTGAAGGAAAATGATTTATAATAGGAAAAAGAAAGAAAGACGGACATTTTTGTTGTTTACACGATATTTCTGTCTAGTTTCCCATGATTTAAAAGAAAACTTGAACACAAGGGACACAAGTGAAAATTAACGACATGGTGAAATTTATACCCATATCAGATATTGCACCTAATAAACGAATTTGAGGAATATATCTTTTTGAAATACTTACTAAGAAACGATACCAGTTCTTAGTGCTGTTGTATGTTTTGTTCTTGGTTTTATAATATTTTGTATAAGGTACTGTTAAGCAATCCTCTGAATAACAATATCCCTCATCCAGATTTGAGAATTGATATACAACGTATTTACATTACATAATGATATGTTCATAGACTTAAGGATAAAAAGCTCTTTGATTTAACTTTCTATTCAACTGCTAAAAGTTGGATTTATTTTTCTAGTTTCTTAAAACATGAAGGGTACGGTACAGTGGTTTGTTAACGCCCACGAATATTGTGAGATATGAATTTTTCGTTCTTTAATGTGAATCTATTTGTTAATGTTTTCAAATGGAACTAATGGTCGTGTCAAACATGAAGCTCCAAACATGGCTTGCTTACGTCACGATCTGTCGCATCTTCACGTTGTCTCCCTCTATATTCAACAAGTTAAAAAGTAATTATATATAGCTATGCTAAACAAAATGTAACGCTTTTTGAGACTTCCTGTATGGAAGTATATAAAATCACTAAATATTTCGTTGTTATTATAAGTTGCACCCTTGTATGCAGGTATCTACCTCTGGTGGGATTCCATTAGGCATGAAAGTCCTATCGAATCTCCGATCTTTATGCCGTACTTTGAAGCAAAATCATAAAACAATGTATATCTCAGAAGAAAAGAGATTTAGCCATTCAGAAAAGCTGGCCTCCTTTATTTCGGTTTGATATAAACAAGATAATAAAACTTGAAATGATAGAAATTACACATAAAGACGGGAAAATTATATAGGTAATGGCCGTAAGACTGTTAGACCATATCTATTACCACTACATTTTAGAAATGCTGCCCATGACGAAACCATGAATTCTATTAAAATTCTTTCTTTTACCGCTAAGAAGGTAAAAATGAATGTTGTTTTAAGCCCCAGTTACTAAAAGTTATTCCCATGCAAAGATTTTTAGGGCGAATTTTAAGCGCAACAGGCTAATCCTTACGTTCTTGCGAAGTATTCGGCATTTAAAATGCTTTCAGTCCTCGTTAGTGATTGATCGCATTTCAACATCAAATGGAAATACATTGCTTGATTATCGTTTCGTGTTGGTAAAGTGGATATTAAGTCTGAAGAGATATATCACTTAGATGCTCTCGGTTTGCTCATAAAGTGTAAATGAGCATATCATTTTCAATAAATTTAAACTCTCTGTATCTTTTTATGGACACTTATTTTGATGATGCGTATCTCATTAGACTGAAAACTTTCTCAGCTTCATGAAACGTGCTTCAATTTATGCTCTGTTACATTTAGATACCTGGATAATACCTGAGCAATGTGTAATGTATAGATAGTTTTCATAAAGACTACTGGCTGGACCAAACAGCGAATACTAATAATTGCAGTGAATTCAATGGTTAAATACAAACTTTGTTTTGCAGTCTCTGCATCTGTATTAGACGACATTACCACATACAGTACTATACACAGTTGCACGCAAATGTTTTCACACGAGCAGGTAAACATATGTATCGATGGTACTGAGAACATTAATCGCAACAATTTAAATCTCTGTACAAATGGTTATAATGGTGTATTACAGGCAATACAAAATGACCTTATTTTCACTGAGCTCACTAAACTAGACTCTGACTGTGAGATCATCTGGACCAAATTCCAATTCCCTAAGGACAAGAGCATGTATGTAGGAACTTTTTACAGGCCCAGTAACAATGACTTTACTAGCCTTTTTAAGTTGAGAAAATCACTACAAAAGTTAGGGGGAAATGCTGACAAAAACAATGTTATTCTTGCTGGTGATTTCAACCAACCTAACATTGGCTGGAGCCAAAACATTATTTCAGGCACTAACGCTTCTTCCGAAGCAGCCAAAATGCTTCTTGAAGTGGCCGATTTATTCAACCTCACTCAAATGGTGCAGTCACCTTCCAGAGATAACAACATTCTTGATCTTGTATTTACTAACAACTCACCAGCTGTTAACTCAGCTAATGTCATACCCGGTATAAGTGACCATGATATTGTTGAACTGACCCTAAACATCTCCCTTTTTCGTAAAATGTTGCCTAAACGTAAAATCTATTTAAGGCAAAAACTAAAACAGAACGCATAAAAGAAGACCTGTCTAAACTTAAACTGCGATATTATTCTTAATTCAATAGCTCATCCATTATTGTTGATGAAAAATGGAACTTCTTTGAAAAGGAAATTAAACTAATCATTGAAGAAAAAAAGACCTCACTAATTCACCACAACTAAACTAAATCTACCTTGGTTCACCCATATCCAACGCCGTCTCTGCAAGAAATAATATAAACTCTTCAAGAAAGGTAAGAAAACTCAACAAATCAATGACTGGAATACATATAAACGCTTTAGGAAATCTATCCGTAAAAACATCAAAGAAGCCACAAACAACTTTATCTGTAATAAACTTTAAAATTATCTAACTGAAGACCCTAAGGCATTTTGGTCCTAAATAAAAAGACTAAAAAGTAATTCCGTGGGTGTGTCAGATCCTATGAACAACAGTAAACTTTGTAGTGACAGTATGACTAAAGCTAACATTCTAAACAACCAGTTTTTCAGCGTTTTTACAGAAGAAGATAACTCTCAAATCCCTGTAACTGAACCACTCACCACCAACAAAATAAACCAACTTATAATCACTTCAGAAGGTGTCAAAAAGCAACTGCAAAACCTAAACCCAAACAAAGCCTTAGGTCCTGACCATATACCACGGTGGTTCTTAAAAACACATGCGGAAGACCTTCATAAAATCCTAACTAATCTCTTCCAAACCTCTGTAGATAACGCTACTATCCCAAACAAGTGGATAGAAGCAAACATATGTAGCGTTTAAAAAGAAAAGGTGATAAACACGACCCAGTTAATTACAGACCAGTCTCTCCTACCTGCGTGTGTAGTAAAACCCTTGAGCATATAATCCACTCACATGTGATGAAATTCCTTGATGAGCATAATATCTTAGCTGATCTCCAACATGGCTTTCGAGCAAAAAGATCAACTGAAACACAACTTCTCTTAACAATAAGTGATATTTCTAAACAAATTGACCAAAACAGTACCATCTCTATGGCTATACTCGACTTTTCAAAAGCGTTTAATAAAGTCCCACACAAACGTCTCTTATCCAAACTTTCCGCATATGGCATTGATGGAAATCCACTGGCCTGGTTTGCATTCTTCCTCAGAAACCGCATTCAGCGTGTTGTCTGTGATGGCGAAATCTCAAATCCTAAACAAGCTCTATGGTGTATTACAAGGCACCGTTTTAGGTCCTTTACTTTTCCTTTTATATGTCAATGACATCCCTGATAATATAAACAGCACGGTTAGACTGTTTGCTGATGATTGCCTTGTGTATATAACAACTATTAATCCCTCTGGCCAACAAATCCTCCAAGATGATCTAAATAAAATTGAACAATGGCAAAATAAATGGCAAATGAGTTTCAACCCCTCTAAATCTTACATCCTCTCAATATCTCCTAGAAAATGCTATAAATCACCAGTTTATACCTTGTGCAACCAGCCGCTAAAACATGTCAACTCCCACCCGTACCTAGGTGACAAAATTGATAATAAACTCAGATGGGATAAACATATACACAACATCACCAACAAAGCAAACTCTGTACTTGGCCTATTAAGACGTAACCTCTTAAACTGTCCCACTGAGTTAAAACCACTGCATATAAAGCTCTAGTTAGGCCAGTACTCTTGAGTATGCATCAGCAGTTTGGGACCCCCATCACCAGTGCGATGTAGATAAGCTTGAATCAATTCAACGGAGAGCAGCTAGGTTCTGTATGGCAGACTACTCTTATAAATCCAGTGTCACTAGCATGCTTCATAAATTAGCCTGGCCCCTGCTAATGACAAGAAGAAGGAACTTGTGACACCCGTTTAAATATGCTATATAAAATCAATAACAGTCTTGTCGCCATTGATAATGATAACCTGATCCCAAACGCAAGAATTAATACAAGAAATAACCATGATCTGAATTTCCACGTTCCTTATGCTAAAAAGAATGTTTATAAATACTCCTTCTTTCCTCAAACACTTAAAGATTGGAATGCTTTACCATCAGACATTGTACATGCACCAAGTCTAAACTGTTTCAAAGCTGAACCTGCTAAGCTTGGTAATTGATTTTTTTCTCATACTTTTGCTACGCTCGGTTGGCGTCCATGTCCTCTAGAAGGATTTTTTCCGACTTAACCTATTCAGATTCAGATTCAGATACCTTGTTTTAAGCTATTTGTTTTAATAGTGCGTATCTCATTAGACTCATAAAAACGTTAACTTCATGGAATGGTGCTTCATTTTATATGCTCTGCTTCATCTAGGTACCTGGATAATACCTGAACAATGTATCATGTATAGTTAAAGAAGGAATGATTATTTTGCAAAGAATACTTGACCGAATAACGAATGCATACTAATTACAACTCAGTCGTGTAGTCTTTAATTAGAAGACGTTAGCAGACACTGCATCATCTACAGTAGTATCAGTCGCTTGTAAAATATTTCAATTTTATGTCGACAGGTAAACATGCCTCGATGATACCGAGATGAGCGAAGGTCATTCATAATGCACCAAACATGTAAATTTAAGTGACATGCATTCACTTCGTCGTGTACAGGTGTACTTAATCTAAAATTGAGAGGCATTCTTCTTTCATTGAAATTATCAATTGTTAAAATATGTGGCAGGTAAACGTAAATTGTCTGAGGTATTGGATTTTTTTCTAACTAACTTTTTCAGTTGATGCGATTTGAAATTCAAACATGTCTACATTGGTCTGGATTTTACATATGAAAAATATTTCGATTACATTTCTGTGTTTCGATTGGTACTTGCAAGAAGGTCAGGGAAATACCGTACTTTACATTATTATGAATATAAACTATTTATAAGATTGATAATATCAGCAAATTAGCAGATTCTGCATGATATCCCAAGCTCCTGCGTAATTGTGAGAATGGACAAACCGAAATTTGTCTCAATGATAATTGTCTGCCTTGCAACACACGAACGTCAACGTCAGTCAACGATTAGACAGGACAATCTCACTGCAGTATAAGTAGGAAGTAGGAAATTGTTTTGTGTACGCTGTGCGTCTAAACTGCGGCTTTATTACGACGTCATAGCCATCTGAAACAGTATACCCGCGTTCGTTGGCAAATGCCGCACAAGTGCTAAATAAATTGATATAACTGATTTTTCCTATGAAGTCACACTGCATAGGCTATACATTTAAATACCTTTAAGAGAAAGAACCAATAGAGTAAGGTAGCCGGGGTAGCCCAGAAGGCCTGGCCTTCCAAATTGAATTCTTGCCTCAAATACTATGTTGTAAGCTAGTATAAACAGAAAAACGGTCAAAGTTGCATTATGATAAGACAAATAGGCAACAAAAATGTTTCAATTGACGTCCAAAATTTCCCAACCTGGCTACGTTATTGCAATGAACCAAGCAAAGTCAAGTATAGTCAAGTACAGTGTTTTATATTGGCCTACAATAAAGGTTGTTACACGCCAAACACAGAGGGGAGCAAGTTCTTTAAACAAAAATGAAATCATGAATGAAAATAAAATATTTTGACCTCTTGCTTTTGTAGATAATGTGCTTTAATTTTATTATTTAGATAACCTTTCATATGAAAATGTAATATTAATTTTTCAGTATGATTATCCGAAAGTCTCAAAAGTGAACTTATGTTTTTTTTGTAAACCAAAAGTGAGAAAATTTCCGTACATTTATTTCATTATAGCTGATTATATAAATCATCGGTCGCCTTGCCGCGCTCGGTACGCCACGGCAATGTCTAATGCGTAATGGTAGGTAAAATGCCGATAAGTATTTGCAATGAGCTGTCTTTGGCAAAGCACTTCGCTTAACATTGCATTTCCCCGATACTAAACAAGGTTACAAAACAGAAAGACAATTCATACACTAGCTTCTTTGAAAACTATTTGACGTATAAATACATTTCCACGTGTCTTATTCACTGTTGTGAAAGCCAACTATCTATACAACATACAATGGATACCACGTTGTCTCTCGGCAATTAACTTGAATAGTTTAATTGTATCGGGTATTTCGAGTGAGGTTAGGTACCGTTGTACAATTATATTGTGGACTCTTTTAGAATCGATGCCAATATCAATAAAATGATTTTTTTAAGAATTTAGCAAAACAAAACAATATGTGAATACTTTAACCTATTGTTATTATATAAAAATAAATATATAAAACATCATAACGCAACAACAGACACGAACATGATATATATACTTTCTTGCTCTGATTCTTCTGATGGACTTACTTTTGCAGCGGCTTTCCATGTAGACATTATACTCTACTTAAGTTGTAAAACGTTTTCATGTGAATACTTATTACCTTTTTCCAGTCAAAACAAATCGAACGGAAACAAACGGATCGAACGGTGACCGCCCAACAGTCCGAAGGTTAGGGCTAGGGCATACCGTCGGGCTATTTAACTTTCGGACTATTCGGCCTTCGGACTAACGGGTCTTCGGAATATTGGACCTTCGGACTAGTGAACTTTCGGACTAGTGAATCTTCGGACTAGTGAATCTTCGGACCTTCGGAATAGTGGGCTTTCGGACCAGTGGGCTGGCACCGATCGAATAGGACTTATCATCTTAAAACTGTCTACAGGATAACGCGGTTGAAAGTAATTTATATTCACGTTTCTATAGTATATATGTATCATTTTTAAAGTTAAAAATTACAATCTTCATTGCATATCCCCAACCACTGGCTGGTTAAACGGATAGACAGATAAACAAATGTATATACATTCGGTGCAACGGATATAGTTTTGAAGTAGAAACAAGTAAATCTTTGCCTTTGCCTTAGTCAAAAACGTTAGAATAATACTCTACCAGTTGTCCTCTTCATTTCTTAAATAAAGTTCCAGAAATTTCATTGATTATCTCATGGAATTTCTTACAAACATCAAGTAAAAATAATTGTTTTTTGACAACAAATCTGTTTGATTTTTAGGAATCGACATACAACCAATTGATACTCTGGAGTCACAGTTGGAATAACATGCAATCAGGCAAGTCCCTCATGCAATACACCGTTATAACGACCGTGCGTATGTCTTATTCTGAAACATATCAGGTACGTGGCAGTCTGCCCATCTGCTAAATGCTTTCAGTTTATGACAGTTTCATTCTTAAATCAATTACTTTATAAAGATAAATGACATCTCAGTTAAATCTTTCACTGTAGGTTTTGGGCTTATTTGTTATGTTGGAAACACACAGTACCAAATGCACGGATGCAGCTAAAACCACTACAGGTTAGAATTGAAAATTATAGGTGGTTAGGTTTAAAATTATATCAAATTATCTGTTCACCTGATTTCTTCTGCGCGAAATCCTTTTTGTGTACATTAGATTGGCTTTCGAAGTAAATAAAATTGCTTATTAGAGCAGAAATATAGCAACCATAAGCAATTTTGAAGTGTCGTTTGTTGGGACTGTTGATTATAACTCTAGCGAAGAGGCTTTCCAGACGAGGTCTATGAATTTTACTTCGAGTAAGTAAGATCTTTTTAAAATGTTGTAGGCTTAATTGCTTTTCTTCAATTTACCACATGAATGATTTCTAAACAGTATCGCCTGAAATAATCCTCGAAGTCTGTCAAAGTGAGAGAGATGATTATATTTGTTATATTGTTGGCTCATACACTGAAAAAGCTGTATGTGCATGATTTAATACGCTGGTTAGCAAAAAGCTCTTAAACAAATGAGTAATGTTCTTTTTCGAACGGAGATCCTGACGAAAATGATGGGCATTTTTGCAAATTGTTGAAAAATGCCAAAAGATTTAGTTGTGATTGATTATTTCAGTGTTTTTTTTCATACGAATTCAGTTACTTTGTAAGATTAAATGTGTCTGTCAAATCATAAGAATTGTACATCCTTGGCATATTTAGACAACCCGAGGATACAAAATTATACTTCCCATTTGAATAGTTCCTTTATAGAGGTTTTTAGTTATTTTGATTCACCGTTACGCGCTAATGGCTAATAAACAGTAGCGCAGCTGTGGCATCTGGATTCGTAAAGAAATTGGCGTTCACGGTCACCGTGCTTACATGTCAACAGTGGCATTGCATTAAGTTTAAAGAGGCGCTATCGTCTCATAACAAATCGCATCGACGTCAGTAAGTACATGTCATGTACTTACATACGTCATCAACGTTTTCCAATTGTACTCTCACTGATAGAAAAGCGCATAGATCTAGTACTATACAGTTAGTGTACGAAGACTAGGTATACATGCACGTTGTATTACGGTATGGATGTGTGGTAACATGACACGGCCGAGTTAAACAGAGCTGAATAAATTCGTCGCTAGTTTAATAATGTGCCGTACTTATTATTTGATATCATCTCAGTTAAAAGCTCTATAGTTTAATCAAAATGAGTGGAAAAGACAAACAAATATGTCCTTGACGAGATTCGAACTCGTTACGATTGGTACAAAAGCAAGCCTTAGGGAGTTTAACCCATTGCCTTACCCATTCGGCCACACGATTACTTATCTAAAGATATCGCTGTATTTATTAACATAGTGCGAAATATGATCGAAAGAGGCGCGAATACCAATTGGGTGAAATTTCATACTGATATCCTTAAGCCGATATATCGCACCTTTAAATGGCGTGTTTGCTCGCTGCATACCCGTAAAGTTTCACCAATACGGGAGACACCTTAATTTGCAGGATCACAAAATAATCCTTACTTTTGGGAATCCAGAAAACGGGATTTTGAGAACTGACATCAGTTTCTTGTTGTCCAATCGTCATATTGTAAGCCATTATTAAGGATCAGCACTCACATGGTAACACATATTTAAGATCCATTGTTAGTACGTGACAACCTCTATTGCATTATAAATCCTTAATATCACAAATTTGATTTACCCTTATTAAGATTTCTCCCGAACTGTTGACAAACTCTTCCCACCCAGTTCTACCACAACTACCCAGTTATACCACAACTACCCAGTTCTACCACAACTACCCAGCTCTACCACAACTACCCAGTTCTACCACAACTACCCAGAGACCCCTAAAAATACTCATAGTCCAAACTGCCAAACACTATGTCAGCTATAAATTTCATTTAGATAGTATTAGCAGAATAGTTGAAATAATTGTATTAATCTGATTTAAATTGAAAACAATCCATTAGGGAAATTGATCAAGCTTCGCACTCAAACCCCCTCAAATCACAAACCAAAAATGTCCATACCAAAAGATATACAGAGCCTCATAGCGACTACACAGTTAAATACTATATTTTATACAACAGTAGTTAAATGAGTAGCTGAACAGTTACATTTATATTGTAATTTTGAATTATAGGGATAACTCGAAAGGGGTTTGATATCCATGCAACTATGGACTTCTCATACAATATTTAGCAATACAAACTTCTATACAAAGTAAATTACTAAAACTATTCAATACATCAATAGCGGATTTTAGCAATTTTCGTGAGTATCTAGATTGATGTTCATTTGATTTATTGACTGCGGTCACTTGACTTTTCCAGACGGGTCACCTGTGTGAGGAGGTTCTGCACCTGCAACGCGAAAAACCCCAGCAAAAATCGAAAGCAGAAGCTTCACATATAAATAATCGCTGTTTTTCTGTATTTATTTCTGAACGCAACTTTGCGAAAGTATAAGCCACAAGTATTTGTAGAAGATTAAACCAAAACGAAAAGGTTTCGTGGTTCCGATGCTTTTTCTTCCATCAACTGATTGATTTGCAAAATTTATATTAACTGTCATGTCATTGCATATCATGAAATATTTGTTCCAGGATGTTATTTATAAGCCACACCTACCATACAGATCAATAAAAAATGTTGGCAACATTAGCATTTGCACAATGATGAACAACATTATCAAAGCACATATGATTCAAAAACGGTTGCTCATTTATCCTATTTCAAGAATATATCAGTAAGCCCCGCCTATTCATTATTATTGATGACATCACTACCCCAAAATATTCGAACATATATACAGACCATGACTCATTTACGACATATTGCATATATTTGATCTATCGTTCATGGGATACGATACAGTATCGTGTTTACATCCTTTAGCACTTTCATATTAAACCACGCCTACCATACATATTAATGACATATGTTGATAATTTAAGCAAGTACACAATAACCAGCAATATTATCATGCCCAATATGACGCAAAACGGACATACACTTGCTCATTTATCAATTTTTTTAAATGTTAACTTAACTCCGCTCACTTATCAATATGCATGAAATCACCACCAAGAACATTAGGGCATATCTGTAGACCATGAGATACTGTGTACCACACACGACGTGAATCCAATTCATAGTTTTTGAGATATCGTGTTTACAGAAATTTTGTTTACAAAATCATATTTAGCCCCGCAAACTTCGCATATTAATAAAAGTCAACGTTTTTATACAATGAACACATACAAACTAGCTAACACCATTATTACAACAAATATAAAACAAAACAGACATGTGATTGTCAAAATAAAAGCATTTCAAGATTTCTATATTAAACCCCGCTTACTCATCAATATGCATGACATCGCCACCAAAAACACTAGGGAACATATACAGACCATGGGTTATCTGTGTATCAAATATGACATGAATCCATTTTACCGTTCTTGAGAAACTGTATTTACAAGCTCTTTTCAGCAAAATCAGATTAAGACCAACCCCCCCCCCACTCGCGCCCACCATGCATATTAATAAAAAATAAAAAATAAAAAAACATGTACACACCAGCTAATGTAATAGGTATACCAAATATGAAACAAAACAGACATGCGATTGTTAAAGTATGACCATTTTAATAATTTTACATTAAGCCCCGACCACTCATTATTATTCATGGCATCACCATCAAAAACAATAGGGAACATCTACGGACCATGAGCAAACGGACATAAGCTAACAACATTATTATACCACATATGAATATACAGACAAACGGTTGTTAAAAACTGAACATTTCAATATTTTAACATTAAGCCCCGCCCATTCATTAATATACATTACATCACCAGCAAAAACAATAGAGAACATCTTCAGACCATGGGCTATTAGTGTGCCACATATAACTTGAATCCACTGTATTGTTCTTGAGATATCTCGATTACGAGCTAAGCGTAAGACACACGCGCGCACGCACACACACACATACTTACAAACATACATGCACACGCACCAAATCTTGACCGAGTTCCTAATGCTAAACCAAAAGTGAAAAATGTATGTAATTCTTGAATTTAAATCCACCAGAGCGTTTAGGCCAATTGAGTCGGTGCTTATACCCGGTTTCTCTAGTGCTCCCCAGTAATGATGACTCATTTGCACAGCCTTTGTGGAGCTGAGACAAGCGGAAAAGCATGCCTTGTCCAAGGACATAACACCGCTGCTCGACCGGGAATCAAAGTCGATACACCGTACTTCTAACCACTGAGCCCTAGTATTTCAAATAAAACCTGTGTAAAATATAACTTTCTTTTCTTAAAGCTAAAGAAAGTTAGTGCAGGGAGATTTTGAAGAAGAAGAAACAGAACGAAGACGACATCATTTACATTTTACGATCTTCTGGCGGAAGATTTCTTAGCAACCACATGAATGTGTTGGCAAATAACATAGTAGACAGAATAAACGCTGATAATAACAACGAAAGAGATATTTCCTAATATAAGCCATTTTGGAAAAATATGTAGAAATATTACACTAAACTTGTTGTAAATGAAAATCTCTGTTTAGAAAACTCTTTTTTAGATAATTTGTTTGTTATTTTCCTAAATCAGTTACAATGGTAATGTCATTAACTGCAAAACTTATCTTAATGTAATCCAGCCAAAACGCTAAAAGTATTTGCAAAACAAATAGGCTAACGTTTTAACTAATCTGTTTACGATACCACTTTTTCTACAAACATACAGATATACTTATCCCTAATTGTTAATAAGCCTTAAACGATTGCCGATTTATCGATCATTGCTTTGTCTTGGTCTTTGTCTGGGTCTTGTTGTGTTTCTTCATTTATTAAGCCTAAAACTAATACAGAATATACACACAAATATTTGACGATATCTTTGTAACTTAAAGAGTTCCTGACTTCGATTATTTCTGGTGCTACATTTTCATTATGTTAAAAACAAATTGCTATGGAGAGCTATAGAGTGTCATAAGACTTTTCACGGAGGTAAAATGGTAGAAAAGTTAAGAATCTTTGCAAACTAAATTATTTTGTTAATCATCGGTAACGGCTCATATACAGATGCAAATTGACACAAACATATAAAGTCAAAGTATAAAAACATTCTACCATCCATCTCATATGCCAACCCACCCCGTGTCCCGCATGATACGCGCCCTATGTTGCACTTGCCATCTCACTCTATGTCCCATATGACTTCCCACCCTATGCCCCATGTATGACGTGCATCCTATGTCCGATATGACATCCCACCATAGTATGTCCCACAATATGTTCCCACATGTTGCGCACATGTACAAACAACATCACACTATCCGTCACATATGCCATCCCAGCGTATGTTCCACATTTCATTCAATCCTATGTTGAACATGACACTTAATCCTATGCATCGCATACCATCCCACTTTATGCCCCATATGATATCCCATCCTGTCTTATTTGTTTATGCACCACCAAGAGTTGTATCCAATATATGTATATTTCCCATCCCAAGCTATGTCCTACATGCCATTTTTTCCTTCATCCCTTATGCCAACTCATTTCAGTATCGAAAACTGAATTATCATTAATCCATTTCACCACTTCAACCTTTATAAAGGAACTTTCAGTATTCAATAAGGATTTCTAAAGACACTAACATTTTCTAAGAAATTCTTAGGAAACTTAAACATTTTCTGAGGAATTATGTGAACAACTCTAGACGACCGGACTGCTGGAAGGCCGGAGGAAATCACCGTAACATTAGTTTGTAGTATCCTTTACATGCTTACCAAAAACAAAGTATGATTACTTTATTCCTGCTTTTACACGATTTGATCCAAAAAAATGAATTTAAAAAAAGGTGGTCAGTCTTATATCACAACGTCCTCTTAATGACAGGGAATACACTACAAATTCAAGTGTTCAAGAATTGAACACTACAGTTTTAGAATGCGTCTTAATGTTCTGAACACTAAGTGAACACATAGACGTGTTCTATATGTGAACACATATACATGTAAGTGGCATGTAATAGAAAGAGAACGCATAGACGCGTTTTAATTGATCAATTTGAACACTTGGTGTTCAGCGACCAGAGCTGTAGTTGAGTGAGATATATACCGGTAAATTACCGATTAATCATATTCTGAAATAATAGTATCTGTATTTTGTTGTTGCATTGCATCTAAATAATCATCATTCAAATTTATAAGCAGACGACACTGGGTACAGATTGTATTTAACATTCCCAATTTTAATTTCACAGTCACAGTAGACTAGCCTAACGTTAGAGGCCTAACCATTAACCACAATTTTACCCCTAACTCTAACCAAGGAGAGGCCTATAACGTTAGGCCAAGCCCACTGTGATTGTTAAACTAAAATTGAAAATGTTAAACACAATCTGTTTTCAGTTCCATCTGCTTATAAATGTGAATGATGCTTATAAATAGGAATGGTGCTTATTTAGATGCAAAACAATAACAAAATACAAATACTATAATTTCAGGATAAGATTAATTGGTAATTTACCTGTTACGTATTTCTATACAAAGCACACTCCCTGTTCAAAAGTTTGTACAAGCGCTGAAGGGCCATTCTGACTCTTCACACACGTAGCGTAACAGAGAATGGCGTTGTGTTACGTTGGTTGGATTGATGCAGCCTCACTTTATATTCACACACTTGCAATTTTAATATTGGCGATTAATAATTTAGTGGAGCAGAATTTAAATTTCGGGGGTCGTTGCTCTCCTCCTTGGCTACGCCACTGCTGTGTTACTTCCTCTTCATCCTAAATTAGTTATGTATTCATATGATATTCTCTCGAATCACATTAAATTGTAATTATCATAATCTTATTCTAAGTCATACAGTATATAAAATCAAATTTTAGCTCATACACCATATTGAGCTGTAATCGTTAGACGGTGGTATTCCATCCAGGCTTATATTTAGTCCTTAAATCCTTTCCCCGTCCAAACAAGCGCAGTAGAATATCTATTTCCCAAACATTGGATTGTGGAATGAGGTCGTGGTCTGCTTGTATATGGGATTTTCATCCTGAAAGAACAAATATTAATGAGCAGATTCTTAAACATCTACATCGCATTGTTAAATCTGGTTTTAATCTTAATACGTTACTGCAATTGTATTGTGTTATTTATACAATATCAACTTTTTATTCACAGATTTCAAATGCATAGCAGAATAGTAGTATTTATTTTTTAGTCATTATCCAAGTTCTTCAGCAGATTTCGGTTTTGAAAAAGATCAAACAGTAGGCCTATATATTTGCGGATTTTTGCCTACGTATAATGTTCCTTACACAGCCACAATAGACATGGAATATTACAGACCGTGAGTCATTATCTTTAACAATGATAAAACCATGGCGTTTCAGTATCATAAAATACAGTAAGCACTAACTTTATTCCACAGGGCGTTTTGTTGTTCTTTACAAAACTGGGTGTATTCCTTCTTATCCATCACGAACGTGTAGAGTCGGAAAATAAGAATTAGAGCAAGACCAATAAAAACAATCGCCACCACCATTGCCAGAATCAAGAACGGTATGTTTTGTGCATTAAGTATTCCTTTATCCGTTGCACATGCTGTAAGAAAACACCGTTAACGATTATTAGAAAGACTTCATATTTGCATCAACATAATAAAAGTAAGGTCCATTGATTATTCCCGTCCTAGTTATATTTACTTTTTAGACTTTAAATAGTACCCACGTGACTTCTCATGTGAATTTATATGACAGAGGACAATTAAAGAAACAAATTGATGGAACAAACACATTGTTATCTTATTCGTTTACGGAAAAAAGATTCCACCGAAACTGAAAAGTAATCGGTGCAGTAGTTTTAATTCAACAGTGTAATAAATTGCGCTTATAAGCATGCTGCTGGTTTGTAAAGCTTATTGCTGTTGCCCAGAACAGTTAGCAAACTGAATTTTGTTTAAAATCTTTAAAGATCCGGAGAAGTGCCATAAGTGGATCAAAGCTTGCGGCAGACCTCCCGAACGCGCTTTTTTTCTTCTGCAAACTAGAATTGCCATTACAGATTTTTTCAGCCAACCATATACAAGAATGACGATGACGTAATTAAATATAAATATTCATATACAACTTATGACATATAATACAAAATAATTTGGGACTTGTTAATTCCATGACTGCGAGTGAATAACATTACTTTGCCGGAAAACAATAGAACAAACCTGACACTACAAATATGGCACAATTTAAAATGTGCTACGAAGCGAATCCTCCTTTGAATATCGAGGAAGTAGTTAACAATATCTCGGTAAGTGGTGTTCTGAGTAAAGTTCTAACACTCGCTCCTTGTATGAAAATTAAAACCTAATTTATAAAGTAGTAGTTAAGCGACTTTTTCTTGCATTAAATTTACAGCAGTGTTTGCAATATGGAGTATGGGAGTAACTATAGAATACCCTGCAAATTGAAAGCTCCCTTTTTTAAGGTGGAGTGCGTAGTCGTAGTGAGTTTCATTGTTAGATGTTTGTGAGTTTTCATGGAGTAGATTCCAGATATTGGAATCCCCCCTTGGATCCGCACCTGATAAGTGACAGCGTGGGGCTCTTAATGTCTCTCTTCATGGGGGTGTCTAATTAACCGCCTGATAATTTGCCACCCCTGGGGAGGTATGTGTTTGAAGGGCTCTTTATATAGCCAGATGTTTTGCTGCATGGGGATCAGGACACTTTTTGGCAGGAGGATCTGTGAAATTGTTCACTCTTTGGACGCTTATGCCTCAAGCTCCCCTTGACAGTATCCCTTTCTCCTCGTGTGCAACATGCATCCTAGTTTCTGGATAGGCCTTTGCAATTTACACAAAGATAACGTAATGACAGCCAAAAGTACTAGAAATGGCAAGTTTAAAGTTTTAGATCTTAGTCATATTCACTTGAATAATTTGACAGTTGCGAAATTTACTTTAGAAAAAACACTATATATCAATCGTAGCATATATATATACAGCAGTTCAGATGGCATCTACCAACATATATGAATATGCAACGTTGAACATCCTAAAGTTGTATATGAATATTCATATTTAATTACGTCACCGTCATTCTTGTATATGATTGGCTGAAAAAATCTGTAATGGCAATTCTGGTCTGCAGAAGAAAAAAAAGGCCTCCCGAACATCCAAATGTCAATGCATTGGTAATAATGCACGATTGCGGATTTAAGGTTTGTTTCCATCACCTAGTTACCGCGTTGCTATGGTGGGTGTGGCTTATTTCGTAATTCGGAGAGGTTGATTTACCTCTTTCTAAATTAATGGAAACATTTTTTGCTTAATCATTTAAATGGTATAACATACATTTTCTAAGAAAGATTTGCCTGTTTAATCACAAAATACTTTATATAGTTATAATTAGAAATTTCAGAAAAGATCAGCTACGATATGACAGTGGTGATTTAGACTGATACAGCAACCAATGTTCAACACATTGGTGAAATTTTTGAAAAGCAATAAATCCTAAAACAAACGTCGCGGGAATATTTCTTTAAGATCATTAGTATTGATGTTAAAAAAAAAAAAAAAAATGCCGTTTGGTAGTGGGGAATATTTAGAAGCAGTCAGGATAACACCTGTGCAGAGTTTTGATCTTTATTACGATCGAACATGGAAATTTTGATTATAAGTCAAACAGTTTCGTAGTCTACAAGAACTACCAATTTTCTTAATTCTTTTGCAAAAATCTGAAGTGCTGATTGATAGTTGGAATAAATATTATTAAATGTTAATAGGACGAAGTTAGTTTTTGTCGCAATTGGATTATACATTTTATAAATGCAGTTATGTTATACTCCAAAAATGATTAGAAGTTTTACTTGTAAATACACTCAGGCTGCACAATACATATGAAGTTTAAGTTTGACGTTGGCAGTTTGTGAATGTTATATTTTACGTAACATATTAGAACACAATACACTTTAAACCCGGAAGGTGGATCAAAGGATTTAGTGAGTGGAAGCTAATATCCAGACCCTTGTTCTGTAGACATTGTTACTCCATCATTACTTCTTGGTTATTACCAAAGTCATTTTAACCATTCACAGCATGAAAATAAGAGCAACAAAAGAGAAGAACAACAATAACCAGATAAAAGTAAATACAACATCTTATATTACGATTATGATGATTATGATTTTTATTAATACATTTTGTGACTTAATGATATATGATTTGTTGTAAAAATGGAGAATGATATGTTTTTATGTTATCATACGTTCAACTGATACTTTTTTTTTTATAGAATACTGTATCTGAAGAGCGGAACAAAAATTTAGTGTTACCATTATTCACTCTACATGACAGACAGATTTAAGAAAAATCAGCTACAATGTACGATGCAGTACAATGCAAGTCAAAAGGTAGAATGTTTATGATTATCATAATTATATATTTTATGGAATGTGGAAAGTCCTTCAGTGTTTTTCAAAAGTATTTTGGAAATGTGGCTGGTATTTTAGAAAACTTTCTGTAACCATATCTTTACGTATAAACCTTTAGCGGGCTCTTAGAAGCCCTAAGTATAGCTTTGGGAGCCCGGTATAATCAGAATTGTATGAATACTTACTCAGCACGTACATAATTTGTACTCCATCATCAATTTCTTTGTACGTATATTGAAGAAGGCATGTCTCGTTTATACGCACATCACAAGATTTTTTCATCGGATCTAATAACAATCATCAAAAAAGTTTGGATCAAATTCAGAAATGTGTTATTAAATCAAAGGAATAGTGATTTTCTGCTTATATATAATTCGCCATATAATATTGTGTCTATAATAGCAAATGATAATTAGTCGTGAATTCTTTGAATGACAAAATGGTCTTGTTTTATTTTCGTAAAGAGAGAAACATCATATTACCTATCTTGGTAGTAGAATTGATTTCTATTGAGCATTGATCAGTAGTAAGGCTGCCACTGTAAATTATTTCTGGAACGCTACTTAACACACACTCCTTGTAGAGACTGCAGTTCGAGCATGTCTGCAAAAAATGATTTTTCATTATTACATAAACAAAGATTTTACATTATTACATAAACACAGAATTTACAATAATTTATAAAAGCATGGACTGGGTTGAGCTTCGTCACGTCCCAAAGAGCATCGGTGTACCGTTAGAAGTGGTGATAGTTTGTCAAAAAGTATTTACCTGTGCCCAACGACCAGCTTGGTTACGGGATGAGTGAGTGAGATTAAAAGTGGAAAATTTGTATTTCTCAGAATAGACTGAAATGTCATTGGATATGTAAATAGATACAAAGAGAAAAGTTGTTTGCATGTTATTAACAGATTTGACAGAATATAATGTATACACCTACGTCACATTTGTCACATTTTTTTCCTTCGTATCCTTCGTTGCAAGTACATTTTCCGCATTCACACGCCCCTTCATTATTGCATATTAACTTGAAATAGAAATATGAAAAGAAAAAAAAAATGGGTACAGTTTAACAAACACGATGATTCAAATGTTCCATCCTCTGTGTTTTCTTGAATGGATACATCAATGTTAATAGATTAGATAGTGATTTAATTGAGAGAATACATCGAACCTGCACAAAAGTGCAAATATGCAAGTGGTGCTTGGGGGAAACTTCTTGACCTGTGGGGAAAATTTAAGGAGATAAAATACTTTACACCACTGAATTGATTTAAGAGAATACCTACTCCGTTGCCTGCTTTGCACAAGTCTTCACTTTTTGGACAGTCGCATGCATTTCCTCCATATTCATCTGTGCAATCACATTGACTCCCACCGGATCCCCGATGACATACACACTGACCATGATCAGCTCCTAAAGTGACCGGAAGTACAAAGATGTTATGAGTATGCATAGTTTAGTCAGATATAATTAACGCTTCCTTAACAAACCCCGACTGTATTGAATTTCAAACTTACAAGTAGGATATTTACTTACATCTTATACATTTAACCATAATAAACATAGAATTGAACATACTATAAATTAATAATAATAATAATAATGATAATAATAATAATAATAATAATAATAATAATAATAATAATAATAATAATAATAATAATAATAATAATAATAATAATAATAATAATAATAATAATAATAATAATAATAATAATAATAATAATAATAATAATAATAATAATAATAATAATAATAATAATAATGGATAATAATAATAATGATAATAATAATAATAATAATAATAATAATAATAATAATAATAATAATAATAATAATAATAATAATAATAATAATAATAATAATAATAATAATAATAATAATAATAATAATAATAATAATAATAATAATAATAATAATAATAATAATAATAATAATAATAATAATAATAATAATAATAATAATAATAATAATAATAATAATAATAATAATAATAATAATAATAATAATAATAATAATAATAATAATAATAATAATAATAATAATAATAATAATAATAATAATAATAATAATAATAATAATAATAATAATAATAATAATAATAATAATAATAATAATAATAATAATAATAATAATAATAATAATATAATGATAATGATAATAATAATAATAATAATATTAATAAAAATAATAATAACAATAATAATAATAATAATAATAATAATAATAATAATAATAATAATAATAATAATAATGATGATGATGATGATGATGATGATGATGATGATGATGATGATGATGATGATGATGATGATGATGATGATGATGATGATGATGATGATGATGATGATGATGATGATGATGATGATGATGATGATGATGATGATGATGATGATGATGATGATGATGATGATGATGATGATGATGATGATGATGATGATGATGATGATGATGATGATGATGATGATGATGATGATGATGATGATGATGATGATGATGATGATGATGATGATGATGATGATGATGATGATGATGATAATAATAATAATAATAATAATAATAATAATAATAATAATAATAATAATAATAATAATAATAATAATAATAATAAATAATAATAATAATAATAATAATAATAATAATAATAATAATAATAATAATAATAATAATAATAATAATAATAATAATAATAATAATAATAATAATAATAATAATAATAATAATAATAATAATAATAATAATAATAATGATAGTAATAATACAAATAATAATAATAATAATAATAATACTAATAATAATAATAATAATAATAATAATAATAAATAATAATAATAATAATAATAATAATAATAATAATAATAATAATAATAATAATAATAATAATAATAATAATAATACTAATAATAATAATAATAATAATAATAATAAAAATAAAAATAATAATAATAATAATAATAATAATGATAATAATAATAATAATAAAAATAATAATAATAATGATAATAATAATAATAATGATAATAATAATAATAATAATAGTAATAATAATAATAATGATAATAATAATAATAATAATAATAATAATAATAATAATAATAATAATAATAATAATAATAATAATAATAATAATAATAATAATAATAATAATAATAATAATAATAATAATAATAATAATAATAAATAATAATAATTTTAGTAAGCATACACCCATATAAGTGCATTTTGCACAGACCTTTGAATTCAAATCATCAGTAATTACTGTGAATACTGACAAAATTCACCACTAGTAACTACTTACAGTATAATAGCGGTAAGCAACTATTTTACCGGAAACATCTCTGGTATTTACCATTGTAAACATAACCATATTTACAACAATACTACAGTGTACTAATAATATACTAATATATTATATGATATACTATTATATCATTAGTTTTGTCAGTATTTACAGTAATTACGAATAATATGACTCAAATCGGGTAGCAAATGAAAACGTGTTTGAATAAATGGTATTTTAGGAGATATCTAAAGGGCTAGTTCAGTGGTCAAGCAAGCTCATTTCTGAGGAAGAAGAAATTAAAGGGAATCAAACCGTGAAAAACTATTTTGACATACAGTGATGTCACAAAGATATTAACAGATATTCTTCACCATTTTCTTTCTTGTCCCGTTCTATATAAGAGGATCTGCTTGAACTAATCCTTTGAAAAAGTATACGGATGATGCCTTCCAAATGATGGTAGATGATTTCAGCAGAAACTCGGATCAGTGTTATTGTTCACCAAGTTTTACTCAAAGTGTATTAAAACATCTTTTCGCAATTTACTAATTGAATGTCACAATAAACGTTCCTGTTTATACGGCTATATCTGAGTCCAATCGAAACTTTAGAGGTATGTTTCCCTCCCGAAACAGTGATCATGAAAAACCCTCCATCAGTCCATTTGCAAGTTTTTCTTGTTTTTGAGTATTACACTGTTTATTGCATAATTAATCACAAACTTTTAAGAATTTGAAAATTATTTCAGAAAAAGCTGATTACTATCAAAAACTGTCTGAAAAAAGGATAGATATGTAACGATAATTGTAAAAACTAAAATCATTGCTACTATCCACGGAATTTCATTTAACGTTATACTTGCTTTGATTTAGAATAAATAATCAAACGACCTTCTGAAATTGTAAATAAACTAGTGTGATGAACAGACAGAGGGTGAAAAAAGCACGAAGATATCTGATTATTCAAATGTTACAAAAAGACGTTAGTGGAAACAACTGAAATATGTAATTTAACCTGGTTTCCTACTAATGTCTGTCAGTTAGTTACATTTGGACTTGGAGAGACAAGCAGATGGATCGAATTAAAAAAAAAAAAACAGAACAGACACACTACGTTGAATGCAGTATATATCCCTAAGTTGTACACTTACCACCACATAATTGATTTTCCGATTTTTCACACAAGAAATTATCACATTCGCAATATTTCCCAGAAATTACTTCAGATGGATTCTAGACAAAATTTGAAAAGGAAAGAGGTTGTAAAAATATCTTTATCATTTTGAAATCAAAATGAAATGCTATTAAATGTATCGCATTCGACGTATTAAACGCCTAATATGCGGCGAAACCTGGACACAGTGGGAAGGTGCCCCCTCCCCCCTTCTCAAAACTTAAAAAGTTTAAAAGAAGGAAAAAGTGCCCTTTTTCAGAAAGAAAAGTGTCCTTTAAAAGAGGACAAGTAAGTGCCTTTTTATTAGAGAAGGAACGTGCGCTTTCAAACATTGAAAAATTTGTTTTAAAAACTATATATCTGATTTTTCATGAAAGAATATATCACACATATCGCCCTAAAATTGTGAAATTTCACGCGCTTCGCGCGCATATACTATTTTCAATTTTCCCTAAAGACAAAAGTGGGGGTCAACAACCCTACATATTGGACTTTTTTACGTAAAAAGCCTTCATCTCTGCCTACTTTGTTTTCCCATCTTATTAATTGGTAAAATCGTAAACAAATTGTTAACAGGGACTTTCTAGAATGTGCGAGCCCAACTTTCAATAGAGGGGCATCTTTGGAATGGCCCATGCAGCAAAAAACGTACTATTTGGACCCGGGCCCATGGTCATGACATGACCTCCCCATTTTGTGTGTCAAAATTAAAAGGTGCCCCTTTACAGAGATAACAAAGGTGTTATCTTAAATATTAAAATGTATTGAAGTTCCTTTATATAGTTGATCTTTGTATTGACAAATTGAAGAAAGTAACATAAAAATCAAGCAAAATACTCCAAATTTCACTCGTGGAGCGCCTTTAATTAGGGTGAGGGAAATACGTACAATGTCCCTTGCCACCGACTCGCTGAAGACTGGGTGTTAATTTGGTCTAATTAATACTGATATACCGAGTTGCATTTATTCTCAGCAAAAAAATGATAGCCTCCTGAATAATTATAAGGACCCGTTATTTGCTTTTCACATTATTTTAGACATTAGATATATTCCGATTCATGACCAATACAATTGGCTAATCATGATCTATAAGTTTAAATCTTCCGATTTCAAGAGTAAGATCTATAAATTGTGTAAATTTTGGACCAAAATATCTTGAATTTTTGAAGCTGTAAATAAAAAAAGAAAGAAGAGAAAATTGGTCACCAATAATTTTCGGACCAATTAAAAGTTATACATTTTTCCGATTGGCGGGGGAAATAGGGGGTGGGGGGAGGTTGATCTTATAAAGCTATAATGCCATGCTACATGCTTTGAAAATACGACAGTTGGAAAGTACCCTCAGATCCTGTGCCCTTCATATTCAAACATCTTTCGCCGCCCTGAGCGCCCCTAATCTAATAAGTACCTACCCAACATTTTTTGACTGATAACAAAATTTGTACAATTTCTATGGAGTATTTTCATTGTTATAACCCGTGCATTAAATTGTCAATCAAAAACTGCAGCGGAAGTGACGTCGGTAAGTGTCAGATTGACGGAGAATGTGTCAAGCAATATCCTTGTGACGAGACTACCTCTTCAACTCATTTTTTTTCGGTCCTTCTTTATGAATGGGGAATTTGGCTATAGCACGAGCGGAAAACTGGATTTATTATAGTTTTGACCAACATTTAACAGTAGAACGCAATATGAGAACTTTTTATATTTGAAACTTGAGAATTTTAAATATAAATGATTACATTTTATAGTTTGAACAGTATTCATGTTCATCCATCATCGCTTTTCTACAGGCTGAAAAGTTTTGCAAACTTTATAACTTAATTCTATAAGTTTCATCTGGGTAAAATATTCTCTACCTGAGGTCCATATACCCTTAAATAACAAATGTATTTCTCATCGATAAGTTTCAATGTTATATTAAATATATATTTTCAGGATGTTTTCATATATTTTCAAGGCTGCGGTAATGATATATCAAAACCTAATACATTTGTTTCTTTTTGTATAAGGCTAAATATTATCGTATGAATGAAGATATTTTGTCAATTTTAACTAGTAGTAGAATGCTCTCAAGTGAGAAAAGTAAAAACGTGTTACTTACATAATTTGCTCAATTATGAAAACGTTGTAGTCGTACCGTAATTTACAATATATGTTATAAAACGCAACTATAAAACAATTAGGATACAATTAAAAAAATGTTAGGCCTATGGGTTTTACTTTCATTCAACTATGGGGTTTTAATTTCATTCATGTTACACTT
>JAIGNY010000448.1:610000-615000 GCA_020152595.1 Chiridota heheva
TGTCATTTTTTTATTGCAAACAAAACCCCCGAATAGGAATATCAATGCAAAGGATAATTCACAGAGGAATGAAGTCATGGAAGCAAACATATCATACGGAAAATGATCAAAAAATAAGCATGCGATGAAAATTGCAGTTTGAAAGCAAATATCATGAATGATACTCTGGCTCTTTCTCTTTTCCTAGTCATTGCATTAGCTTCAACCCTTTAAGGGTGTTGAGCTAGAAACTTAGAATAGTTGTGCCTATTTACAATGTTGACCATTCAGTCACTAGAAGAGGCAACACAATTGCAAGCGAAGTTTCGACATTGCGAATCAGAATTCCACACCATTTTACCATCTAAAAGCCAGATGTTCTATCAAGATCGGATTAGAATGGTTTTTACAGCATTTTCAAACTTAAATACCTAATTAACAATCAAGGACGCAATATTTTGTCACCTCATAATGGGGCAACTAGATTGATTTATTGTTTTTATGTTTCTTCCACCACATATTTTGACTGATTGAAATTGGCTATAGTGGAAATGGTATACTATTGTAACCCTGACTCAAATTTAGCAGTAGAACGCAATTTGAGAACCTTTTATATTTGAAATTTGGAAAAGAAATGTTAAGAATTATATTAAAGAAATTTTGTTCAGTTAAAGTTAAGTAATGAACTATTTTATTAACCACCCCATGTTGATATAAGCTATTGACAATAGAGAGGAGACTATTAACTATTGGAAAGAAGAATATTAAATATAAAGATAAGACGCAAAAATGTATTTGCATGCCCAACAAGAGAACATTGTAACCTCAAAAGCAAATAAGCAAAAAAAAAAGCAGATAAATATAATGCACACATACAAATTTATTGCAGAAAATATTATGTGATTAAACATAGACAATTATTTAGCATAATAAGGGGAAATGTTTGTTCAACGTTACCTCATATTTTTGCTTTATCAACTCCACGACATTTCCAGAATCATCGGCTAGCGTCCCCACGGTAGATCCTTGAATATGACTTGTTAAGTTCTTTCGTAAGAAATATATAAATAAATATATATATATATATATATATATATATATATATATATATATATATATATATATATATATATATATATATATATATATATATATATATATATATATATATATATATATATATATATATATATATATATATATATATATATATATATATATATATATATATATATATATTTATATATATATATATATATATATATATATATATATATATATATAGTATATATATATATATATGTATATATATATATGTATATATATATATATATGTATATATATATATATATATATATATATATATATATATATATATATATATATATATATATATATATATATATATATATATATATTTTATATATATATATATATATATATATATATATATATATATAATATATATATAATATATATAAGTATATATATATATATATATATGTATATATATATATATATATATATATATATATATATATATATATATATATATATATATATATATATATATATATATATATATATATATATATATATATATATATATATATATATATATATATATATATATAAAAGCGAAATTTAGAAGAGCAAAAATATGAAAATCCATAGAATCTCGATAGTTTTTTTCCTTTCCTTTAATAGGGCACAAAGTGCTTCTAATGGAAATATATTCATCAAATACCGTAACACCCCGCGCCGTCGCGCCACGCCACGACAATCCACACTAAACCACGCCACGCCTCGCCAAGCCTCGCCACGCCAATCCAGACCACACCATACCACACCACACTACATCAATCAATTTTGAAATGTAAGATGTGAACCATTTGTCAGTGTGTGGATTTCGTATCATTGCAAAAACAATTTGAAAATTGATATGATATGGGATTAATTTATGGAAATGAGTATTTCTTTGTTCGTCCAAGAAATGAATATGTCCAGTAATGTTTTGTGTGGGTGGATGTGGTTGGGTGTGGGTATATGCACTACGTGTACCGCTCGTAAAACCAGTTTGTATTTCCCCAAGAAATGAAGTGGGCAATTCAGTAAAATAAAAAATAAAATAACCACAGATACCAATAAGGAAGCGACTGAAATGACAACAAAAAGTTTTTTCTTCTTTTAATTAGGCAATGAAGAATAAAACATCATCTGCACTTACTTGATACAATTCAGTTTGGTTTTCTGTGACAGCAAATATAGTGATGATGTGGTTGTCAATCATCACCTGATTTAGATGACCAATTGATGGGTAGTCCTGTTTTCAGTACAATGAATATGATATACATTGATTGATATTATCAATAACGAAAGTACTGCTGGTGTCGGTCGTAAGGCAGAAAAACAATTCGACAAAAAACCTCAATGAATATTACAAAAGGAGAAAATGTCATACTTTTATCTCATTAAATTGATGATGAAGTTGAGCAAGGTCGTTATTGCGTTTAATGCAATATCTTTTAAGCAAATACGTCGTAAAACAAAGAGCCTGAAAGGATATCATAAAGTCATTGTCAAAGGAAGATTTCTGTCATAATTATAATGACGTATTTACAATACCATACTATGACGTAATGAATATGTTAAAGAACATAACACCAATATTTCGTGCTTGTTGTGGCACTTACAAAATATATCGCGTCGGTATATGTGTTATTGACATCTAAGTGACATTCACCATCAAAAGGTTTAACAATTCCTGCAAGCTGTAGAGAAATGATAATAAGTGAAAATATTAGAAGAAAAAAACATTTTGTAGTTTTGTATCTAGACACCCATGATCGTCATTACACTTCTTGATGTAATGCATTCGTCATCAATAAATGCAATTCGAGAAACATTTGATATTTTTCAGGGAGATAAAAACAAGTACACAAGACCAAAAACAAAAATGAAATGCAACGGCTGAAACGGAAAGCTAAAAACAAGGAATAGTAAACATCATATATTCAAAAACACTTCAATACTATACACCAGTAGTCATTATAGCGCCTAATCTTTTGTTTGTATGAAAGGTTGCCAGTTTGACAGTATGTGTGATATAATACACATTATACAGTTATATGCTGCCAATCAACAAATATTATTATATAATATATATATATTAAGTTATATTGCAAGAAGTGAAACAAAAGAGACATTGATGAAGCTAAAAAATAACAAAGCTGCAGACAAGGTTAATATAACTGCCGAGTTGTTAAAAGCTGATATATGCACATCAGTATTATGGCTTGAAGAGCTGTTCAGAATTGTATAGGGAAAGGAAGTTATACCAAAATCATGGAAGCAAGGACTAATAACAAAAATTCCTTAGTAAGGTAATACTACTTTATTATAACTGGCGCGGAATAAGCTTAACATCCATACCAAGCAACATATTTGGAAGAGTTTTAATCGACAGAATTAGAAACGGTGTTGACAGTAAGATGAAAGATGGACAGGCTGGATTTAGAAAAGGAAGGAGTACCGCCGAGCAAATTTGTATCCTGCGCAACATTCTAGAACAGGTGGCTGAATGACAGTCGACTATATATATCGCCTTTGCTGACTTCAAGATGGCGTTTGACTCAGTGCACAGAGAAAGCCTCTGGAAAATAATGGCAGCCTATGGTATTCCACAAAAGATAAGATGTTTGATTAAAGCGTTATATGAAGACAGTGAATGTGCAATTATAGACGATGGTGTGGAATGTGAATGGTTTCAAGTCAAAAGTGGTGTAAAGCAAGGTGATGTAATGTCATGGTTCCTTTTTCTGATAGTGGTAGATTGGGTTATGAGGAAAAGGACTGATACTAACAAGTATGGAATTAGATGGAAGTTAATATCAAGCCTTGAGGACTTTGATTTTGCTGATGATATCGCTCTACTTTCATCTACATATCAACACATGCAAACCAAAATGACCAGGCTCAATCAGTATGCTGCACAAACTGGGCTAAGAATTAATAAGGATAAGACAGAGCTCATGAAAATAACAGCAAATGTGCAAACAAAGTTTATATCGATAACCAACAACTAAATGAAGTAACAAGTTTATATACCTTGGTGCAACAGTAAGATTACAAGGTGGTGGTGCGGAAGATATCCAAAACAGAATCTCTAAAGCAAGAGTAGCATTTATGAAATTAAATAAGATGTGGAACTCAGCACATTCTCACTATATACAAAAATACGACTGTTTAACTCTCTTGTTAAGTCTGTACTCTTGTATGGTTGCGACACATGGAGAGTTAATGTAGCAGAAAATAAAAAGCTGGATACATTTATGTTCAAATGTTACAGGAGAATTTTGAAGGTCAGATGGCCATATGTAATATCTAACAATGAAACACTGAGAATCACTAAACATGACAAAATCAGCACAAAAGTAAAAAAAGAAGGTGGAGGTGGATTGGTCATGTAATGCGCATGAGCACTATTAAGCACTGTGTGACTGCTATGACGTGGAAACCAGAGGGGAGAAGGAAAGTTGGTTGTCCTAGAACAACCTGGTGAAGGACAGTCGAGAAGGAGAAGAATGTGATGGGATGAAGCTCGTGGGCAGATGCTAGACAAGTTGCAAATAATAGAGTCCAATAGAGAGAGTGCACTGCAGCCTTATGGGACAAGAGGCCTGAAGAGACTAGGTGAGGTGAGGAATCCAACAGATGGATTTGTCGTCATTAAATCTTCTTCGTGAACTGGAGAAAAGCAATCTACAATCTTGGACAAAATTGTTCTTTTTAAAAAACTAGAAAGTTTATTTTGAACAGACGCATTATGCAGAACTTATGCTTAAACTGCAACGCACGTTTACTCTTTTAGTTAAACTGCCGTCAAAACTCAGATTGATTACATTTACGTATAATTCAAGATAAATTAATATACAACCCTGTTAATAAGATATGTTTTACCATATTTACCTTGCCATCACCTTGAATGTGAAATGAATCGTCACTTGTGTAAATTACCAGTC
>JAIGNY010000448.1:625000-647500 GCA_020152595.1 Chiridota heheva
ATTTAACTTGTGCAACATTTTAAACTCTCTTCTTCTTGGTACTCTTCAATAAGGACTTAACGGACGGGGACAACTCCAAATATTTGAACATAACTGTGATCCACAGACGAATCATTTAATTACAAAATGACAAACAATAAGCCACACTTGAAAAGACAACCATAAGGGATCATTAGTATTAAGCTGCATAGGAAAAACTGCAAAATTTGTTGAATTTTGATTTTAACTTTAAAACTCCCTGGTCATGAAACTCATCAAAATTGCAACTTGGATAAATTCCTTAACATTCCATTTCCTGCAAAGAAAATCAAAAATCTTTTCATCCTTAGGGTGAAGAATCAGGGGAAATTTGAAGCTATTCTGAAAGCTATTTGTTTGCAGCCTCTATCAAATTCATTGAGATAGCTAACTAATGAATAACTGAATAAGAGGCAACATATTTTGGATGAGCAATTTCACCTCAAATTTCAGATTTGTTCATGATCAAGTGTAAATTGAATGATTTAACTTGACTTTGCTCAATACAAAAATAACTAGAAATTCATTTTTAAGACACATGAGAGCACTAAAAAAGTATCTCAAATGTTTTCTGATTCTGCACCTTAAGTGGAAAGTTTTTGAATAGATTTGTTTGCAGGGAATGGATTGTTAAGGAATTAATCTTGCAAATTAGAAGTTTTCCATATGCAGCCTAACACTATAATAACCCCATGGTTGCCATTTTGAAAAATTGAAAAAGAAAAAGGAAAATGTCCAACGTCCCATTTTGTAGTAGTATTTATCATAAAGGCAATATGCAACTGTTTAGTAGGGTGGTTTAGGTTTTAATTCATGATTATCGTGCAACAGCGAACAAAAGCACCAAATTTACCACAGCTACTCTTGGGTCCTGCTCTTTGATATTAGCCCACACTCTAAAAAAGAAATGGTCAAAGTTGACCAAAACATTGTCAACTGTGCACCGAACCATCTTTGGTCAAAATTAAACGACCAAAACATGGTCAAATTTGACAATGATATAACAATTATGGACGAATTTGACCATATTGTGGTCAAATTTGTTGTTCAATTTTGACCAAAGTTGGTTCGGTGCAGATTTGACCATGTTTTGGTCAAAATTTGACCATTCCCTTTTTAGAGTGTAGGAGCCCTCGTGAATTTTTATAACTTTTTATAATTTGTATTCTTATAATAGTTTTTAGTATTTAAATGACAAAAAAATGGCCGCCATTAAAAATAAAAAATAAACCAATTGAAGCGTTATAGGGTTCACTGAAAACCTAAATTGGTATCAAAATGGATGATTTTGAGTTAATAAATCTCATATTTGATAGTACACTGCAACCAGTACATTGGAATGGTCATTCAGAGATTGTATGGGTAGAGCGCCCTCACAAAATGAGCTAGATAGACTTGATTGCATCTAGATTAACTCAAAATCAGTAATCATGCCCCTGATTTTAACATTTTGAATGATAGTACTTTCGTACTCAGAGAATATTGTAATGATACATACCCCTCAATTAGAACCTGGGTTGGAAGTATGTCACTTCGAGACATCTGTACTGTTCTTACTTGCTGATGTTCCTGGATTGTCTCCAAAACAGCAAACACAGTGTATTGTGCAGTCCAGATTGGCTTTACCACATTTGCATCTGGAAAAGTATCCACTGCAAAAACATTTTATCAGGTCTCTGCATGCTCTGGAAACCAATGCTTATCCAAACTGGCACCCATGATTCTGACACCTTGGCCTAAGCAAATTCTTGTGGAGTAGGAACCACCTACTGTGCATGTGTGCTGGTTGTCCAGATTCCAGCTTGGTACACTGCCCATCGGGTGTGCCGGAGAAGATCATTTTGCGTGTGTGGTATTCTGTCAATGCATCGGTTCTTCCTGCAAAAGAATTCCTGTCTTGCTCCATTGACAGAGCTCATAGGACTGGTTTTATCACACAAGATAATGATTAGTCTTTCAATCTTCTGGAAGTGATCAGAGTCTACATTCAGTGCCTGAAAGAGATTATCCGTTAGATATACGAATGACTCTTTAATGTCCTCATAGACCTGTCAGGCCTGCCAGGCTGATTCTTTGCCCTTGCCTTTGAAACCAGATGTGGTATCGCATCCACTTAATGCATGAAACACCGGTTGGGCTCTTGATTTTAGCTTCCCAAGGCTGTTACATATGGCGTTGATACCGTAATATATGTAATTCTTGCCAATGCCAAAGGGAAAATAGATGTTTACCAAAGGTTGAGTTGCAGCAAGCTCAAAATATGTTGGTAACAACATCAGTTTCTACAGTACGTACTTTTATATTCATCATACTCTGCTTCAGTGCGTGCAGTATGTGCACTACAACCATTGTGTCGGCTTCCTCGTGGTTGCAATTCACCATAGAGTTGTTAAAACCAACGGATACAACAGATTCACCTGGTGTAATGTGCACCTCTTTGCCTCGTGGACAAACAAACTTAAGAACATGTCAGAAAGGCAAATAGTTCCATTTGTTTTCTTTGAGTCAAGGAAAAAGTCCATCGATATTCCTGGAAGCTTGGTCTGTCCTAAAACCTTTCTTGGAACACCTTCCCTCTCTTTTTTTTCTGGTTGATTACTTTAAACTGTCTGTAAGTTACGTGTACCACACAACGTCCAGTCTTGAGGCATTCTGTAGCTGCATTTCCAGGTAAGGTATGAACACCTTGTCTGCCTATTCAGTAAAAGTGCTGACTATTGTAGTTTGCATGCGGTGCACGATTACAGCACCATCAAGCACAATGCAGTCGTAAGTTGTAGGTGGCTGTAGAAGCCATAGTCTAATAAAGAGGGCGGGAAGCGTTGTATATTATGGGCAAAGAATTCTTTCAAGTCATCTTCATGATTCTGCATGGATATGTATAATTGACCAAGAGTGCCACATTGGTTTCAAGAACTTTGATCTTCTTTCCTTGCTTTGTTGTTGTTTTGGTTGAGGTTTCTTGGGTTGAGGGCTAGATAATTCTTCTTTATGGGATCGTGGATGGCGAGCTGTAAGTACACTCTTGAAAAACTCCTTATACTTCGTCAGGTCAGTATCCTCCAAGATGCGCAGAAAGGCTACTACTGATTTATCTGCATAGTTGCGACAGTCAAATGTTACTAACCCTGGAAAATCATCCAGAAAGGGATTGCCCATTCTTTTAAAGGTTTCAGAAAGGCTTATAACCTCCTTCTGAAATTTCTTCCGTGATGCAAGACCCTGCGTGTGGTTCTGAAAATTCTTGCAGCTATCTGGATGATCATCAGGAAGATATTCTTCCTCCAACTAGTTGGGCCAACTCTGGTCTTGATAACATCCAACGTCTGAATGCATGCGGGTTATTTGTGAGTCCAATACACCCGCCAGAGCCTTTCACCTTGGCATTCTCCTGTTCGTTCGTGAGCCTAGTCAACTGGAATTAAGGAGAATGTGTTGCCCGTCTTGGAAAGGACTCAGTGGTCTTGCTGCTTAAACTCATCCGTAATAGGGCCTGGACAAGACTTCATATCACGGAAATGAACATGATCCAGGGCAAAGAACAAAGGTGTAAGCTGATCCAAGACTTCCACATAAATGTATAAAGCAAAGTTCTTTTCTCTGTGGGCCCGGACAAAGATTAGAATGAGACTTTATATCTCAGGCTGTCAGGATAAAATCCCAAAACATGAAGGTGGGACTCTTTCTTACCATTCCATTTCTCCTGGCAGCTGCAGATTAGTTATCCTTGGGGCCCTCAGATAGCAGGAAAGTCGCCTGTTGAAGGATTTGGATGGTCAAGAGAGTGATTTGGTTAGCATGCCTTGTTCAAGTAAGATAGCTCACCTTCAAAAAAGAGTAACTTATGCTAGATGAAGCCACATTTGCTTCTACAAATGTCGCATCCCAGCCAGATCCTTCCAAAATCTCTGCCAATGCATTCCAGATGGCCATTTCTGTGTATAATCTACCCAATATAACAACATGATATTTCTTCATCGTGGGTGTCCGGCCATTTACTCTGTACCATCTTGGCTAGGGAATATCAAAATCGATCACATGCAGTGATTGGGATTTGCCCCGGATTGAGATACTCGGTGGCTTGTTTCTGTACATTCATGGCATGCTTTATCATTGCAGGGGTGCATATTTTTCATGGGACAGTTGCAGTTAGTGCACAAATGGCCGGGATTTCTTCTATAGGAGGTAGCTTTGAGACGTGATAGACAGCCCACACAATTTACGTCTTTACTGGCGAATTCCCTTTTCTCTAGTAGTGTCAGCGCATGCTCTACCCAACTTTTTTACTGAGATTGTGCCCCATCTAAGCTGGTATGGGTTGGTCCTGTGTTTCTCTCTAATGCTCCAGTGGCTGCTGTTCTCAAAGCTACAGCAGGTACAAAGGTATCATGCTGTCTGGGATAGACTGTTGCTTGGTTTAAGAAGGCGGTATCATTATAGGCAGTCTGCTCTGACCAGGAGCATTTCTTGTTGGAAATTGAAACAGCCTGATAGCAGTCCCATGGAATGATGCCATCAGAGAGGTGGTTGAGCTAAGGTTATGATCTAGGTTGTCCACAGCACCAACAGTAAACAACCTTTTCCGCCGAATAGCAGAGGCTACAAAACCATCTTCTTCAAATGGCTCACAGACAGAAGTGACGATCCAGTCCTCAAGTTCCATAACCCTGCCGTTTGAAATACTGATACCCATCTGATACAGTTGCTGGATGATTTTCTTGCTTCTGGTCAGCCCACGGATATTAGGTAAATGGAGAGAAAAGGCTCACATTCCAGAGTGTGTCTAGTTTTTACAGACGAGTCAGCTGAATTTGTCTTTGCATTATAGAGAATGGCCTGTCGAATAGTGAAGCAAGCCTCACGTCTGCCTTTCAGTTCACAGCCATTTAGTACGAAGGTAACAAGTGACTTGAGCCTGGGTGGCAATGAATCCGCTTGACATTCTTTGGTGGAAATTGTACAATTTTATTTAAATATTTCACAAAATTCTCATTTCTGCACCCATACATTGTTTTCAAATGTTCCCAGGATACTTATAAATCACTGTTAGAAGTGACTTTTAACTCAACATAAACTGATGTACTTTCAAGAAAACATTGATTAACAGATATTAATTGGGTCGCATGACTTTTGTCCATCCGGTAACAGCGAGCGATGCACTTAATTTTTAGTGAATATTGTGGGGCTCTACTCATAATATTCCTGAACAACCCTTCCAATGCACTTGTTGCGATGTACTATCATATATGTGAATCTTTAACATCAACAACATCCATTTTGATACCAATTTAGATTTTCAATGACTCACAGAACCCGAAAAATTGATATTTTATTTGAAGATGGTGGCCATTTTGTTTTTCGTGATTCATGCGTATGTGCCAAATGGGCCGCTTTATCCGCTGTATCACGATTATTTCGCTAAAATAACTGACAAATGTATGTTTCTTTCTAAGAAAGTAATACCTTTTAGCCTAAAAACCCCTTTGTTGTACTTATTAGTCTTTAATTTCAATACTTAACATAATTATCTGTGGCTCCCTGATAAACCAAAACTTAGTCATCTGTTGAAGCTCTCTATCTTTCTTTATTTTCTTTATTAAATGTTACCACATATTATTTTTACCTAAAGTAGTTGTTAAAACATCCTGCCAACATTTTTAGTTCCCATTCTCCCATTTTAAGATAACCTGAAAACCTTGATTTTATTTACAATTTCTCTAGAATCATTTTTTGTGTTATTTTATAGAACAGTGTGTATAGACAACTTGGTGCCATCTCTGAATTAACAAAGTGGTTTAGTTGCTGATCCTTACTTAGGATGTCAGTCATCTTACTTCAGTTACTTTTGATTTACGACTTGTTGCCAATCCAAATAGGGGCATTCATTGATTAAAAAGTAAATGTGGTTTAGCTCTGTGATCGGCTAAAAGTAGTAGTTGTGTTTGGTGATAGGATTAGTTTTTATTGGTTCATATTTGTTTTTGTCAGGATTTAGAAGAAGAAAAAAATCCCTCTACAGAATGAGAATTTCAACATAGAGATCAGTAGGAGTTTAGACATCGTCTGAGTCAGTTCGACATCACCATAACCAGTTAAGACTTAAGACATCATTTTAATAAGTGGGAATTTAGACATCATCGTAACCAGCTTAAAATTAGACATCGTATACAGTTAGACTTAAGACATCACTTCAATGAAATATTATTTGAGCATCATACTTCTGACTTGTGTTATTTTCCATCCCGGTCTGTTATTAAAGCAATTAAGCTACGATAAGAGTATTACAATCTAAACAGATCAGTTTTTGAATTTTTGTAGTTATGGCTGATAATATTTGATCCGTTTTTAATTCATGCGAAATTTGTGAGGTATAACTGACCGTACAACTCAAAATCTCTTTATAATTTCTTTTCTACATATAAGTCACTGAAAATCATGAGAAAGTCTATTTCTACTGGAATTTTATTAGAAGCATTGTATGACTTCAAGTCAGAATTTCCTAGACTGCTTCAAAGAAATATGACAACCATTAAAAAGCAAAAAAAAACAAAAGAAATTACAAAAGAAAATACCAAGGTTGCCCTGTAATACATCACAAAATTTGCATATGAAAATTGATGCCAGAGATTGAAAAATTGATATAAAACTGGTAAAGTTTAATCGATTTTTATGAATTTTTGCTACTATAATAGATTAAAAAATTTTTTTTAAAGCAATTAAGATATTTCTGCCTCTACACGTCCATATACCTTTAAGTTGCAAATTTGATGACATAGGCCTACCTGTAAAATCGTCAAAGTGCTCGTAGGATTGGAATTATCCGAGCAATTGTGTTCTTGTAACTTTGTAAAAAGGTCGCATCTGACAAGTAAATAATCCTGAAAAGTACAAAGATAAAGAAGATCGCAACATGTTTGTTCAGATGATATTTAACCTATATAAATCATTTCTCGAAAATTTAAATATTCACCATTGTTGAAATGTTACATATAAATATCGTTCTCATGATATAACTCGCCCATCTATACCAAGCCTCGGAAAGATGTGTCGAAATTTCGTCCGATTTGTAATACCAGATTTCCAATTTTGTTTTAACAATTTAATTATAACTCTAAATTTCCCAACTTTTTCGACGCATGAAGCTAAATATTTAATCTGTTCATGATCCTTAATTTTCCGTGTAAGGATTTTAATTTGTTCGAATGTTTTCCAATGTCCTAACTTTTGAAATGCAAGAAAAAAGGTTGTCATGATCCACTTTGTTTTAAATTACGCAGATTTAATTTCTGCAGATTAATTTCAACATGTCCGGCCAGTGTGCGTGCGGATGGGGGAGGGGGAGGGGGCAGGGGATTAGTGGAATGTGGTTCTTGAGTGTATGCCGTTTTGAAGATACCAAATATTCCTGTTTTTGCATCATTTAGGGCCTTTCAAAGAACATGTAACCTCGATATGTTCTGTGACAGCAATTTTAAGCCAGTTTGACATGACAATGAAATACACAAATGTGACGGCGCCCTTCGCCGCTTGAAATAATGCGCCATTGGAATGATTCTTGAAGTCTTTGTGCCCCCAAAGGGCACTTGCTGAGATCATACACCCTTGTTATATATGTCTACGTTTGATTTTACCAAAAATTTCAGACCTTGAAAATCAGACCTTCAGAAATGCCCGACGAGTAACGACGCAAAAGGTTTAGTCCAAGAAACAATAAACAGTCCACAGGGCGCATGAATCATTTTAAAAGGCGCAAGAATTATTCCAGTCTTTGTGCCCCCTTGAATTCTTTGTGCCCCCTTAAAGTCTTTGTGCCCCCTTAAAGTCTTTGTGCCCCTTAAAGTCTTTGTGCCCCCTTCAAGTCTTTGTGCCCCTTCAAGTCTTTGTGCCCCCTTCAAGTTTGGGGCCCCCTTGAAGTCTTCGTGCCCCCTTCAAGTCTTTGTGCCCCCTTCAAGTCTTTGTGCCCCCTTCAAGTCTTTGTGCCCCCTTAAAGTCTTTGTGTTAAAGTCTTTGTGCCCCCTTGAAGTCTTTGTGCCCCCTTCAAGTCTTTGTGCCCCCTTCAAGTCTTTGTGCCCCCTTCAAGTCTTTGTGCCCCTTCAAGTCTTTGTGCCCCCTTCAAGTCTTTGTGCCCCCTTAAAGTCTTTTGCCCCTTCAAGTCTTTGTACCCCCTTCAAGTCTCTGGCCCCCTTCAAGTCTTTGTGCCCCCTTCAAGTCTTTGTGCCCCCTTCAAGTTTGGGGCCCCTTGAAGTCTTCGTGCCCCCTTCAAGTCTTTGTGCCCCCTTCAAGTCTTTGTGCCCCCTTCAAGTCTTTGTGCCCCCTTAAAGTCTTTGTGCCCCTTAAAGTCTTTGTGCCCCCTTAAAGTCTTTGTGCCCCTTCAAGTCTTTGTGCCCCCATGAAGTCTTTGTGCCCCTTGAAGTCTGCCCCCTTCAAGTCTTTGTGCCCCCTTCAAGTCTTTGTGCCCCCTTCAAGTCTTTGTGCCCCTTCAAGTTTTGTGCCCCCTTCAAGTCTTTGTGCCCCTTCAAGTCTTTGTGCCCCCTTCAAGTCTTTGTGCCCCCTTCAAGTTTAGGGCCCCCTTGAAATCTTTGCGCCCCCTTCAAGTCTTTGTGCCCCTTCAAGTCTTTGTGCCCCTTCAAGTCTTTGGGCCCCCTTTAAGTCTTTGTGCCCCCTTCAAGTCTTTGTGCCACTTTCAAGTCTTTGGGCCCCCTTCAAGTCTTTGTGCCCCCTTCAAGTCTTTGTGTCCCATTCAAGTCTTTCTGCCCCCATTTGAGAAATGTCCTGGCTACGACCGTGTTACTCATTTCATATCCACATACTGATCGTAGTACTAGGCCTATTACATATTTGAAAATAATATATGGTACGATAAAAGTGCTTCTCGAGTTTGTCTAGACTCTTTGTTAAAAAGAAGATGTTTTAATTTTCATTACAATCTGACAATGGAAATATGAAAGTGCTCAATTATCCTATTTGTTTCCGCTTGACTTTCGTAATGGATTTGCGTGATAGTCTTGTGACACTGTGCAGGATATCTGTTCTGAAGATGCTCCAACCGAGTAATACGTGAGATAAGAACAACAAGAAACGTTTACTAATAATACAGCGTGTTTGATTTGATGAAAAATCATCTCGATTGTTAGAGAAGTTGACGTGACAATTTGTTTGTATGTTACACATGGATCAGGAACAACAGATCCCTGGTATGGTCAATAAACCCATTGAACGATAGCCCAGATTAGGCCCTAAATCTTCAGAGACCTAAGGTGCCTTTTGGGCTTTCCGAAAAGGACTTATTAAATACCAGCAGTTATAGTTCGTGGGATTTTTTTTTTTCTTCTTCTGATCTCCAAAGTTTGGGCAATTGAAAAAATGCAGAATTTGTAAACGATTTTGTTTCAAAATGGGTTTTTTGTCATAAATTTCAATCCACATTTACAAGTTGAAGGTAACCAAACAAAAGTCTCATCATGCTCCACCCAGGATGTTTGAAATCACTGAGTATGTGACACACGAGATGTCTTAAGGAGGGGGTTCTGCTGATCCTTAAATAAAAGGGGCGTATGAAGGGTCATCTCTCAGGGACCAAGAAGTCAATAACTTTATAAAAACTCCTTTAATTTTCCGGAAATTTCCATCAATTTTTGGAAATTTTCTTTAATTTTCTGGAAGTTTTCTTTTTTATCAATCTTTTCAATTTGACATATTTTTTCAATTTTGTTTTAATGTCTTAATTTTACCTCCCAATCGGGCAGAAAACTTGCAACCTAGCTGATGAAATGATTCCCCCCCTCCTCCTCTACCCCCTCCCGTTCCTACACCTCTGCCGAAAGATGAAGTCTAAATAAAATACCCCCCAGAGGCATTGACAACCATTGAGACAATTCAATACCTTCCCAATTATTTATCTGCCTACAAGAATATTTTTGAAATACTATACTTGCATGTCGGACGACCGACCGAGAATCTGCAATACATATATGTTCACTTACTACATCTCCACACCAAGCGCAATTTGGTCCAGCCTTTATACACGCACTGCATGAAGTGGTCGCCTCTTGACATGTTGCACTGTCTGTAAACATTATATGCACCAAATTGAGCATTTATTTACTTAAATTGTTCATCAAAGTATATTGGCGTAACTTAATGACTTAAAAGGCCTGGGAATTTGTTGGAGGGAAGTACAATTTGCGAAAGTGCGGAAAGGGACAAAATATCTGCAAAAGCCCGCATTTTTTTGACTGAAAAAAAATAATTGGGGGCAACTGACTGAGGCACCCATTGACTATAAAGATAGTAGTCACAAAATGTATACATACAAGTTTAAATCAAATTGTATGTTTTCATACCATCACCGCCATTATCATCGCCACTTTTTGAGTTTTCTCCATTCTGGATTATAACCCTTTAAAGAATTTTCCTGAAATTCTAAAAAGTAAACTTTGTTCGCTATAGAATGGCCTTCAGGCCTATAATAATTTTCAATTCTGTGTATGTTTTAAACGCTAAATATGCATGTTATTTTAATTGAGCACAAACTTTCAAGATAGTTTAACCAAAGAGCTTGGTTTAACTATGAAGCTAGAAGAGACGCTATTGCTTAAGTTTGTTATAATACAGTTTCCTGTTTTTCATAGTTTTCTTTCTATTATGTTCTTAAAGAAAACGGTTTCATGTCCTCTAAATTACATAAACACATTATTACAGATACTTTGATAGTTTTGATTATTATAATATAACCTTTTCTTTATTTGAATTTTTGGCAAGACAGCCAGGTCTTGCTTGTTAGTCTGTGCTCTATTAGTATCTTGAGGAGTGCGGCATGGCGGGATCAGTGACGGACGGATGATCCAGGAAAAACTAAGGCGTTAAAACCTGAAGACCTGAAGACGGGAGAGGGATAGAGATAGGTAGGGTAAAGTAGGGATAGGTGGGTAGGGAAGGAATATGGAGAAAAAGATATGAAGAAAAAGTGCGTGATGACCTTTTTAATTATATGGGCTCCTTTGCCAGGGAAATAGGAAATATGTTATGAGGCTGAGGCATAATTTGGTTAGACAAACAGGAGAGTTCGAATCTTAGACTGAGGCAATCTTATGAAGAAAATCGCTGAACTCGCACACATCTTCATCGGCTGAAATGAATTGATCTGCCTGTCTGTATTGAATATTCAATATGAGTAAACAGGTAAATGTCAGTGAAAACGTCCATCTCTTTAATAAAGGCTGAATGTAATTTACGATATCATTGTTAATTCGAATGAAAACTATTTACCTGACAATTTGATCAGTTTTTTTAAACATCTTTTACAAACAATAGTTCGAAAATTTAAAAAAAAATTTGCTAAATAAAACAAAAATGTATAGCTACCCTGTGAGTATACAGCGGAAATAGTAATCCAAAACGTTAGGAATCCGATTGCTTTTTGTAAACTTTCCATTGCTAAAATAACAAGGAATAAATCGTGTTAAAAAAGTAGAAAATAGAAATTGAATTGAATAAAAAATATACGGTAATAAAATTAAATTCTTTAACACCAAAATATTAGATTAAACTCTATACATCTGCATGGTTTACTTCAACCAACTGTTTCGTTCCAATGCAATTATTCATTTGTTTAACTGCAAATTGGGAAGAATGTTTTAAATTCATGTTCACATGAATTACAAACAAATGCTTCCTAATAAGCCTATATGAGACAAAGGTTTAGGTGATATCGGGGTAATTTATGAATGTAAACTGACGGGGATTTAATTTAACTCACCTATATAGTGCAGCGGGAGACCAAGGGGAATGTTGGCCCTTCGGGTAAATAGCCCCGATCATATTGTTGGATTTTTAGCGCATTGTCAGGGAGGCTATATAGCCCCCGCACTGTCGGGAGAATCCTCCCTCCACCCTACTCAACCGTACCCCTGCAAAACAACTATGACAATATCCCCGCCAGTGTTTTATATTTTCACCACTGCAATTCAAATGCTCTTACATGTAGTCAAATTCAATTCGTTATGTGTTTTAGAACATACAGTGGTTCTACATGGTATGGTGTTGACCCTTACCACCGAATTTCCAGTATCTGTCTTCTTTTCCATTACAACACAACTTTTGCATGCATTAACAATTCTCCATACTTTGATTAGCCCATGACTCCGAAACTATTAGCCTATGGGTTTTCTTTTTATAATCTAAAGATTATTTAGACAGTTCATAACTAAAATTTCTTTCTGATGAATATAAAACCTCTGCCTGTCAATATATTCACATTAGTAATTCTTTGCATATAGGAAAATAAATCATATGATAAACAAAAACAACCCGAAGGTCAAAATCTGATCTTGCCGAGCAAATTTTGAAAGCAGGGGGACTGTATTCCTGGTAAAAGGACGCAAACGTGTATAAACGCTTGCGAAGGGAAAGCCCCGGTCACTTACCATCTGTGCTGTGGTATTTCAATTTTATGTCTTTTTCTTCCTTTTAAAGTACATCAAAATATTGTTGTTGAAAAGCGGAGGAGTTACGTTACTTTAAACATTGATGTTGAAGGAATCTCCTTGTGGTCAAACCTGTGTACTTCACATTATTGAGGACAATGATTGGTGAAAAAACGCGTTTGTTTTCCTAGAGTGACCCTTAACAGTATGGAGGCTTGGGAGCGGAAAGGGGAAAATTACCCTCAACCATAAGCGGGATTTTGGGGTGCATGGAGGAATCACCCTCCCCCTCTTTTTATTATGTAAATCTTTGTTATAGGAATTGGTTTGTGTTTCAGTGTGATTTGTGATTTTATAATCCCCACTTTCGGTACGCAACGATTTTGTGAGTTTCGGAAAAAAATTGAGAAAAACAATTGTCATAAAGATCAGTAAATGACTCAGAATTTGGAAATGGATAATTTAAAGGAAAGTTATTATCTGCGTTGACAGGTATACGCTGTTGAGCAGATTTTCAATTTGTATAAAGGGGCTTTATTTTTTTCTTGGGAGGGGGCGGGCTGTCATGAGGCGTGACCCTTCCTACGCCCATGTATAAATTCAGCAATTAAACCTGAGAAGAGAGGTAGAGAACTCCAGACTTTCATAAAATTCATAACAAGTGTGAGTTAAGAACTAGGGTGGAGGTTTACATTTAGTATGTTCTGGTTGAAAAATAATAATAACTCACACGGAACATCTTATCTAATCGTATAAGAACATGCAATGTGACAGGTCAGACAAAAGATTCTTAACATTAATCATTATGACACGGCATAAAAATGCCATCTGGTTACAATCTCGAGAGGGACGATAGGTTCACTTATTTACTCGGGTTTTGGGCAAAAAAGCAATATTTTGGATGATTGGATGTAGAAGCTCTTTGGACAACCATTGCAGTGTGGGCAATATTTCTGAAGTCCTCTTTTTGAAGGCTTGCAAACTAGAGTCGAGGTGGGTTTCCTGTATAATGTGATATAGTCAAATTTCCCTTTAAAATACTCAAGCAGTCAAGCCTGCAATCAAGCCAAGATCTACAAACTGATCATTCATGTTTTGATTAATTTTAAAAGTAAATATATAGCTAAAACAATCGATCTCTTTGACCAATGAATCTGAGTGCTAACCCGAGTACAAGACCTTCTTTTTCTGCTCCGCCCATGGAAACACCTGTATGATATCCTACATATACCCTCTTAAAGGAGTACCACGACGCAGGCATATTCATTCTCAGCAGGGCTGACTCTGTACAATCCTTGACAATGGTCAGTGTTCTCGAGTACGTTATTTAATATGAAAAACAAAAGAATTAATAACTCACCTCATAATTTTTGCTCTGTTCCATCCACAATTAGTATTTTTGGATTACATTGGCAGATATGTGAACACCAACATAGACCCTTGACCTTCTTTAAACACCTATTCAAGTCGCCACTGTCAAACCCTCATTAACACTTGTGTCAACGTTAAGAAATATAATAATTGATTATGAAAATCCCTAGTATGTGCCGGCAAATAGGCTACCATGCAGCCATGTAAAATATATACTTCCTTGTAATTCGACAAATTGTGTCACGGCAAAATGCAACAAGGAAACGATGTAAAACTTATACTTAAATGTATCATCATTGGTAGGCCTACTGTGTGTTAATGGGATTAGTAACCGATATGTGCAGACTGAAAGGATAGGACGGGAGTGCTCACCATAATTGACCTAAAAGTGTGTTACTTCACCACGCGCTCGAGTTTCATCAACAAAAATAGTTTCTGATCATGGGTAGGCCTAAAGGATGGAAATACACGTAAAAAATGCTTGTTAAGCGTCTTTAGTTCAACATCTTTTCATATGGTGCCAGCGTTTCTTATATATCCTTCATAACTTAATTCAAAAAAGCAATGTCATTGTTTTTTACATGGAAAATTGCCATCATTTCTTTTTGTCCAGTAAAGACTTATTTTGAAATACTTTTCGTCGCAGATGTTTTTCTTCTAGTAATCTCTCTATCAGTCTATAGATCTTGCGGATATACATCATGAAGAATGCCTGATTTAATTATAATCACCCTCATATACTGTCAACAAACAATTGATCTGTGTGTCAACTGAATTTGAAGTGTTCACCAGGTTGAAAGACTATCGTCGGGCACCTCACCCCCCCCCCCCTCCCCTCCACACACACACACACACACACACACACACCGCACACACACACGCACACACATAACCCCCACATATCCCCGCGATAGATTATTTTGAAGTTCCCTTCCTCATGTGTAGTTGATTATAGCTGCATATAGTAATTTGAGGGCAAGGTATTGTAGTTTTGTATGTTCCGGTGGGCCCGAGTGTGGACACCTTTATGTGTGTGTCGCGTTTTCTAAAAAAATTGTACACGCTATCAAGTTGAAATTGAGTGGGTTGGTGAATGGTTATGTAACATTGTGTTCCGCACATAAAATTATTTTTTTAAATGTTGTGTCACGTGTATTCGCTTGATAAAAGGTGATGTCAAATAATGTCCCACCGATAATATAAAGTGTCACGTCAAGGTCAAAGTTCAGAGGTCAACTTTTTCTACAGTAGTAAATTATGTGTCATGTTTACTGGGAAAACCGTAAAATAGTGTATAAGGTGATATTGAGTTGTGTCTCCTACACTATGCATGCGAGCATTTCATATGGTGCGTAAAAGTATGGTTTAATTTATGTCATTAGTCAATGCTTGTAAATTCAGAAATAAAAAGCTATGATGAGAAGTGGTAGGCCAAACTTAAAAGGGTGTAACTTAGTGGATTGGTAACCTTTGTTGTCATTTTGACGACTCCTGGCAAAGTGTTAACATCACATTACTGCTACACGTGATTGCGTCCATATATACTGTATCTTGCCGTGGTTTACTCTTTGATATACAACAGGATCGAAATTTTCTACAAATAACAGACAGGCCAGTACTGTTCCTTCACGAAAGAAGGGGAGAGGAGGAGGCGGGTGGGGGACAACATTTAAAAACTGGAAATGGGGAGCAGGGCAGTATGAAGCAGAGTTGTTAACTCGAGTAGCTGACTTGGACTCGCGGACTCCAGTCACATTTTTTTTATTTGTGATTTGACTTGCGAACAAATGACTTGTGATTTGACTTGACTTGCGAATAAACGACTTGTGACTAACTTGGCTAAAAAAATGACTTGTTGACATTAAAGGAGCACTAGACCGAAAGTTGAGGGCGTATTTTTAGAGGTTCCCTAAAAAATCAAATGCTTATCTAGCACACAAAGGTATAGCAAAATTCTGGTTAATATGAATATTCAATTAATCTATGCCCTCACGTCGTCCGTGACTATGCATGCATGGACTTTATCGATCTTTTGTGGATTATATATCTGTCAAATTCGCAAAAACAAACGCCCTCACTTTCGGTCTAGTGCTCCTTTAATCTCACAAAAAAATTAAAATAATCGCTTTGAAGAAATTAATGAAATTGTAGGTGTTTTCATTTGATATCTAATCGCAATATGTTAAGTAGAAACTGGACGTGTATACCTTTCATCAGAAGGTTCTTCATAAGTTTTATACAAAACGTACATAGGTTTATCAAAACATGCAAAGGGAGCTTAACAAATGATATCAAAACGACTGGATGAAATATTCATGTATCAATTTAGGAATCGATAGGTTTATAGGGAGCTTAACAAATGATATCAAAACGACTGGATGAAATATTAGGGAATCGATACTTTTGTGAGCTTACACGCTCTATAATATTTACAATATTGCCATGGATAAACCTGTGTGAACAATTCCGCTATACCAGCAGACGAGTATACTGTTATAGTTAGTGTCATATCTCATGATTATTTCTTTTATTTTGAACTTCTCACCCATCCCTTTTATTTTACGCTTCTTACCCACCTTTTTTATTTTCCACTTCTCACCCTCCCCTTTTATTTTCTATTTCTCACCCACCCCTTTTATTTTCCACTTCTTACTCTCTTCTTTTATTTTTCACTTCTCACCCACCCCTTTTATTTTCAACTTCTCACCCACCCCTTTCATTTTCCATTCTCACCCACCCCTTTTATTTTCCATTTCTCACCCACCCATTTTCATTTTCCACTTTTCACCACCCTTTTTATTTTCAACTTCTCATCCACCCTTTTATTTTCAATTTCTCACAGGCCTCCACCCCAGATTTTTATTTTCCATTTTCACCCACCCTTTTATTTTCAACTTCTCACCCACCCCTTTTATTATCAACACTTCTCACCCTTTAGAGGCCCTTTTACCCCTTTTATTTTTTTTATCAACATTTCTCACCCACCCCTTTTATTTTCAACTTCTCACCCACCCCTTTTACTTTCAACTTCTTACCCACCCCCTTCCTTTTATTTTCAACTTTCACCCATTCCACCTTTCACTCACCCCTTTTGTTTTAAACTTCTCACCCACCTATTTAGTTTCCACTTCTTATCCACCCTTTAATTTTCAACTTCTCACTCACCCCTTTTATTTTCCATTTCTCACCCACCCCTTTTATTTCAAACTTCTCACCCACCCCTTTTATTTTCAACTTCTCACCCACCTTTTATTATCAGCTTCTCACCCACCCCTTTTATTTTCAACTTCTCACCCACCCCTTTTATTTTCAACTTCTTACCCACCCCTTTTATTTTCAACTTTTCACCCATTCCTTTTATTTTCAACTTCACACCCACCCCTTTTATTTTAAACTTCTCACCCACCCCTTTTATTTTCAACTTCTCACCCACCCCTTTCATTTTCCACTTCTCAACCACGTGACCCCTTTTATTTTCAAGTTCTTTTCCACCCCTTTTGTTTTCAACTTCTCACCCACCCTTTTATTTTCAACTTCTCACCCACCCTTTTATTTTCAACATTTCTCACCCACCCATTTAGTTTCCACTTTCTCATCCACCCCTTTTATTTTCAACTTCTCACTCACCCTTTTATTTTCCATTTCTCACCCATCCCTTTTATTTTCAACTTCTCACCCACCCCTTTTATTTTCAACTTCTCACCCACCCCTTTTATTATCAACTTCTCACCCACCCCTTTTATTTCAAACTTCTCACCCACCGCTTTTATTTTCAACTTCTTATCCACCCTTTTATTTTCAACTTCTCACCCATTCCTTTTATTTTCAACTTTCACCCACCCCTTTTATTTTCAACTTCTCACCCATCCTTTTTATTTCAACTTCTCACCCATTCCTTTTATTTTCAACTTCTCACCCACCCTTTTAGTTTCCACTTTTCATCCACCCTTTTATTTTCAACTTCTCACCACCCCTTTTATTTTCAACTTCTCACCCACCCCTTTTATTTTAAAATTCTCACCCACCCCTTTTATTATCAACTTCTCACCCACCCCTTTTATTATCAACCTCTCACCCACCCCTTTTATTTTCAACTTCTTACCCACCCCTTTTATTTTTAACTCTTCTTACCCACCCCTTTTATTTTCAACTTCTCACCCAATCCTTTTATTTTCAACTTCACACCCACCCTTTTATTTTCAACTTCTCACCCACCCATTTTATTTTCAACTTCTCACCCACCCATTTACTTTCCACTTCTCATCCACCCGTTTTATTTTCAACTTCTCACTCACCCCTTTTATTTTCCATTTCTCACCCACCCCTTTTACTTTCAACTTCTCACCCACCCTTTTATTTTCAACTTCTCACCCACCCCTTTTATTATCAACTTCTCACCCACCCTTTTATTTTCAACTTCTCACCCACCCCTTTTATTTTCAACTTCTTACCCACCCCTTTTATTTTCAACTTCTCACCCATTCCTTTTATTTTCAACTTCACCCACCCCTTTAATTTTCAACTTCTCACCCACCCTTTTATTTTCAACTTCTCACCCACCCTTTTATTTTCAACTTCTCACCCACCCCTTTTATTTTCAACTTCACACCCACCCCTTTTATTCTTAACTTCACACCCACCCCTTTTATTTTCAACTTTTAATCCATCGGTTTCCTGCAATATTGGAGGCTTTTGTGTTTTAACCCCTACTTTTGAATAACCCAAACATTAACAACGGTCAAACTTGAATGGAGTATGGGAGGAAAGGAGGAGGTTGTGATAATAAGGTAGGTTAGAGAGAACTAGAATCTCGCAGATGAATCTTCATCCGTCCTTTACCTGTTTACCGATCTCGGACAACAAGATGTTGACACACGTATCTTTTTTAATACAGCAGTTTGTATGTCACAATAATCAGTGGCGACACCAACTGACCAAAGAGTAGGAAATGGAGGAACGTCCCCACAGGCTCCTTCAATTGAAAATTGCTTACATTATTTAACCACTACATGACACCCTTTTCGCTTTTTGCGTACAAGAAAATCGAGCATAAAAGATGTTATTTTCGGGCGAGTGTGCAGAAATATTTTCAAAAGCACCACATTCGTTCAGTAATTGTACCATTTTGCTTTCTATAGCATGTCGATTAATGTTTATAAAGTGACAAAAATACCAAGTGCCCTGATTTTGCCACATCTATTCACTGTCAGACTGTCTGCAACATATTTATCTGCCCCTTTCAATGTATTCTCTCCCTTCCTATATGAATGCATTAGCTTCAAAATCTTTGTTTAAAAATCATTTAAAAGCGTTCTTATTCTCACATTATAAAAAACGCTCTGCCTTTATATGTTCTTGGATCAATTTTATCTGACTGGTTGCGTTTCTTTCAAATTTGTCTTTTCATGCAGTTTTCTATTTTGTAGTATCTCTCTTTATTTGATCACATTTTTTTCCATAATTCATCTAAATACGACTAGTGTAACACAATCATTGTTATAATTATTTGTGTGTGTGTAAGGTGGGGGTTGGGGGAGGGGGGGGGGGTGGGGGAGTGTTCGTTTATGTGTTTTGTGTTCTGGAGGCCACACGTTTATAAGTTACTCTAACTTCCTGTGTGGCGTCACTTTTGTAATTAATTAATGTATATATCAATATCTTTGTTTCATTGTATGTACCATTTTGTATACCTGTATATATCTGTACTCTGTATTAACTGATTAAAGTGTGCTTAAATAAATGTTTGAATCAATCAATCAATCAATATTATGAGTCGGCCACCTCGGTGAATAATTCGTTTTTTGTCTTTTAGTATTTTTTTCCATGTTAATAACGTTAAGTGTCATACTGTCATATGCTGTTTTAGAAGTCACAGATCATAAAGGATCTAATATCATGCCAAAAGGAAAGTTTGAAGCACGAATGCTTTAATATATTGAATTTTTTTAGTAAAATGGGTCGATGAGAGATATACCTTCATTTTATACATATTTTGCAGCATGTGGCTTAGTATCACAAGAGTATTATTCTGATTAATGACTGGCCAAAGAAGAGATCACCTTCAACTGTATACTAAGTGATGCAGCTCCCTCCCACAATTAACACTGGGTGATCGTTGCGTCAAACGCAATTAGCCACAAGGACTGATAATTGTTTAATGGGTTGCCTTATAAAACGTACGTTACGTTGTAAATCGGGAGCACAGAACTTTTATTCATGTGAAAAGCGCCGGGATAACAGACCACAACGGTTGAAAGACCTTACCAACCACATCACAAAAATGTGGGCTGCCAGGTCTGGGTCGTGGTTTTCCCGCCAAAATCACATGATCTATGACGTCATTTCCATTAAACTCATTTTCATCAATATCTGGCATGTCTGGACGATATTACAATAAATGTGTCCATACCCAGTTTTCATAGTGTTTGTGAACACAAAGGTAACAATGAGAGCATTGAGCATTGAGAAATAATGAGTAGCTGCACATGTTGTTTATTCATCCACCAAAATCACGTGGTTACCGATGCCATTACCACAAAAGCTATTGTCATCACTATCTGCAGAACCATACTTAATAATATTACAATTAATTTGTCTACACCAATGTTTTCATAGTTTGTGAATACAATAGTCACGGTAGCAATTAGAGTTCGTGTAGATATTATCGTATCCTGAAGCTTAACCGCACTTCTTCGGTAGTAAATGGAGCTGTAATTAAAGTTCACTCTTCTGGTGGCGACTTCCTGAAAGAATGCCATTTTGTTTTGTCTCATGTTTAACATGCATTTAGAAACATGATGTACTGATGTATAATCACAACTAGTCCTGGCATGGAGACCAATAAGTGAGTCGGTTAAAACAGGCTGTTTCTTTTCGGAGTATCAACTAGGTTAGAGACGTTAATTAGTTAATTTATAAAAATGTATATAAAGTATTTTACCCCACTGATACTATTGAGGTTTTGCCCTTCTCTATCATCACAAAGCGCGCAAACTCTTCCTTGAATGAAGTTCTGTGCCATGCTGTCATTGTGCTTGATCAGGTCATGTAATCTGGTAATAATGAATACTCCATCAGGTGAATGGTTTTGCTCACGGTCTTTGACGGATGGTGTTTGGTACTTGTCAATAACTAGGTGAAATTGCTCTCCCAATTCAAACAAACCTTCAACAAAAGATCTCTAGCCATATCTGTAGATGGAATTGTTGTGTTGAAGAACGGACTCATGATTGAAGATAATATCTCCATATATCACTGTGGCTGTGATTGTAGAAAACTAATACCCACGAGACGCACGCAGGGGCGGACTGGCCAAAACCATTCCACCAATCCAGGTGCAAGACCGACCTCCAATTTTGGAAGTAAAGAACGGCCCACATTATATTTTATAACACCATGGTTAATCGAAATGTAGGGCCGTACTACAACCTTAGGTAGCCTTGATCTCCCTTCAGGAGGCTGCTGGGCCAGATTCATGACCTAGACCGGCCTCAACCTCCCGCCGGGAAGCTGCTGCGTCGGGGACGGCCGGCTCGCCCCTTCGAGGGCCAACGGATTACCGATCCAGGATCGGTCAATTGAAGGGCCAGTCTGCCCCTAAATTCCTGACGAAAAAAGTTCACTGTCTACCTTCAAGGAATTATGTGAGAACTGCTCTGAATGTTTTATAAGGGGGATTCCGTCACTATCTGACTATGAGCAAGGGTTGAGGGGAAAGATGCACTTCAGTAATGGGAAAGCTAAGCATATGATATTTAAGAATATGAGGCGTCACTTGTCTTAGGTGCAACAGCTAAGATAAAACATGTATAATTTTGTCTGCTGTATTCACCTTCCGTACTACATTTTAAGATTTTTTTCACATTCTCTGCAGAAAAAAATGAAACCTTGATTCTTGCCACTGCAGGGGGCCAAAAACCTCAGCCGTCTTCTGAACCCCTTTTTCAAACTGGAATCGAAGCTTTTTCGTCGCTTTTTTTTTTCAATACTCAAATAACACATTAGCTAAGCTAGAGAACAGGAGAATCAGCGGCGAATTGGTTGCATGTGCTGTTCTGGGTCCTGCTAATCAGAATCATGTCATTAATATTAAGTTAAATTCTCCATTTCTTTAGCTGAATAATACATCTATTAGGCTATCCTTTTGGGAAGGCTGACTGTTGGCTCACAAGAGTCAAATTACGTTGGGTGAGAGTGATGGACCATCTCCTGAAGGTACCAGTTTGAATTTGAAGCTGAAATGATTCTCATGCAGTCATGAGAAACAGCATTCTGTTAACAGTCTGCTCATAGTTAAATCAATTGTTTGTGGAGGTGGGAGGAAGAGGATTTCCATCTAGCTTAATTTGGTCGATTTAAAGCAAGAACACATCAAGCACAATTGTTAACACAGTCATGCATCTATCAAGGTTATTGATTTGAACAGCCCGCAGCAGCTCTGGAATTTGACTATCAACAATCAAAGATGATTTTGAGCGACAGTGACTCCCCGACCCCCAAAGAGGGTTTCTAGTATTATCACATGTAATTTTTATAAGGCTTAATGCTCATCAGGAAAAAATTTTGTGGTCAAGTCTTCTTATAAACTCTTAATTACCAGAATGCCTTGCCCTCATTTAGTGCAACATATTGCAGTAAAGCAAGTAACAGTTTAAAGCCGAAGAGGGATGCTATGACTGCCAGGGGC
>JAIGNY010000448.1:652500-725000 GCA_020152595.1 Chiridota heheva
AGTATGGAGGTCCCTTTTGGACCTCCACATTTTGGATGTTGACTTCATAAGTCACGGCTGTTCCCCCACGCTTTGGATACTTCCTACCATCACACTCCTTGCCCAAGTTATTACTAAGCTTATTGGAGCGTGCAGTATCTCTATCATATCAATTACTGGTCTATACACATTCTCCAAGTCCAGCCCACGCTGAGCACGAATGTTTTGCTCTTAAATCTGCATCACTGTTTTTCATGTCATTGGTTCGAACACAGTCCAATGTAGGCCTACGCCTTCTACTATTATAAACAGGAATGTTTTGCATGGAGATAAATGGACCCGCCACCCTCTTTAGTTTCCCGAAATTTGGCGGTGCCCAAAATTCAAAGGAATTTTTCCTTTTTTCCTTCAAAAGTCTATGTTTCTCATTGCGCATTATTCTGGAGAAAAACACTGAATTTTATGCCCATAATACCAAAGGTTTTCCATTTTATAAAGCGTGACTGTGTATATACGGCATGTTTAGAAACACGGCAAAGTTGCTGCTCAATACTTATTGCAATATATACATCACATTCAGAAATGTTATGTTTCATGCTTGACCTTGAAATAGCTAAGAATAGTAATTTCTTGTATTTCGGTGATTAATTTAGTCAACACAAATATCATTTCATTCATATCCAAGTGAGAAGATGCACACAATATTGTTTATTGAAAATGAAATGCCGTTCAATCAATTTCCCTATATTTCATTTCTTTTGTCTTGTAAGATAGGAGCTACAATTGAGTCCCTACAATGATAGAAGGGATTATACTTGTCAGATTATCCCCATTCTCTTCAACGCACTACCAAACTTGAATATGATGAAAAATTCCATTTTGTCAAATGATAAAAGTGTTTCACTTCCTATTTTTGAAAGGAGGAAATGCATAAAAAGAAACAATATTAAAAATATGAAACTATATTTATTTCAAATATATTTATATTCACAGCAAAAACTTTCAATCTTTGTAACCAAATTAGACGATGATTTCAAGCTAGACCTTTTTCATATAATGATTACAGATTATTATTATTATATTTCAGTCTTCTTTTTGTCAGGGGCCGCGGTATAAAGGCCTGGGACCTACAACAAATTCCACCCACCCGCACAAACGACTACACATAAATTTCAGCAAATCACCCATCACCTTGTCGTGGGCAAATGATCTATGCAAGGCTAGGCTAATTTCAACATTATGGCCACGATACCCTCTTTATGAGCATCATATGAGGCATGGGTCGCAAGATCCCCCTCCTCCCCCAAAGTAAAATGGTAATGGTAAAAGGGTCAAGAAAAAAGGTTCAAATATTTCCCTAGGCGACACCCCCCTCCCCACCCCCTCCCCTCCACCCGAAAGGCTGGCTGCACCCATACGAGGAGCCATTGTAATTAACTCCTTCTCCAGTCTCTCTATTTCTTTACCTTATAAAAATGGATGAAATTTTGTAAGAATCCAACAATGAACTATTTTTATACATATGCTTATATAAAATATTAAACAATGTCTTATTGATGATCCTGTGCAGTTCAATAACTGTTGAGTTTGGAAATCATTAACTTTCATTATTAACTGCAAAATTCATGTCGACGGCAATCAAATGATAACGATATATCTGCGAGCGTTAGGCAAGATTATTTAAAATCTAATACAGAATCTTTAAAAAAAAAACATCAAAAAGGAGCAAAATTGTTTGTATCAGTCGGCAGACTTCCTTTTCCTCTCCCACAATCTGACAATTCTGTGGAGGAGAGTGGCCTATTGTAAGTTTTTGGCTCCACTTTTCAATTGAATTAAATTCAGCAACATTTATTTTAGCCTTCTCAACATATACAGAATGATGTACACCACAGTCTTTTTATTTACGAAGAGGAGGAAAGCTTGGGTGAACTTAGTGAGTTCACCCTTAATAAAGATAAACGCTTATTTGCAAACAATTTGGATGTATGATACATGCATATACAGTGTACTAAGGACAAAAAAAGAAGAGGAAAATGGGACTAAGTACGAACAATTAAAAGTAGCGAGATAAAAAAGAATCAAATTGAATGTGCCTTTCAACTTTTAAAGGTCTATTATCGTGTTGACGACAACGACAAGCATGTTAGCAGGCTATTTAAAGCAATACAACGTTTTTCATTAGTTCAAATATTTACACCAATACTGACAATACGATAACCACCGTCGCAAGTCACTATAATAGTATGTATCATATTTACTGGTGATGTGCCAACAATTCAAGCAACTTTTTCGTAATGAGATTTCTTTTTAAAGAATTATTTATAAAGATTTAGCACCGTGATCTAAATCTAGCCAAGATTTTACATATACTGAACAATTAAAAGCTCTCAAAATTTCATCAGCCTGTAACTCGACTCCACTCAAGAATGTTATATTCTAAATTTAAACGTCAGCTATCGTCTTAATGTACACAGAAATGTTCAATACAATGTAATGTTTTTGATTGGTCGTAATCGAGCCAATCAATAACCGCCGCTGAAGTGACATCATTAGTATCTGAGTGTGTAGCAGAAATAACGACGTATGTGAAGCAATTTTCTTCAGACGAGAGCCCCTCTTTTAAGCCTTGCTCTACCGAAATCGTAATGTTCATTGTGTTAGGTAGTTATCTAAAATCTAGTTATATATAATCATTTAACCTCTATGGCATATTAATATTCTAGATATAAGGACAGTATTTTTCAACTCCGCAATTCTTCATCATTAGCTAACCTGCTATCAGGTGAATTTCTATTTGCCTTTCAGACAAATTTCATCGCTAAACAATACATTAGGCTGTCAAAGTGGCGTATCATATAGTGTAAGAGATCTATATAATTTATTTACCTATACTTTTATTCGTCAATCTGTTTTCCAGTTTTCATTGAGTTCTGAGAGGTTATATAAATATTAGCGCTGAATATTTCGAAGTGTCTAATTACGTGATATAGATTTCTAAGATAATTGCATGCATCTAATATTCAGATATTAAAGACTGCGAAAAGAAACGAAATAATAAACTTAGAAAGTGTTCAGAAATCGTATTCCATGAAGGATATATTTACGTTGATAGCTCTACTAATGTGCCGAATTGACTGGTTTCCTCCAGAATTGACTGGTTTCCTCCAGATTTAACTGGTTTCTCCCAGAATTGACTGATTTCCTCCAGATTGTTTCTTCATTGTTCTCATACGCATTTCCGACCACGAGATCACGGCAACAATCCTTTAAGAATTACAGTTAAGACTACAAATATTTCGGCGTGTTTCAAAAACTACGAAATTATTGTAGTCTTTCTTATTTTAAGTTTTGTTCATTTTCTCAAAATTTAAGGGTGTGAACAGTTTTTTGGATTGGTTTGGGGTCAAAGGACGAAAAAATTGCTGATAGCGGCGTAACATTTTCTGTTCGGAGGCTAAATTTTACTAAAGAGCAAAAAAAAAAAAAAAACAGGCCATTGCCTCAAAAATCTTGATCTTATAGCAAAATTGATGAAACTTTTAGCAAAATGTCTGGACCTCTTAGCAAAATGTCTGGACCTTTTTACCTATTGGGTTGGGAGGGGGTGGGGGTGATTTCCTGGCTCCACCTATAAAATTCCAACTATTTCTTTTAGAAATAGAAGCTTAAAATACAATAATCGCTACGAAATCAAGATGTTGGCATCATTTCTTTACCATTCTATTTTCCGCTTTTTTCCCCACCATTAATGATCTACCGCTAAACCAACTCTCTAAATGGAAAGTTTTTCCCTCTTGCTTTACTCTTTAGGCTCAAAATTTTAAACACTTACAGTGCAGTTCATCATAATTAAAAAATCAGTACAGTGCAATTCATTATAACTAAAGAATCAGTATAAATTTTTCATATACATCGTATCATATTTGATAGCATTATACATTTACAACTAAATTTACATACTAATAAATTTTAGAAATAATCAGAGGTCATTCGTTTTTGTGAATAAAGGGTTTTTATATGTCGTTACCGATGATTTGTACAACGGGTTTTGCTCCACCTGCAAGGTACAAAATGAGAGAGAATAGGTGTATCAAATCTTTGGTATTTACCACGACACATACACAGTAATTTAAAATCAATTTGTCAAAACAAATCGGTATTACCCTGTTCTAATAGATGCTCGTTAGATAACATAAAGGCGCTAAAAATTGCGAAATATAATCGTTATTAGCATTTTCTAATAAATGCTCGTTAGATAACACAAAGACGCTAAAAATGCGAAATATAATTGGTGAAACGTAGTTATTTGTCTTCTCAATTACAGAAATAAAGGTCATCTTTAAGTGAATCTCATTTACAATCAGTCAATCATTTTGTTTTGCAAGCTACACGTTACCATGGCAGCAGCTTTCACATAACTGACACGATTGAAGAAGGTTGCAAGTTAAGACCATGGAGGTACCACTTTAGAAAGTGGTACCTCCATGGTTAGACGCAGTTGATACGAGCAGTACCGAATCAAAGGCCCTGGGCCCGGGGTCGTATGGGGCCATGAGTTGTAGGTGTTCGTAAAAATAAAGAAAAGATATGTGCGTTTAAAGGATAACCTTTTCAATCTGTGTATCATCTTTGGCGTATCAAAAAGGCCCATGGCCCATGTATTCAATATACCCCTGATTCTCATTGGCTTTCGGCGGCCCTGAAACGCAATAATGAGCAAGGCCGTAATTCCCGGAGTTAGTGGGACATGCCCCCTCCCCACACAATTGTTGAATAAGATGTCATTCTACTCCCATCCCCACCCCCACACACACTTTCAGGATGAGAATTACGGTCCTGATAATGAGAATCTCTATAATTACCTCTTCCCATTCAACGTTTTTTCTCTCCTTCTCCCACTTTATAAATTCTCCACGATCTTGTACGAAAGTCACTAATTTGTAGATAAGCGCCAAGATTAAACCAATTAGAACAACTCCGAAGACGATGCCAAAGATGAGATACAACAGGTTTTGGGGGCTAAGAGGAGGCGGACACTCTGAAGAATAAAAGAGAAACAACACTCAATATATTCTTAATGATTATAGACAAGAGTGTTGAATATAAATACTAATGACATAATACCCATGGCTAGGTGAACATACTATGACCGCCATGCATTGGCGTATCCAGGATTTTTCACTGGGGGTGTTCATTGAGATTTGTTTATTTCACCAATATGAGAAAGGGGTCTAAGGGTAGGGCATGTTTTTCTTTATTAGTATTTTTGGGGTATTGATGGGGCCTAGCCCCCCCCTCTGACTACGCCAATTCCGCCATGAGTGTCCCATGTTGCCCGAGGGGCGTCGCTTACAACACCTAATTGGATCAGGTCCAGACAGCTAGCTTATTTTCGATAACACAATTGTAATCATTCTTTTTTGTGCGGTCAAGATCTCGGCGTGAGAAAATGCCTATTTGCCCACTATGATTCATTACTAGTACATACAAACAAGCCGTATCAATCCATGAACGTTTTCTTATTATTATAAATGATCTGACAGTGATTTTCGTTGAATAACAAAAGTGTAACATGGAGATAAAACCATGACCAATGAAATGTTTACATGTTTTATAATTTCAATAATCATCATTTTATTATTCTATTTTCATTCCCGGGTAGACGGGATGATTACCTGTTGAAGGTGTGGGCAAGACGAGACAATGAAACCCCTGCAAGGGTTACCGAATGGGGTTTTTTCTCGTGCATAACACTGTTGTACACCTTATACTGGATTTGACAGGTCCTGTGTCAACGAGGTAGAAAATAATGTGCACGATGTACTCGACTGCACGATACATTCAAATTTAAAATAATCTGTTGGCTAGAGACATTGTCATTTTTTCCTATTTTGTTTTATATATATATATATATATATATATATATATATATATATATATATATATATATATAATATATATATATATATATATATATATATATATATATATATATATATATATATATATATATATATATATATTCTTACCTTTAGCCTTTTGAACATACACAACAATTGTGCCTTCATCAAGGCTGTTATATTTAAAGCGCACTGAACAATTATCTGACTGCTCCTTAAAGCTGCATGACACAGTTTGTACTGAGGAAAAAAAACAAGAAAACATTTGTTCAATTATTGTTACCACGGATGTACATTTGTGACGACAAAATCCGAATATGATTCTTTAAAGGAAAAGTGACACTGGGGTGACATCGTGATTGGAATACCCATGTCTCAATATGTGCTAAATCACAGCGGGAGAACCTTAATTTTGATGGTCTTATTTTAAAGGTTAGTTTATAATTCATGCAAAATTTGTGATGAATGCTTGGGCAAACAACTAAAAAATGTTATTCTCTAAATTTCTTTGCTGAATCTTAGCCACTGAAATTTGCATCAAAATTTGCATAAAATATGCAAATTGGTGCCTTAGATTTAAAAATGCTGTAAAATTGTCAATGTTTAACTGATTTTGATGACGTTTATTGCTACTATGATGGTTTTTAATAGATTTGAAAGTAATTGAGCTAATGCTTCCTCTACACAGCTACACGTTTACATTTCATTAAGGGTATAAACGATTCTTAAACTTGATATCCTCGGGATTTCAAATATTGACAAAATACAGGTTTGAATTATCACGACTAATTATTGAAGAAAATCTTTGTTTGGAAAATATGTTATGAAAATTGTGTATATCTGAAAATAAAGAAATTGTATTATGTAAAATCTAATTATGCAAATTCTATAACTTATTTAAAGAAATCGGTAGATGTGTTTAATTTACCACATCACATAATTTGCCGGTCTGAAACAATCTTTGAACTTAAAAAAAGAAATTAGAACAAATATGTTTAATTTACCACATCATTTGCCGATCTGAAACAATCTTTGAACTTGAAAAAAGAAATTAGAACAAATATTCTAGGCACCATCAATCCCGTAACTTAGGGACTCATTACATTCGTTTAGTTGAAACTTACTAAGTTTGTTCAAGCTGTTATTAGCCAGAATAGATTCTGCCATCCTTTTATTCAAATTCTACAATTTCATATCAATTAGTATAATAGGATATTTTACGCTCATGTGCAAGATGGGAATCACCAAAAATAAAAAATAAAAAAACTGAAATAGGAGAAATTATCTTTCAGCTTTAAGGTGTCAGCAAACACTTGATTTGGGAGATTATAAGTTATCATTTTCATCTTATTTATTCGCGTTTGCTTTTGACAGATTCTTCAGTTCTTGCGAGCCTGTATGCATCAAGTGTCATTGTAATATGCATCATGCTTGTGAAAATGAGACCGAGAAACGCCAGTCACTTATGCAAACCCGTATCGATTTCGATACGGTGGATTTTTATAGAAAATTTTACAGAAAAATTGTGAAAGGTGCGACGAAATGTGCCGAGGGATATGAAAACTTATCCAACTCTTTAAGTAGGTTCTCAACTTTCTTATTGCATTTTTGTTATAATAATGTCAATTTCATCAGATGGATTCAGACAAAAAATGTATCGCTAGTGTCAGAGGCAATGCGATTTTGAGAGACCGAACGAGGTTATAAGTGGATCTAAGAATAATGAGTGCAAGCAACTTTATAAACTCATAATTTAATAAATAAATCAAAGTGCGGTAGGGCCTCTTTTCATCAGTGGACTGCGTACCAACGTTGGTACGCAGTGGAAAAGACTTGGTACGCAGTGGAAATGACTTGGCATCAGTGAAGTAATTTTGAGGGTAACAAGGTCTTTGTCTTTGTCTCGAGGATTTTAGTTTTCAGTTTCTATGAATCCACGGGAACTGCGAGTGCATGCTGATTCATGTTTTCAGTATTATTGGTTTAATTCTCCCCAATGCAATCTCCTGTTTATATTTTTAATGGCGATACATTTTGTGTAGCAGACGACATTGTTTCCCGTTGTCAACCAAACACAACAGCTACATACCTATACATGGCAGGACAACTTTTTTTTCATATTGGCGAGGGGGCCCCACTGCACAAGAGACTACTTGATACCGAGTGAAAATTCCCTAAAAGAGGCACTGAGGTGCGGATAAACAGATAAATGCACGGTTAGAGGGCGCGTCAAAGCGGTTCCATCATTCTTTCAGGTGAGGATAGGAGACCTGTAAACTACCTTTATCAATAGAATATTTCATCATTAGAACTTTCTAATGAAATATCAGTCAGTTGCTTTCTCCTTATTTTTCTAATTTTAAACTTAAGCCAGTATTCCTTACCACTTTGAAAAGTTGAAGGGAGGTTTTATAGCTATGCTTTGTTATTTTATATTTTTGCTTTGAGCCTGCTTGAATAGTTGGAGGAATGTGTACTACTTCGTTTTCTATGTTCGATACGATGTAACTTAAGGCATACAACTTGTATAATACATCAAGTTCACGTCGTCCTCACACGCAAATACGCACAGCAGCGACAGCAGCGACCGCTGAGCAATCATTGGATGTCCAACAACAAGGGTGATGTCGGGACTCAACAATGAACTTCTTACGCATCAATTGATTACTTTTCAACTGCTTTAAAAGCAGACTTTCAAAAAACAGAATAGTTTGTATATATTGAATATAATTACAGCTTTCCTTGATGTCCGAAGATATATAGGCCTAAATTTATAATATATAGCACTCTCGTATGTCTCTCGTATCTTTTCGGTATTTTCGTTCACAAAATTTACCCATACTTCGTCTTTCACGAATTACAATTATCGATCACATTTACCACGGAGCTGCTATGGCTTTCACATTATGAGATCCCTAAGAATCTCTGTTTGGTATCAAAAGTAAGATTTATCAAATTCATCTGCATTTTGTTTAAAATATAATTTCTTTAAAGTAAACTCACTATCAGGAATTACATCCACTTCTTTTATATGAAGCGAGCACATATCGCACTCTGATTCCGTCAGCCGTCCACCTCCGTAGATTTTGCATTGAATGCATGGCTCATAAGATGAACAACGACTGTCTGCACAAGTCTATATGAATTGAATATATTATCAAAATTATCATTAAAAGGTTACGTATTAAGTTCAAATACTACGAAACCATACGGTGATGTACATACAAAAGAGAATATGATTGAAATTGGAAAATGATATTACTGTAAAATAAAGATAAATAAATAAGTAAGTTGTTAAAAGGAAAACAATATGGCAATCCACGGAGTTCCTGACCTTATCGTATCTCCTGCCCATAATTTGTAAATGATCAACTGTTTGCCAGGAAACAAAACGTAATATGTATAATTTCAAATGGGCCAACGCATTTTGGTCCAACATAGTGCCACTGTATTGCCAACGTTTAGTGTGCTGCCTGGGTGGTGGGTTGATGAAGAGTGATGTCAGCCAACCTTCAAACAACGTTGGCACGATGTGGTTCGAACATCATTTCCAAAGAAATGCTAACGTTGGCCCAACGTAATTATGCTATCAGGGCAAGTATCAACCCAGTTTTCTAGCAATTAGTTTTCCTAGGAATTGATACAAAATATCTACCATTTCAATTTGACTTCTGATCCTTTTAGTAACCTGTGCCATCATATGCAGGGTACAACTTAAGATCACTCTTCATCAACCCAACAAGTACTAACCCATTAGCAAATAGGCTACTGTTTTTCCAGGAAATGCGACAAAAATCGGACAGTGATCATGAAATATTTGTGATATCTTAGAGTGATTTACATAAGCAATGTGCAGCAATTCTGCAAATAGTAGATTTCTATAAATTTTGGTGGTGTAGCAGTGGCGTAATTAAGGGGGGCAGGGGGCAGTCACCCCCTAAAAAGGGTCCGGAGTTGGCCCTATAAACGGCCCCGTGAAAAATATATCATTATACCTATATACCATAGGAGCCCTGCGGGACCCATTCGCCCCCGGCCCGTATGGTCCTAGCTACGCAACTGTGGTGTAGGCTACTTTATATTTAAAATATTTCTTCAAAGACTTTTAATGCACATTTTCTTCATGATGTTTAACCACAGTTTTTTAGAAAACTGGGGAAACCCTTTTACATAGTAGCCTACCTGCCAACACTAAGATGAATCACTTCGAAAACGCAAAATAGTTTAAAACGTTCTGTGTACAGAAACGACTGAAATCAGCCTTAATCAGTGGAATCATATTTTTCAAATAGTCAAAAGTTTCTGTCCATTTTATTGAATAATTCTTTTTGGCTTGTAACCATTACATATGTTAGCAGATGAATGGAATACAGTCTGGTAAGAAAGATTTAATTTACAATCTGAGAAATTTACATTTCTTATATATATTTTCAATTCGAAAACACATTAAATGGAATTAATAAAACACATCAACAGTTGATCAGAAAATGAGGGTGTGACGTTATCATCTACAGTAGGCTTGATACACCAAATGTTTACAAACAAATATGTGATATTTTAAAGCTCCGTATCTCCTGAACGGGACATGACATCACAGTTTCTCCAGAATTCTGTTGTCCTCAACATATGTTGTCCTTTATCTTGTCCTCAGTCATAAAACAAAGGCATGACTGCGTGATGACCATGTACAGTAGCCTATGCCTAATGCTAAAAATACTTACCGCACAATCGCTACAAGTTTGACCGAGGAAGCGGGACTTCGGATCACAACGACACGTTCCGCATTCACATGTTCCAATTGCATTGCAAGTCAGCTGTGATATGATATGATTAATATTTTATTCACAACTATTGTCCATATTCTCCTGCAATATTTCTATCTATAATTTATGCGCGGCGGAGGCACTTCGACCAATATTATCTTCATCGTACTGGATCATTCAGAAATACACAAATACTATCTGATAGCCTTTCGGTCTTTCACGGTCGTATCTTATTATTATTTTTTTAATTTTTTTTTGGGTGGGGGTGAGGGGGAAGACGGAAGTATGATGTCCTACAACATTTTCGAAAATTTTGTTTAAATAATTGTGATTTTCTGTTTGGATGCTAAGTTTGTTTTCCTTTTTGGACGGAGGGGGTCGTAATATCCAGGTGACCCCGGCTAGATCCATGATACCTTATTCAATCTAAAATTATTTAACAGTTTAACAAACCGCGATACAATTTTATCCATGACGAACTGAAGATTGTTGTTACAACTCACGGACTTGTTCCATCTTCAAACCCTTTTAGGTGGCTATAGGTGCTTAATGGACCTGAAGCAAATAATTAGTTTATGGTGGAACAAGAAAGACATACACCAATTAGTTTCATTGATGTGAAACAGGTGGATAGTTTGTGAAATAGAAGGAAATAAACAGGGCCTCTTTAAGACACTAAATGAGGGGACCGTGGCCCCCTACTCAGTAGTTTGATCCCTTTTGGTCCCTAATATATGTTACCAAACAAATTTAACAGCTTATTTTCTTAAAAAGGACAGAAATTTCCCGAAGATGTTCTAAAAGCAAAAAAATTGTGCAGAAATGAAATGATTTACCCCAAAAATTCCCCGATGTTGAGCAAAATTTCCCCAAAATGAGCAAAATTTCCAAAATATGAGCAAATGTTTTGATAATTACAGTAAAGAAATCGAAAAGAACTACCCGAAAATGAAAGACAATTTCGAAGGGGGAAGCGGGGGAGGGGGATTACGAGTCGAAAACTGATCAAAAAGGTCCCTTTTGTGTTTACACCCCCTCCCCTCCTCCCATCCCCACCCCCACTAAAAATTCTTTTTAAAAAATGCACTGGAAATAAATCAATAGGTTTAACAATCGCTTTAAAATAAGTTGTAAAAGAAATTGTGTTAACCTGTCCTGGTGGTGGGCCTGGATTTTTAGCTCAATCACTACCAGTATTAATTTGTCGAAATAAAAACAAAATCAGTTTTATTTTTTCAATGGATAATTAGCAAAACTAAGGACAAAAATCATCGAAGCTGTTAAAAACTCCTCACTTACCCCATGCTCAGCTACGCACGTGTCTGTCCTGGTAGGACACCCACAATCATCGCCTCCAAAACCTCGTGCACACTTACAAATACTTCCTTTGGCTATCTTATCACACTCACACTGGCCGCGTTCAGGACCTTTAATAGAACGAAATTTATCAGATTTATATGATATGGTTCATTTCCAGTGCCGCCAAAGAGGGGGCGGAGAAATGATTTGCATACATCCTAATCAGCTAAGTAGGGGCCTAGGAAGAAGGAAGAGTGCAAAACAATAGCAAAACGTTTTCCGAAAGTGTTTTAAGCATGAAAAAAGTCCACAGCTCTGATGACTGGTTTAAGAACACATGCATGCAACAACAAAATTTATATTCAAACTTGTTTTAAACCAATGTAATCTTTTTCAAGTATTTTGTTTAAAATTGTATTCTAGTAAATAAGTGCAACACGGCGCACCAGAATAGTTTTGTTATGAGTCACTACTATAACGCATACCATCTTTCCTTCATAAAACGATAGAAAATTGGGGGTAGGTGACCTTCAGGGACTCTGTAAAAACAACATAACTTTTTGAAGGTCGGATTCCTGACTTCTTTCGGTAAATTACGTCAGAAATGCTTCCTTTATTTGTCATGATTCGAAATAAGTGAAGTAGCACCTGTGTCATTTCCGGGCTGCCGATAAAAGTAAATCCCCCCCCCCCCTACCCGCCAGTAAATGTTGTCCCCGGCACTCATTTCCAAGAAATTATAGCCCCCTAGACAATTAAGCCATAGCCATCCAGTAAATTTGGTTCCCCCTCTCCCCAGTAAAAACGGTCCGGTAGAAAAATTGGTAATGCTTAAGGCCCTAGGCCTAGTAGGCATAGGCCCTAAGTCTATTTCTCCCATGAGCATTAATAACCTTATTGTTGGGAGTTTTGACTAAGACCTGGGCTCAAAAGATTTTCTTTTTCACAAAAGTACTTACTGGAAACCACTTTCTGTTCATGGGTAAATGCTACGAGTACAGCGGCACTGTATTCCGTCACTAAAGTACTAAATATTACTAACTTAGGTTTCAGCTTATCACTTGAGTACACAAAATTAATTGAAACAGCCGTACAGACACACCAGTAAATTACCTAGTAAAATCAGTCCGGAGGGGACCAAATTCACTAGATATTCCTTAGGAAATAAGGACCGGGGGGCAAAATTTACTATCACACCGGGTTACTCCTGCACGCAACCGATGGCTGTTTGAGGAACAACATTTGAGTTCAAACTCCTTCCCTTTTTCATCACAAAATTGTTCATGAATGTTATGGGTTATTATTACATAAATTATTTTTCATTTGCAACATGTATCAGGGTAAAGGTCACGGTACGGGACGAAGTGACGCTGTTTAACCTTCTTTGACAGTTAAAAAGTGTTGATCTACAGTCAGACAGTTGACACGTAGAAGCAAGTTTGCTTTAAACTGATGTTTGACACTCACTGAATACTTAGTAACCCTTATCTCTACAAAATATTGATTGGAAAAGTGTGAAAATTGCGTTATTTTGAAGTTCAGAATAATCACTTTCTGTGGCGTCCGCAAATTTATTCAAATATGACGTTTCAAGTTGTAGAACTGCCTTTGGAAACGTGTACAAAGTAATTACCGACCTAATATGTTGTCAACAAAAAGTTTGGAAATCTCATCCTCTGACTGTCTGATACCTCAAATGCATGACGGAGACATTTTTAGACCCCCATCGTATATCTGAAGATGCAATCCAACCATAAATGTTCGATATATTACCGGGGAAAGTTGTCTTTTTTTTCTGCAGCACAGAATTGCCATTACAGATATTTTCAGCCAATCATATACAAGAATGACAATGACGTAATTAGATATGAATATTCATATACAACATTAGTCCTATAACATAGGACTGTATAATATAGCCTGTATAGTATGTAATGTTTGCATGGAGTACTCACTACGACTACGCACTCCGTCCAAAAAGGAAAATCGGGACTTAGAGAAAAATATTCCAAAAGGATAAAACTCACCTACAACTTAAACAAAAGTCTATTTGGGCATGAACTCGTACTAAGCCTAGGCATACCTACAACAAGTGCGAATTATCTCACGCATATACAGCAGCTTGAAGATCTACGTATACAACGTGAGAACTATCGCTATACAACTTTGATTTTTTGAAGTGATTATTCGCAGGGCAGCCCTGCGAATATCCACACAGTATCTCAAACCAGCACTGCGAAAAAGTTTAGGGTTGGGGGTTAGGTTTTAGGTTAGGGTATATGTTATCACTGCCCTGCGAATAAGCCCCACCTTGATTTTTACACACTAACCAAAAACTCCGTACCTACAACACGTGTCAAGAAAAAAGTGTTAATGCAAGGAAAAGTCGCTTAACTACTACTTTATAAATTATGTCTTATTTTTCATACAAGGAGCGAGTTTTAAAACTTCACTCAGAACACCACTTACCGAGATATTGTTTACTACTTCCTCGATATTCAAAGGAGGATTCGCTTCGTTGCACATTTTAAGCTGTGCCATATCTGTAGTGTCAGGTTTTTTCCATTGTTTTCCGGCAAAGTAATGATATTCACTCGCAGTCATGGAATTATTAAGTCCCAAATTATTTTGTAAGACGATAAGTCATAAGTTGTATATGAATATTCATATTTAATTACGTCATCGTCATTTTTGTATATGATTGGCTGAAAAAATCTGTAATGGGAATTCTGGCCTGCAGAAAAAAAGCGCTTTCCGAACGCCTTCACAACACCGCAGATTTAAGGTAACTTACAAATACATTTTGGAAATAGTTAGTGTCTCTTAGTCTCATCCGGTACATGCACTGGTTCATACAATTCTCTACTTTTCGAGTCAGCTATACCACCATCTGCTCATGCGATCTATTTCATAGAAATTACCAAAAGAAAGCTAAAAAACAAATCAACTAGAGCTAGTATACGCCCATAAATACACACAATACACACGCATTGTGTGTGTATAGGCTAGGCCTACGTAAACCAGCCGGAGATCAGTGATATACTGCTCCAACTTGACACGTCACAAGATTTTAATAATATAAATTAGAATAGGAACTTAAGTTGTTTATCTAAGCGAAAAAAAGGCTTTTCTAAGAATATTTAATAGACTGAGACATTTTTTGAACTACATATGTATTAGAAAGTTATTCCAAATTAAAAAAAGCATCAGTTGATACCAAAATTGCTACATGTCACCATGCTGAGGCATATGGATTAAGTTCCAAAGCAGATTACGCTGTGTATACTTATATACAGAATTCTGGAGTCAGAAAAGACTGGCAGTGTTTCAATGCTGTTGTTGTTTAAAAATATATATATATATAATAAATATAATGTAAAATAGGGGTTTCTTTAAAGTGTGTGTGTGTGGGGGAGGGGGGTGGTAAATATCATGCGACTGTTTGTGGTTACTTGCCAGAGTGCAAGTTTCAGGGAGTAGCCCTAGGGGTTTTGTGAAGAAGCAATATCTGTGTATAGGTCCCCTGTTTGGAGGGTTAACCCCTTCTCTGTCGGGGAGATCCTGACGGCATCAGTGGGTGACCCGTAGCAGAATTTTCGATTTTCAAACACTTATAGGAATATTCCTTCGATTTGTTTATGTTTATGTTTATGAAAGAGGACAACTAAAGAAACAAATTGATGTAAAAAGTCATGTTGGAATCTTATTCCGTTTAGGAGCTTTCGTGTCTCCCCAGTTCCACCAGTGTGTTAAAAAGCGGCTGGTACAGGAAGTCTGACTCAACAGTGTGATATCTCATAGCTGCACTTCCAAACATTTCAATTGATTTCTTTGAAAATGTATTAGCTCTTACGACATGTACGATATTATTGTTTGTTTCATCATAGAGGTATAACATATACTTTACAAAATTGTTGGCCATCTGTTCATGCACCTAATATTTTTAATGTCTTATGCACTTATCTATTCCAGACATCTACGGCATTGCTACTCGTAGCGCCTTAACTCAATAATTCTTTAATAGTGTACACGCTTTGGAACGCTTAAAACATTCCGGAAATAAACTCCGTACATACAGTGTAGGTATAATTGTAAACTGTGTATGGAATGTGGGGGCAGTTATGTGTGAATTTTGGTGGCCTTAAGATGTTCGATTTTTTAACATGTGGAAAATCAGAACATCGCTGATGTAATGATCATTTCATGATCATCATATCAACATGATCATCATATCAACACATAATCGTTAGTCCTCGGGTTTAACTATGGGCCTACTTGGAGGTAAATTTAACATTCAAGTTTAATCCCGTTTCCAGTGCATTATCTCCCTCGATTACATACTACAACGTCGTAAAAACATTTATCTAGCAACCAAATACCAGTATGTCTCTTACCTCCACACAATTGACCCTTATATCGCGGGCAGGTGAAGTTATCGCACTCACAATACTTGCCAGAAATGACTTCATCGGCATTCTAATTATTATAAGGAGAGACAAACACGAATCAATAAACATTCTTCGATGCGTAATCCTTTGGTACAATTTCAAATATCTGTATATACGGTCCACATAAAGATAATAAAATGGTGTTCATCAGTAGGCCTATGCTGTTCTTAGTTTTGAAATATGGTGGAAATGGTGGATAGTTAATGACTTTATTTCATTAGGAAAAGACCTTAAATTGTCCGAATCGTGGTCCACCACTAAATCGTGACCCACCATGCCCACCACGTGATCAAAATTATGTTTGATATATTTTCCACATTAAAAAATCAATAGCTTCGGGGAACCAATGGGCTTTTCCCACCTCCCTCCCAACCTCCACCACACATATACCCAATTTTCAGAAAGCCTGTTTTGGCCCCTCACTTCTTTTTTATTTATTTTTTTATAGTAATTTACGTTCAAACATTAAATAAAGCGATAAATACGTAAAAGATAGACATTTTTGGCCACTCATCTCTGAAATTTTGATGTACCCTTTGAATACAATTTACAAAAAGCAATCCACCGATTTGGCTTCAAACTGCTATCAAGATAAAGCCACATTTTTGACACAATAAAAACACGTATTACAGTGGATAACATTTTCGTTTCTTTCTCGAAATTTAAACACCCCCGAACACACACACACGTGCGCACGCACTGTTATAAAGCCCCTGATACCAGTCATTATCTGGAATGTACCTACCATGTGTATTAGACATGCATTAATCACTTGACTCGTCCTTCAACTTGATCCAGATTATCTCATTAAACGCTCATAATAAAGCAGTTTAACCCCTATTATACCTGTATACGTACCTGTCTAACTTGACAAATACATTGACCGCAGATACAATCTCCACGACCTGAGCAGTCATCTGTAGAATTTGATCTGGAAAATGATTTAAGTTTAAAAAAGTGAATAATATTTTTTAAACAGGGTACCAAGAATGGTACATATATAATAGCTTTTTTTTTTTTTTTTTTTTTTTTTTTTTTTGATAATCATACTAACTAGGTGTGTGTGTGTGGTGGGGGGAGGGTGGTGCCTCCATTTCTTTTGACCCCCCCCCCCCCCGTGAGTTTTTTGACCCCAGGAAAATATCACTATGAAATGAATATATTAAAATAATAAATAATAGGCCTAAGTTAAGATCTTCAACTCAGCAGTCAACATTGAGTAGACTTCATTGCCTGTAATGGTGTCCCAACAGCAGTATGATGACCCAAGGCCAGCCATGGCAATTTTCTTTAGGAAGGAGCGTCATGAATCATGACCATGCGTGGACACTTACAAAACTACTTTGTTACTCATTTTGTTTAAACATTCAACATTATATATATATATATATATATATATATATATATATATATATATATATATATATATATATATATATATATATATATATATATATATATATATATATATATATATATATATATATATATATATACATATATATATATATATATATATATATATATATATATATATATATATATATATATATATAAATATATATATATACATATATACATATATATATATATATATATATATATATATATATATATATATATATATATATATATATATATATATATATACATACATATATACATATATATATATATATATATATATATATATATATATATATATATATATATATATATATATATATATATATGTACATATATATATATATATATATATATATATATATATATATATATATATATATATATATATATATATATATATATATATATATATATATATATATATATATATATATATATATATATATATATATATATATATATATATATATATATATATATATATATATATATATATATATTATATATCCCTTTTCCATTCCCCTAACCCCCTCCAGATTTTTCTTAAACAAAGGCTATGGAATGGTACCTATAGTGGGGAAACATGTCACCTAGTGAAGGAGAAGCCAAGCTACTAGCACAACCTATGCCATGAAATTTTGTTTACAAAATCATGATTCGGAAATGTCATTGCAGCGTGAATAAATGTTGGCTGTTTTTTCAATGACAACTTTTGTTATTTTTTTTGTGTTTCATTAATAATTTTTCAAAAGGAAAATGTTTTTCACCATTTGAATGGGCACTTTTCATCTCTATCAAATCACGGCAGCGGATTTATTTGAGTTATTAATTGAAAAAATGTTAGTTCATAGTTCCATGACCGAAGGTTACTTTTTTTTGCTTTTAGCAAAATATATGCCCAGAATCCGCCTCCCAGGTGTTGTACAAATGTTTAAAATATCGCCTTCCTACAGTACTTAAGATGAAATTTACGAATTTAATATCATAAAATATATGATAAATATATCAAAATTTCCAACAAGAATTATTTAAAAACAATATTTTGATACGTCATTTGTAAAAAATAAAAAGAAAACAAGTTTCCAAAAGACAAGAGTGGGTTGATTAGGGGAAACGCATGTGATATAATGGGACCCCACCCCTCCCCCACCCTCATTTGCATATTCATCAGTTCATGATCTTAGTTCCAATAATGACCTACCTTTGGCACGATCCTATATCAAGCATACCACCAGCTTCATCAGTTGATTGTGCGCTGCATTCACAGGATTGTCCAAAGCGTCCTTCATTGCACTCACATTCCCCACATACTAAACTTCCATTTCCAGAGGTGCAATACTCATGGTTTGGGAACTGTGCAAAACGTACAACAATATATTGTATATCGCTCATAAAAATCAAATATGTTGATTACAGAAACTAATTGTTTAATGTCAATGTAGCTTTGGTTTGGTGTCCAACTTTACCTCTCAATAAGTTCGCGACATCCCCCTTCCAACCTTTCTCCTACATTTCACGGAATTGCTGAGAAAGGTAAGTCACCCCATACGAAGCCCACACCAATAATAACGCCAAACAACGCAATTAGAATGTCACAATGTATGAGTGAGCAAAGAACGTACGCTGTTGGTTCGTCGATACTAATTATAATAAATACAATCATAAGCTGAGATCACTTAAGTGGTACTTGAGCTTGCAAACTTCTTTTTGTCTTATTGGTATGAATTCCATGTAAGAAACCGCATATACTTATCAGAAAGCCTGCAGGAAGGAACTAAGTATTTAACCTGATAATGATAAATATCCTCTTACATCTTAAGCCAACACTTAACCTAAAAGAGAGGTACATAGATCGATGGTTTCTTAACTTAAGTGGCTTTTTCAAGCTGCAAAATGGAATTGCACTTTCAAATACTAAGTAACCCAAGAATGGAGGCCAGATGGGGGTTTCAACCGAACCTGAAAGAAAAATCTTGAGCGATGATTTTCTTAGCACCGATGGAATTTAGAGAATTGATATATTTATTAATAATGAATATTTAGAATTGCAGACGGTATTTCCTGAAAAGGCAAAACTTGCCGGTTTATTATTTAATCAAACTATTTTTCATATAGGGGGCCTAAGGCAAAAATATCAGCTATCTTAATCTAAATAGGTTAAATCGGCAAAAATCCAATGAACGCCAACCGAACGTAAAAAAAAGTATGAGAACAAAATCAATTTAGCTTTGAAACAGTTTAGACATGGTGCACGTACAATGTCTGACGGTAAAGCATTCAAATCTTTTTATTAAAACCATAATCCTCGATTCTTTTTTTTCTAGAGCAGAAACGAAAATTTACGCTGGATTTGAACTGTTGTTGATGGTCTGTAGTCCTACTGTCGTTTCGAAATAATTATTAGATTATTATTTTTAAATGAAAAGATGCTTTGCCCAGATCTGGTTGTAGATTTGTAGATGTAATCAATGGGGATGCCTTGTTACGGAAATCTGCCTTCAATTTAATTAGTTATTACTTTATGGGTAACGGCCACCTTGAATTTAAAATGACAACTGATTTTGTTCGCATCTATTTAGACAAGTAGTAAATTGATCTATACATAGATAGAGAAGGCTCGTGCAGGGGAAATAGGGGCGCTCTGTCAGTTTTCATTTCAAAGCAAAAGAAAAGAATCAAAAAAGAAAAAGCATGTTATCACTCAAATTTTCGCTCCCTGTGTGAATATTTTGTTCTTATCTCAAACGGTCGATATAAAGTTGAAGGAGCGCCCCTATTACATGTATAGGCTTCTTTACTACTGACATATTATATTAAGATGTTCCTTTTATGTTCAAATACCCAAACAATGATCACCCCTCCACACACGCACACCACCTATGTCTACTTCCAGCCGAAACTAGAGTCTGTGCAGGAATATGATTGGACAAAATCAACTTACACCATTGTTTTCGCATCCACACGAACATATCACCTCAACATTGATTGTTACCAATTCATCATATCCAATCGGACGAATAGTAAAACTATAAAAGAGTATAAAGAATAGGAAAATACAAAATGGTAGTATTCTTGACGATTTACCTTTTTCCTTAAATAAGAAACATTTTATAATAGCACTATCCTAAAAATTCCCATTGGTGTGTATTCATATATGAATAACTGCAAATATATCGAGAGCGTGTGATGATTTTTTTTTTTCTTGCATTTACATGCATACAGAATATGATTTAAAACCTTTAAAGTTTCATATACCCCTTGGAAGGTCATGAACCATCTTTTGGCTCAACAGCTGAACAATCTTACAGTCCAACTTATATCGGCTTGCTGATTCACCCCAGGCAAAACGCAATACCTTTCAGAATGCAATGTTTGCTTATGTATATCATTTCTTGCCTTGCGAGTAAGGACAATACTTCAGAAGTTAACGTAGAACAGAATGATAAATATTATGCAAAAGAAAAAATGCTGAAATGTTCTTTGTTTTTAAAATTGATTTGAAAAGATGTTAAGACAATCTTGATCAACACATCAACTGTACTTTTGCAATCCGACCATCAGTAAAACACACTTTATCGATTACTTCGAGTTCACATCTTTCATGCAGTCTTTTCAAGTGTACTTTTTATTTTCGTTTTTAACACATTTATCCATATTATTAGATGATTTATGTATATCGTTACCAGTTCTCGATAATACCGCCCACTCACCAACTCATTGGGACTCTTGATTCAATTTAGTTGTGTATCACGTAGAAGCTTAATAATGCAAAGAGCATGTTGTAAGATTTGTTACTTTCTATACGAAGTAATTTTGAAGTTTCTGAGAATTTATCTAAACAATTTAATTTCTTGAATTAGTTAGGGAAATACGATTTTGTACTTTCACTTCGATCATGATGAATTTTATTAATTGATTTGTAAAGACATTAATATCAATATTCAAGGTTTCGGTGTCCCTCTGTAAAACATTTCTTTATCCGTACTGTCATGATTCGCTCATCTGATCATTTTTAATAATAATATGATAGAATTCGCAAAGCATGATTTGAAACTAAACAAATGTTGGAACACATGTGTCGTCAATGGGGGACGGTATGTACATGAGAAAAGAACCATAGCGAAACAATAAGAAAAATAATGGCATATCTCTCTATTCTTCATGACTTCACCAGCTCTGTACTAAAGTTTCACAACCTTTTTGTTGTTCATTAATGCCAATATGCGCAAGTTAAAAATGGGCACATAGTGAATTAGGACGTGGGGAAAAAGAGCGCATGATAAAAAGAAACGTGTGAAGCAAAGGGGTTACCAGGTTACTGGAATTGTAAAATGATGAAAGGAAGGATATCGTGAAAATGGACCTCAGTTAGCTGGCCAGTCGGTCGAATGCACGAATTTTCTGAATATGCCTCAATTAAGATTTAATTTCGTACATACCTTGTATTCCCTCCTTCTAAACAACCTACTGCTTTCACGTCAATTTCAAAATACACCTGAGCCCCAAGTTTTATTCCTGTGCAAGTCTGGGTTCCCTCTGTGCTGTCATCATTTAGGCAATGTGGTGTGTATGATAGCTCCAGATTTAGCGGTGCTGTGTCAGTAAGTTCCACTTTCTCGGTAATCAACTATGCACAAATCAAAACAAGAATGCAATCCATAGAGTTGCTGATCTCATCACCTTAAGCATACAGCATATGGTTGGTATCTTGCCATCTTGGAGTTTAAAGTAGTACTAAATTGTACAAACTACCGCATAATTACCCGCTAAAATCGCATATTTCACCTTTGACCCTAACCACCAAAGCAACATCTGGATTTTTTGGCATTTGTCTTACCCTATACTATATGACACCACCCGCCGAAATTACTCTTACCATTCCAAAGCTATGGGTGTGTGTGTTGGGGAAGAAGGCGGGGATGGGGAGGGTGGGAAGGTGGGGGTGGGGATGGGGAGGGGGTGGGGAGGAGTGGGGTTAGAAAGTTTACGGGACACAAATTCATCTACCACAGTATCATGATACAAACATAGGATTGGTATAGGTCTTGCACTTTCGAAATTCAAAGTGGCACAAAATTATACAAATTAGTACATAATTACCCCCGAAAATCACACATTTGACCTTTGACCTATGATTCTTGATTCTAATTATTCAAACAACTTCTGAAATTTCCCATATTTATCGTATTTTACTGTATGACACCATTCATGCTCACGTCACACTAACTATTCCATAACTATAGGGGTAAATGGTCAATAGCTCTGTGGCCTTTGACCTTTTGACCCATAGTCTACGGGACACAAATTCATGTACCAAGGTTTCATGGTACAACATAGGGTTGGTATAGGTCTTGTTCTATTTGAGTTTAAAATGGCGCAAAATTTTGCATACAAAGCACTTATTTGACCCATGACCTTTGACCTTCAATTATTTTGAACCCAACCCACCTATGTAATTTGTAAAGATACCAAGTTATTCTTCAAAAGATACAGCCATCTCCAAAACTTATTTCATTTGACCTGTGACCTTTGACCATTGTACCCAGAACTTTGGAGACAAAAGTTCTGGGTCCACTATTTTTGGTTCATGCATGTATTACAGGTTTTTAGTATAAACGACACAAAATGTATTGTTGCATACGCACGCACGCACCGCGCGCACACAAACACACACACACACGGAACAGACGCAAAAATCACAACATTTTGTCCCGTTCCGAAAACTAATAATCCCCTAACCCCTTATATGAGGTCATCGTATGCCCCAGCCCCTTATTATTAAGAGGGGTGGCCATGTAGTGTCGGAGGTATAGGCAGTTATTTGCCTATACAGCAAAGTTATTACAATATCTCAATCACACATATATGTATATGTGGGTGATGAAATAATAACGTGATCGGTGACAAAATCATAAAAATATACTTCAATAAGTTTGTAATTACGTTCGTGATGTAAAACATGGTTAAAGTGAGAGTACCGTCTCAGTAAACTTGAGAGAATTTGCTAGTGACGTCACTTTGTTGTAGATCATTTCTATCGACGCACAAGATTTTCGATACCCATTTTACGTACGATTGATGAGCTAGTGCCACAGTTTTACTGTGATAATTTTATGCGAGTATGATCTTATGTGTGAGCGAACATCGGAATACATTGGCTTAGCTTTCATGCATGTTTGAAGCAGTACCATGTTCTTTATTAGTGTTGATCATAATACCCTTTACTGCTACTGCTTAATTACAGTTATATGCTGCTTCTGAAACAAAAAAAAATTGTATCGTTACGTTGATGGTTGTAATTTGTTTTACAAATAATTTTGCAACGTTTTTCTAAATTAATGATTTTTATCAGGTAAAAATATAATTTCAATTTCTGTTCTGGCAACATTCGGTCGGCTCGAAATGCCACAAAGTTGAGGTAGTATTGGATGCAATGGAATGAATCGATATCTCAACACAAGGTAACCTTTAGTGTTTCGACACACAATAGACCACCGACTGGATTGTGGTACTGTTAACATCGCTACTGACTACAACTTCATCTGGTTTACTATTCGCCAGCATAAAATCTGATTCTACGATTCTAGGTTGCGAATTATCATTTGACCACGCCTGACTTGAGAATAGTACGTAGCGATACGATTGAGGTTTGTAAATTCCTATCTAAAAGTGATGCTTTTGACTTCCTGTAATTTCTCACACGTTTCGTTAATCCTCATGTGACACGTGGTAACAGTTTGAAGAGATTAAAACAGTATCACGGATTAATATTCGGCGTTATAGCTTTTCACAAAGGGTTGTTTTGGAATGGTTAACCCCAATTCTGTTCCAAATTTTAAAGTTAACATTGATTAGTTGTTAACTAAGTCCTGGCGTCTTTGATTTTTTTTCTGTATTTTCTTTTTTGGTGTAATGAGGTGACTAGCCCTTCTTACAGTCTTAGCCCGTCGTCTTGTCATGTTATATTTTACCACGATCATTAACACGCTCGCAAATTAGTCATACTCCACGTTATACAATTGTTACAGTATATACTACGGCAACAGTGCACTGACCGTACTTAAAACGGCCACGACGACGAGTGAACACACAATTACAGTGACGGGCTCGTCGCCTGCGTAATTGGTTATGATAGTAACAATGCTATCACGAAACGCTTAATACGACCTGGACGAGAACACAGGTACGACGTACGGACAGATATAACATCGACGACCAAGTCAATGTTTACGGCCTCTGATAACCAGTTGTGGTGCACAGGCGTTTCTACCCAACCCAGGCTTGAACCCAGGGCCTCGTGATATGTAGACATGTATGAAAACTGTTACACCACAGTAGGTAGACATGCTTAAAACGGTACCCTTTCTGTATTTTTGAGTTTGATAGAAATGGTCCACAACCGGAAGTTACGTGAAGAATGATAATCGCCTAATTTTACTGAGACGAGACGAGTAGTTTTTAACTCTAAAACCGCACTTTTTATTCCACTTGGCATTTAATTAAAGCGTTTCTTTGCTATACGAAAAGGTATGAAGAATGAAGAAAACGACTGCAGGACGTCTGCAGTCTGAGATAGTGTAATATTTACATGAAATGGTAAAGAAAGTGTAACCTTCTTTTAAGCAGTCCGGAGGCATGCCTATTAAATAGAAACATTTATAACACACGAGAATATTGAAGTCATGCAGCCATATTGTTCAGATGTTGCGATAAAATGTCATAGTTTCTAATTTATGTACTTGAAGTATTAAAAATCATTGTGTTTAAAAACCATTTGAATTTTCAAAATGGCCGCTTCGCGCCTAAAAGCCTAGCTCTATCGTCTATTTTATCTAATATTTCGAAAACGGCGTTGTGAACATATCAAATGGGAGTGGAAAAGTTGTAGCCATGACCGTAATGGAAGTATTTTCATAAGTTTTAAGTTTCCCTTAGCAAAGATATATTTCCCAAATGTATTTCAAATTGGAAAAATGTAACATTGTATAAGGCTTTAAAATTAGGATTATCAAATGGGAGTGAAAAAGTTGTAATTTTAATAAGTATTTTCATAAGTGTTAAGCTTCCCTAGCAAAATATATTTCCCAAATGTATTTCAAATTGAAAAAGATGTAACATTGTATAAGGCTTTAACGTTATGATCATGGGAAATATCACAAAATGGCGGCTTCCATGTAGCAAAATGTTCTCATTAATCGGAACATTTATGTTTCCAGTAAGAGGCATGCTACCGGACTGTAAACTGGGATTCCAGAGTAATTTTGTAACAACAAAACCTACCGCATAATTTTCTTTCACGATTCTGACGATGTTACTTGAATCTCCAGCAAGCAGGGCTACTGTTGCTGCCTCGATCATATCTGATAAATCCTACAAAAGGGGAAATCTTGCTCAGTATACATATATTATATTATAGTTATTCGGTTGAATATCGCAAACAATTTTTAGAGTCAATAAGAAATCAGTATTTTCAGACATTTCATTTCAGTTGTCTGGTTGTGCTTAGAGTTGCGCTAACATTCCTTAAACCTAAATATAAATCAATATAAGATAGATATAGCAATACTCATCCTATTTTGGGAAGTCAGAAACAAAGGATTAATGCATAATACAAAAACGAAACTTCATTTGTTCAATGATCTCAACTTAAATGATGATAAGAAGTTTATGTTATAAGAAATAGGACTTCAAAAGAAACAATACTAAAAAAAGGTGATAATACTTTTCCTTTAAGGGGGTATTTAAAATTAAAGAGGCGAAATCGTCATATGTGCACAATATTTAGAATTCTTTTCAAATTTTTAATTGGTTGAAATTTTGCTGCGCGTTTCGTTGTCTCGTATTGCAAGGTATATAGTTATTTAAACGCCTCGAAAGGTATTATACACGAGTTAGCCCAGTAGGTTGGCGATCAGAAACAAATTTTTTTCTTATCAACAGTCGTGAGTTCGAGCCCCGGTAGAATCGTTTATTGCGACTTTTGCTTTCATCTTCTTTCTAACTTTCTGTTCTCAGTAATTTTCATTTGGTGACTATTATTGTAGTATTATAATACTAATATTTCACTTTCGCTTTCTGACAAACGCATTGAAAAAACAACAAGTTTCTTGTCACAGTAACGTAATGCGCTGTGTGTGTAACTCGGCACACACAACGTACATGTTAGTGTCTGGCTGTACAAACCATGGAGCTCTAACTCCATGTACAAACAGACAGTGGATCGGATCTTGCGTCCACAACCGGAAGTGACGTCAAAATATCGCATCCCTCAATTTTAACGTATTTTAATGAGACGAGCCTCCCTCTTTAAATTTTTTACATTTGTTCTACACTTTCTTCAAGTGATACACTATAACTTCCTCACTCTATTCGGTAATATTACATTGCTGACATATTCACTGGGATCTAGCCACAAAAAAACTCCGAAAACATATAAAATAATACATTAATACTTTGATCAATCCGGTCCACGCTCCTGATTTCCTAATTGGGAGATTGAGACATGCGCAGTGACCATAATTTAAAGTTAAAAATTCAGCCGTTAAAAATTGTTGCTTTTCAAATTCTGTTATTTTAAAGTTATATACTCTGAAAATGATAATGAAATTATGAAATTGATATTTCTGGAACTTTTTTGTATATTTTGAGCTTTTGCTGGTGACTAAAGTTTTAAAATCCACTCTTCAGAAACGACAATGAATTTTCAACAATTACTTTAAAATTCCCTGGTGTAAGTCAAATTTGCGCTGGTGAAAATGGAGAAATAATTTCATCGTTCTGTTGCACCAATAAAATTAAAATATTTCGCATGTATTTTTCCTACGTATTTTAGCGTTATGTATTTCTTTAGAGGGATTTGAATTTGGAAAGATGCATTGTGGGTAATGATGACAAAAAATCTCCCGATTGGAAGATCTCCCGATTGGGAGATTTTCCTATTGGGAGATCCCGATTGGAAAATCTATAAAATTTTGACCATTTTAGAGTATTGTGAATCATAAAGTCTTACTATAATCAGCGGAGTCCGGTTCGTACCCCTGATTAGGAGAACAGTTTTGTTCTCCCGATCAGGGGATCCTGTACAGAGGTATTCCACAATGTATCTATCCAAATTCAAAGTTTGTACAGGATTAAATAAGAATCAGACACATTTCGAGCGCGGGGAACTCAACCACTGCGAAGGGTTCCAAATTTTCTTCACGATTTGAAATAATGGCATATCTTTTCACCGTGCGCTTTTAAAATTCACCGTGCGGTTTTCGAGAAATTTGAAGGAAGTGATTTTAATCTTATTATGTGCTACCGTTAGGCAGTCACGCTTTAACAAGTTTCTGAATTTATAAGAAATAACTTGGGGATTTGTGAATAGTAATTAGCAATAAGTGCGTGATAGTAACAAAATTGTTTTACTCTTAGAAATTGAACATGAACAAAGCAAACTTTGTTACAAACCTTCAATGAAACGACTGATAAGCGTCTACGACTGAGACTTCACAATAGAAATGGTGGTTTCCATATATCACTGTGAGCTTAGTGCGCATGCTTGAGTCTCCCAATCGTCGGGACTTATTAAGTCCCACGATCGGCGGTACAAACCGAACTGACAATGCAAACCTTATGAAATCTTGGAGACATGATAAAGAGAAACCTATGAATGTCCTTTTGCTAACCTGTCAGAGTGTTGGGTAACAACCCTTAGCCAACCATCTAAGAATGGGAGCAGTTCAATATGACCAAGGAGTTTTGAATTTCCATCACACCTTCATTCAAAATTAAGCGGGAGAAAAAAAAAAGTCTGAAATGACTTAAATTTAGGACAGAAATAAAAAGAATTACACAAAAGATTTTGAACTGTCTACTCTTTCATACAGGGCCTTTTTGCATACATAAAGCAAATTTATATCAAACTTTGATCAGCAGTAATTCAGACACTGCAGGTGCTTTTTGGCGAATATAAGATTCCTTCCTGTCCATATACCTTTAAAGTGCACTGCGTTATCAGTCCGGTTCGTACCCCGATTGGGAAAACAGTTTTGTTCTTCCGGTCGGGGATCATTTACAGAAGTATTTCACTATGCATCTATCTAAATTCAAAGTTTGTACAGAAATAACATAAGAATCAGACACATTTCGAGCGCGGGGAACACAACCACTGCAAAGGGTTCAAATTTTTCATCACGATTTGAAATAATGGCATACGAATTATCTTTTCACCGTGCGCTTTTAAAATTCACCATGCGGTTTTCGAGAAAATTGAAGAACATGATGAATTCATATTTTGTGTTACCATAGGCAGTCGCGCTTTAATAAGGTTTTCTGAAATTATGAGAAATAACTTAGGGATTTATGAAAATTATTTAGCAATAAGTGCGTGACAGTAACGAAGTGGTTTTACTTTCACGAAATTAAACATGAACAATGCAAACTTTGTTACAAACCTTCAATAAAACGACTGATTAGCGTCTATAACTGAAACTTCACTACAAATGGCGGATTCCATATACTGTAAGCTCAGTGCGCATGCTTGAGTTTCCCAATTGGGGGACTAATTGAGTCCCCCGATCGGCGGTACGAACCGAACAGGTTATTGTACAGCTTAACCTTCTGAAAATTCCTAAAGCAACATTATTATTTTCTTTTGAGAAAATAGCATGATTTTAAGATTAAAAGACCGTTAAAAAGGATTATTATGCAAACCTTGTAAACATGGTGTTGACCTTCGACAACAGCAAATATTGGTATGATATTGTTTTCTTTCATCTTGATGCTTAGGTGCATGGGGGAAGGGTAATCCTGATGACAAAAAAGTACTGAACCAAGATGAATTAATATTGACCCGTTGACTTAGTAGCGCAGCTGGAAATTCAATCACGGGTGGCACCAGTAAAAGTACAACGGGTCATAACCCTCATCGGACGGAAACTTCTACCCCCTCCCCTATTAGAAAAATTATGGATTCGGCCTAAATCCCGAGAGGGGGAGGGGACTTCCTTATGAGAGGTATATATACATGCATGTGCCGCCTGAGCAGTTACCTTTTTTCAGAATTTTTGTGGTGCAGGTATCAAAAATCCAATCTCCCATACTGCAGGTCTAAAAAAATTGCATATTTTCATACTGCTGGTCTCAAAAATTATTTAATTTTGTACTGCAGGTATCAAAAATCACTTATTTTTGTACTGCAGGTATCAAAATCATATACTGTCATAACTGCAGTTACCAAAAAATCTCTCATATACCGCAGTCCAATTTTGAAATTCTGGGAGGCACATACCTACCACTTCAGTATAGAAGTGCCCCCGGGGCCCAAATAGTGCAAGAAATATGCCAAGAGGCAACATTGTGGTCAAATGCTAAATTTGTATTATTCGATGTCACTGCTTTGTTTGACTTTCAAGACTTAATCCATATTTTCATGCTACGGAAAATTAAAAGAAACATATAGCAACAAAACAAAGAACTAAATAAATAATGTAAATGATCCAATTGTGTCCGAATGACCATCATTAAAATGACCATGTTACCATTTAGTCAACCTTCCTACTTTTTCTGGATATTTTCAGCAGTCAGTGTCACTCTGCCCAATCCCGTTTTCATCCTATGGTTACGCTATACATGGTACTTCACCACTAAAATTTTCCTGCGAAAATATCCAATTTGAATTTTAAGTGGATAACACTTGAGTTGTTACAGCCCAAAAATTGTTCTCCAACTGGATTGGTCAATTGGTTGACCAAATGGACCAAATGTTTGTTGATGTCATACTGGTTTAAGGATGAATTTCCATTAATGATAAAATATATGAAGAAATACATAAATTACTTACGTACAAATTAGACGTCTCATACTCCTGTGTGTCCAGATTAAGCTGACAGTTTCCACTGTTTGGTGAGATGATGCCTCCAATCTGTGGGTGATCACATACTACTATTCGATAGTTATACGCTCTCATTCGAAAGCAATAACTTTTAAATCTTTTGATTTTGGCTTTAAGTTACATACTTTATTTTGAGATGGTCTTTCATTCCAAAAACGTGAAGAATATATTTGTTTTAAGACTAGCACCTTAAGTTTAGTTTGAGTAACCAGTCCGGTTTACGCTCCCGATCGAGAGATCTCCCATTCGGGAGATTTCGTGTCATTGGTGCAACAAAACGATACAATTATTTTTTTCCATTTTACCAACGCAAATTTGAACGTTCACCAGGGAGATTTAAAGTAATCTTTAGAAATTCATTTCAATAATTTCTGAAGAACAGATTTAAAAATCTTAATCACCAGTAAAAACTCAAATTGTACAAAAAGTTTCCAGAAATATCAATTTTAATATCATTCTCAAAGTATACAACTTTAGAATAACAGAATTTGAAAAGCAAAATAAATATTCAACGGCTGAAATTTTGAACAGTTTAAATTATGATTACTGCGCATGTGTCGATATTTACTTAAACTGGTAACCAGTCTTAAAATTTTGCCTTGAAAGAGAATAACAAAAGTATGAAGCAGTCGCACTTAGCTAATAAAGAAAAATATAATTTTCATTCAATTAGGTCTGTATTTTTGGAGCACTATTGGCCAGCCATTTACAATCATCGTTGGAGAATGTCATTTCTTCCATCATTTCGCTAACTTTGTAAATAGTTCACACCAAAGTAAAGAGAGCTATGTCAAAAAAAATCACTGATTTTGGAAGAGTTATCTGCCCATTGTTTTGATCCTAATCCAACCATTTCAAAACGAAAAGAACCCTCTTTATTTATTTACAGAATCATTGAATGTATACTTGAAAAATATGCTAAAATTGATTTGATATCTCGGCCATTGTGCAAATATCTTTAATACGGCGAGGTTTGTGTTTAATTTAACTTGTTTTATAAAGCCTCTACAACTCTCTCCAAAGTTCGGGCATTGTACATAAAAACAAATTAAAAAAAAAACATTTAAAAAACCTTATCAAAATACACGTGTGTTTCCTTTTCTTAAATAAGTGCCCGTTCAAACCCGTGTTATATATATTATACCGCACCCAAACGACCTGCTACTTACTGTGCCGTCCCCCGCGATGTGGAAAGGTGCATCACTCGTATACACAAGCAAGTGTCGTGCCTTATCACGCCATCCAATTTGGGACTGCAAGATAAAAATCGCGTGGCACTGATTTCTTATGCATTTCCAACATTATGAATGTTGTATGCGTAGCCTATGCATATACTAATCCTGCTCAAATCTGATTAACGAAGCGCTCAGCCGATAACAGACAATAATGAATTATCTTAATACCAATGACTTAATCACAATCTAAGCACTTGACTGCCTTGAAACTTATTGACATTTGCGTTCCAATGTATCCAAATATGTTCCAATGTATCCAAATGTGTTCCATTGTGTCCAAATGTGTTCCATTGTGTCCAATGTGTTTGATCTGTTGAGCTGTGACCCGTGTCTTAAATTCACCTAAATTTGTCAAAAATATGATAAAGATATCAAGTTTGAAAGAAACTTGTTTGAAAACAGAAATTGCAGATAGTTTAGTGTAGGAAAGTAATGACATCCACTCGCTTTCGGTTCAATTTTTATTGCATTGTAATGTATTACTATCGAAAATTAAAAAGTCTCTTTTTTTCATTTATTGAAAATCGTTTTTCCCTCGGTGTAGCATGGTTACCGTTCTTGTTTTAGTACTCTTCTACACATCAATGGCTAAATAACTGAATACCTTGAGTCTTTTCACAAAAATCTAACAGACTTTTAAATTTGAATATCTTCCTTAACGAAAAAGGTAACTTTAATGTTACCATCACTTTTTCTGCATGCACCTTTAAATGAATACATACGATAAACATCTTACCATTAGAGGATTAGTTCAAGGGTCGAGCAAGTCTATTTCTTATAAAAGAGGACTTCAAATGAATCAAGGTAGTGAGAAAATAACATTCCATTAAAAAAAATTCCTTTAAGGATATATCTAGGTTTAAAACTCTGTCTTATCTTTGTAGTAATTTTACTATGGAAGGTTGGCGCCCTTATCCTCACATTCTCAACAATTGTTAATGAATTTTGAAGAATATATTTAACAAATCTATATTTCAATTATTCTCCCTTAACCTTTCTTCAGGTGGTAAACCGGTGGTAAATTATAATTATCCTATCAAGATTCTGTTTTACTACTTTCTTGACATATCCCATGTTTTTTACGCCACAAAATCGCAGGACAAAATATGGTAGAATACATAAAGAATTTGAGGAATCTGAGGCAGTGACATTACAGCTAGTCTGATTTGAGTCGTTTCTACACAGATGATACCAAACTTCAAACTTAAATATCTCATTAACGGAATAAGATTTTTGAATGCTTTCTGCACCATTTTGTTTCCTTCGAAGTCCTCTTTCATACGAGATAGACTTGCTTCACCCATGAACTAATTCTTTAACTTAATTGAACAGTTGAATGTGTATTCGTTTAGTTATGGAATACCGGTACCAACCTTACAAACTGCTGCCTGCATTAACGCATCCAAGCCTCCCTCCGGTTGGTCAGCATTTGTGGAAATATATGTGTTTTTAACATGTTCCTAGAAATAAATAAGAACATTATAATAAAAGAATATCTTCTTTAGCAGTTTAGTAAAAGTTTGTATGATCATGCAAAAAGATCCTGCGTTGTACGTTAAACATTAAACGGTAAAGAAATGTGGACATAACGAATATCTACTTGTTTGGCTATCACGAGCAGTTCACACAATAGTTGTTTAACTTGCTGGCATGATCAAGCAGTCATGAAAACCAAACTCAAAAGCCACCAAATTGTTGCTCTTTAGAAAAATTGTTTACCACTTCGATCTATTCTAAAGTATACAATCTTCTGAACTGCTGAATACAATATGGCAAAAATTGAGTTGTCTTACTGCAAAAGCGGTAGTATTTTCATCCAGCGGAAGCACATTTCGAAAGCTGTATGGTTCTTCGCAGTAGGCACAGTCACCTTGACGTTCATTAAAATTCCTGAAAATAGAAATGATCCCCCGTCATTAACCCAAAATACTTTGCACTCGCATATGCTTGATCAGTTGTGTAGGTAGAAAGTGAAATAAACGCTTTTCGTCTTATTTCCTCTCAGTTACAAGGACCTTCTCCACGTGACAGCTGATATTAACAAACTTTTCTCTGGCTAAAGGAGTCATCACTTGTTCAAGAGCAATAAGCCATGCAAAGTTATAACACTAAACACTTGCAATGTTTCACGACATAAATCATTTAGTCTTCATCCACTGTAACAGTTTATGGTCGCATATAATGTTGACAAAAGATACAAAATTGAGCTTTTCATTGTAAAATTGATGACACCATTTTTAGCTCAACATCCCTTTAATCAGCTCAACATCCCTTTAAAGAATTTGAATTTGAGCTCATGCGATGACAAACTTAAAATCCAGGTTCTCATCTGGAGACGTTCGGATTTTTGCAGCGTTTATCATATCTTATGCGTCTTTAAAATATTTTGCTGTGTTGCTATGTTTGACTTAAAAAGATCGATATGTTGATGCAATATTGTTGCGTAGTTTTAACAGACCGGCAGTATGCCTAATAATGGGAACATAAATGCTCCTAAAATTGGGAACATTTTGCTACATGTAAGCCGCCATTTTGTGATATTTTCAATGATCCTTTGCCATCCTAACGTTGAAGCCTGATGCAATGTTACATATTTCAAATTTTAACATTAGTTGTTCTGCTCCTTAATTTAACAAATCAGACCCGACCTGATAAATAACCAGGTCGGGTCAGATTTTTTCTTTTTTCTTTTCTTTATTTTCAAAACCTTAGTTGTTGTGGAAGTTGGTGCTGAGTATCATATTAGCAATGGAAGATGTCCTTATTGTGTAGTTATTTTAATTAAGATAAAGTGGTCTCACTATTTGCTACAGTAAGTTTGTGGTTATCATTTGCTGGAACAAATTTTAAAGCAGAAGAACAAGTCATGAAATACCTCTGGGAAAATTATCTTTGCTGAGGGAAACTTAAAACTCATGAAAATGCCTTCATTTCTATCATGGCTAAAACTTTTCCACTCCCATTTGCTATGTTCACCACGTCATTTTCGAAATATTCGAAATAATAGACAATAGAGCTAGGCTTTCAGGCGGAAAGCGGCCATTTTGAAAATTCAAATATTTTTCAACACAATGATTTTTGGTATTTCAAGTACATGAATTAGAAATTATGACATTCTATCGCAACATCTGAACAACATGGCTGTATTACTTCAATATTCTCGTTTGTTAATGTTCCTATTAATAGGCATGCTTCCGGACTGTTTAACGAATTCTGCATTCCAATTTTCACTTAAAATCTCTCAAATACTCGGATTTCACTGGGCGCAATCCAAAGGAATTTAGCATATATAATAACAATGGCTCAAGAAATACCACCGATCATCTCCGATTGAAAGAAAATTATGTTTTTATTGGCTGGAGCGTTAGAATATCGTCTTACACATATGCTAATCGAGCGTGATATCCCGTTTGGGAATTCTCCCAATGAGTAGTCCAATTGGCGTATAACTTTTGTAGTTGATAGCTGATTTGGGCTAAATTGGGCCTAAAAAAGATATTAAAAGCCAAGAATGGCTAAATAGCTCAAATAGGTTACTTTCAACCATATAACGCGATTGAATCTCTGGCTGTAAAATCACCAAAGTGTTAATAACTCACAAATAATAATATAATAATAAATAAATAAATAAAAATCACCTTGAATGCGCCCCCTGTAGATCGCATTAGACGCAAGACTTGGCTTGCAGTCATCTTATACACAGTAACTTGTTTGCAAGGTTACAGCGGACTGTATTTCAGTCAATAGTTCCATGCTGTAACTTATGCATAACATTTTGCAAATTCTTGGTGGTGGAGTGGGAATGGGGGTGCCAATAAACAAAACGGACCTTTTTGATTATGTTTTGACTTGTTATATGCCCCCACCCCCGGGTAACTTTTGCTTTCGTAAAATGTTCCTTATTTTTGGGTAGTTTTCTTCAATTTTCGGAAAATTTTACTCATTTTTGGAAAATGTTGCTTATTTTCAGGAACTTTTTGGCCAATTTGGGGGTAATTTCCTTCAGTTCCGGACAATTTTCTTCTACTTTCAGATCATTTTCGTGAAAATTTCTTTTATTATCAAGTACTATTTTTTTTCGACACCAAGGTCCGTGGTGGGAGGATGTATGTCCCCAATAACTTTTTAAGCAGACCTCCGTAGCAGTGAGGCAAAGCTTCAGCTTTCCAATCTAGCGTCCCGGCTTCGATTCCCAGTGGGTCTACAACCAGTGCTCCACGACTGGTTAATAAAACAACCGTCACGGTAGGCGTCATCACGTAAATACTCCAATGGAGTTCTATTGGAACGTTATAAACCTTTGGTAAACCTAAGCATCAATTTTGAAAAGAAGCCTTGTACTTGTTCGCCCGATGGGTAATTGTCAACATTGGTCCTGGATCCTAAATCTTTGAACCCATACGCGGAATTTGCCTACCAAAAGTGTGGGAAAGTGACAAGCAAAAACTGTGAACTGACAAGATTGCCCATTTTTTTAAATAAAAAGTGTCCTTAATTACTGTGATGCACACAGTGCAAAAATGCACACGAACTTGATTTTTTGCTCTCTCCGTTTCCCCGAGTTCCTTCCGACACCTCTGGCGCTTTCGGTCCCATAACAAAGATATTGCAGTGTCATTGTTAGAGGCTAGTCCCAAATCGATTTTACCCAGCACCTGTAACATTTACCCACTATTCTGGCTGTCTGGGCATTCCAAAACCTGTTGTTGCGCCACTACTAATCAAACTTGTATTCCTTTTCTAACAACCCAAGCCTACCCAATGTAACTCCCCACCAACAAAAACAGTCTTACACCCAGCTCACATATATTGAGCTACTACATCATTTATGTTCTAGCATCACAGCGATATTAAAGCTACCGCTTGCATTTCCCCCAAAATAAACATCAAACATGTATTTCTTTCCAAACAACCCAGCCTACCCAAATCAACAACACACCAACAAAGTAGAACGGTAAATACCGTCATGGTTCGCATGCCCATGCAAATTAACACCCATATCATATGATCCGGCCAATTATAAAAAGGGCATCTCACATTTAAGTCCCACATGGCATTCTATGTCTCACATGGTATCCCACCCCATGTCCCACATGGCATCCCACCTATGTCCTACATGGCATCCCACGTCATGTCCCACATGGCATCCCACCCCATGTCCCACATGGCATCCCACCCCATGTCCCACATGGCATCCCACCCCATGTCCCACATGGCATTCCACCATATCTCCCACATGGCATTCCCACCCCATGTCCCACATCACATCCCATGTCCCACATGACATTCCATCATATGTCCCACAGGGCATCCCATCCTATGACCCACATGGCATCCCACCCCATGTCCCACATGGCATCCCACCCCATGTCCCACATGGCATCCCACCCCATGTCCCACATGACATCCCACCCCTTGTCCCACACGACATCCCATCCAATGTCCCACATGGCATTCCACCATATCTCCCACACGGCATCCCACCCCATGTCCCACATGGCATTTCACCATATCTCCCACATGGCATCCCACCCCATGTCCCACATGACATCCCATGTCCCACATAGCATTCCATCATATGTCCCACAGGGCATTCCACCATATCTCCCACATGGCATTCCACCATACAGTGTCTCACATGACATATTCCACCATATGTCCCACATGGCATTCCACCATATGTTCCACATGGCATCCCATGCTATGACCCACATGGATCCCATCCTCATGTATGTCCCACATTAATCCAACCATATGTACTACATGACATCCCTTTCTATGTCCCACATGGCATACCTCCCTGTGTCCTGCATCAGTGGCTTCCCACCTGATGTCCCACATGGCAACCCACCATATGTTCCACATAGTACCCCTCCCAATGTCCCAATGACATCCTACTTTATGTCCCATATGGCATCACATCCCATGTTTCCATGGCCTCCCATCCGATGTCCCACATAGCCTCCTACCCTATGTCACACATGGCATCCTACCTTATGTTACACATGGCATCCTACCTTATGTCACACATGACATCACAACCCATGTCACACTCTGTGTTACTCGTGGCATCCCACCATGTCCCACATGGCATTATGCCCTGTTCCACATGGCATCCCACCCCATGTCCCACATGGCATCCCACCCCATGTCCCACATGACATCCCATAGGCTCCATAAGAAGTCTCATCCTAGCTATCACAGTCCCTGATTGAGCATACTATGTTGAAATGGGGTGGGACGCCATGTCCTACATGACATCCCATATCATCCCATGTCCCATATGACATTCCATCCCATGGCAATCCACCCTATGTCCTGCATGGCATTCCACCCTGCTCCACATGGCATCTCACCCCATGTCCCACATGGTATCCCACCCCATGTCCCACATGGCATCCCACATGTCATCCCACCCTATGTCTCACATGACGTCCCATAAGCTCCATAAGAAGTCTCATCCTTGCTATCACAGTCCGTGATTGAGCATTCTATGTATTAAAGTGTCAGTTTATATAATAACTTATATGCAAATGAGTTGTTGAATAAGAAAAAAAGGTGAAGTCAAATAATTATGCCTGATATAGCCTTTGGTGTATACAACATGGTCCCTCAAGGGCCCCATCCATGTCCCACATGGCATCCCTCCCTATGTTTATATGCAATCACATCCTGTCACACTCCCTAAATAAGCATACTAAATAAAAAAGTCTGGTCAGGTCATTTACTGTAGCAACTTTATGCAAATGACCACAATTATAAAGGTGGAGTTTAAAAAATCATGCCTAATATGACTGTTTGGTGCCTAAATATTTTAAAGAATTTTAGGGATTTCAAATCTCAAGTGCTATAAGAGAGACTTGAGGATCTCTGAAGAATATTGGAAAATTATACCATTTTACAGTTATCTTTTAAGAAAATATTAAATGTATTGTAGACTTTTTAAGGAACTAGTCTTTAATCCTGTCTTGAGTGACTCTGAAAAACTTTAACATTTTATAAGGAAATTCTAACCTTCCATAAGGATATCTAAAGAAACTTTAACTTTTTCTAAGGAACTCTGAAGAAACTTTAACATTTTCTGAGGAATTCTTAAAAAACTTTAACATTTCTGAGGAAATCTCAGGACAAATCTGTGGACGGCCGGACGGCTGGACGGACGTAATCGCCATTACATAGGTTCGCATAAATGCTTTGCATGCGAACCAAAAACAGACTTAACCACCCACAAAATATGTTGAGCTACTACATCATTGATGTTCTATTTCTTTTTTTGATACAAGAGCAATCACAGTATTTCAAATATTACATCAAAAACAATGATGATTGGAATAAGAATATTAAACATATGAACAAGTAGAAGAATTGACTAATAATGGGGGTGTAACTTTAATTATTCGTATAGCTTTTGACTTCGCTTAACTTAATATATAAAATCTGTTAATCAACGTTACATCAAACCTCTGGAAAATTCGCTTGAAACAATCAGGATTAAATCATGGACCTACAATAATGTTGGCTACATAAACTGACGGTTGCATTCATGAAGGGATAAATGCATTTGAACGTTTTGCTCTTTGTACATATTTGAGAAATAATTCAGATGAATGGAATGATTGCTAACTTACTTCACTGGATTTGTGTAAATGAACGGCAACACAGTTTTGTCAACAAATATACCGAAACCAAGACGTAGTTTCTTTGTAATTGTTTTCATTTCATCAGCTGCAAAGAAAATACTATATTGTGCATTTATTTGTATATAGTTTTAACAAATTATGCAATTTGCTTTAATTACAACGATTAAGTTTATCACATTGTTCGAGTAAATTTTGGCCCGCTGCTGTGTTCGGTCTGTGGAGTATTTGATAATGATTTTTTTTTTTCCATGTGCGAAACAATAAAGCATTCCATTTAGCTAATTTAAAACGCAATAAGTGAACAGTTTGAGGCTGAAATTTTTAAATTAGTGCTTAAAATCTGCATAATCATGTCCTTTAAATGATATTCTCCGTTCGCAGAGAAATAAGTATCAACAAAAAATACTTTCAAATTCTGTAATTAAATTTGTATCTGCCTAAAGGAGCTATCGTCCAAAAAGTGAGGGCGTCTTTTTGAGTTAATTTGTGAATATTTCCTCCACATCCAATCAAATCTCGCGACCCGTTTTTTTCATGGATTTAATTTTAATGAAAGTTTGTTCACTCGCCGAGTGCTCTCGATCAACGTTTACTGTGTGTGAACGTCCGCACATGTTAAACCTTCATCCAATCTTCTCTTCTTCTGGCACGGTACTATGACAGTGACAAAATTATAGGGCCCAAGTTAACTTAAAGCTTGATCATTTTAGCCGATAAAGAAGCCTGGGCCTAAAAGGATTTGGCTAAGAGTATTTAACTGTAACGTTAGTGTTTAATAACCCCTTTTGCAAAATATAATGCCCTAATGTTATTACAGATGCCTAACAAAACAGTAAGACTCGATGTACGAAGTCGTCGCTGATTTATTACCAAATGACCATTGAAATGCGTTCCAACCGTGAAAAGACGCCAACTCCAAGTAAAGTTTATTGGGTGAATACGTTTACAAGAAAAAAATAGTAACGAAATAAGGCTTCCTGTGCATTTGTCAAGTCCTAACAATCGGCCGAGTATCCTACACAACTACAGGCCCATGTGCATGATCGACAGCACAGCAAAACTATGAATATTCAATTCAAAGAGGCTGTATGAAAATTTATACAAGACACGCACTTCATTATTTGGGCGGCTCCAATAAAATACGCCCTACATTTTTGACCACTTCTACAATCTGCCAATTCTTACCTAGTGTTTTACCAAGAAGTTTCAGATTCTCCAGATCATCTGCCATAGAATTGCTTAGATCCATGACATAGTACAGGTCAACTGGAAAATTTTCCGCCGGCTTTACGCGTATGTTAAATCTGGCTGTCTCACCTGTAAAGAATTCATCGATATAAACGAGGTTGTATTACAATCTATGAAACTACGACTATGAGTAAATTTTTTGTGTAATGAAAGTTTTGAATGGATCAAATCAGTTTCATTGTTTGAAACAATTTTAAAACTAACGGAGCGGATTTGTTATTCGACTAAGTAATAGGTGACGATTAACTTGCCATGAAAGATTTTCGCCCTTACATCAGTGATGTTCAGTTTTCCCACATGTTAGAAAATCAAACATCTTAAGCTACCAAGAATTTACATCACTGCCCCCACTCGCCATACATAGAGTATGCAATTATACATACACTGTACGTGAGGAGTTTATTTGGGAATGGCTTAAGCGGCGACGACGAGTGAACACACAATTACAATGATGGGGTCGTCGCCTGCGTATTCGGTTATGATAGTAACAATGCTATCACAAAACGCTTAATACGACCCAGACGAGAACACAGGTACGACGTACGGACAGACATAACATCGACAACCAAGTCAATGTCACGGCCTTTGATAACCAGTTGTGGTGCACTGGCGGACACCACGTGTACATTATGTAAGATATTTTTAGTGAAGGTGCTGCGAGTAGCAATGTCGTAGATGTCAGGGCACAATATTGGCATGTAGATATTAATATAATGCAATGAGTCGTGGGAGCTGTAAATCCCAGCTAATGTCATCATGTTTTACCAAAGAGTCCTTTTGAATGGTGACAGACCTCTGAAAAATGAAGGTGTACTAACAAAGTCGCATGCAAACACTCAGTGCATGCACTTTTCGGTTGTTGCGTAAGAAGTTACGACTTTGTTTAGGGAGACCGAGGCTGGTTGGCACACGGGTTGGTTGTCACAAGTCCAATTACAAAAAAACGGGTGGCGCACTACTGAAATAATTATCGATATTTTGAAGACAATCAAGTAAACAGCAAGTATACGAGTTTGGGTAAAAATATCATTAATAATATCTTAATTGTTACAGATTTTGTGAATTTCAGACTGGTGAGTAATTATTTACTTCGTAAGTTATCATGAATTTTCCCCTCCGTGTATTATTTCCCCGGATTATAATAACTATACCCAGAAAATGTCAAGTATACCTGACAACGTCGAAGAGGTTTTCATTCAACATAACGTATAAGAAAAAATCTAGGCTTCAAAACATTTATGCATCGTGGTTGGGGTTGGTTGGCACACAATTGCGTGCAAGTCAATGGTGTGCCAACCAACCCCACCTACCACACTAATCTTACACAGCCATAACATTAGGCTGTGTGACAACCAGCTCCGAAGAGGGGGAGAAGACTGCAGGGCAGCAAAGGTAGAAACCTTTATGGTTTTAACTTTAATTTTTAGATTATAGCATAATTTAGGTGTGATATTTTTCATGATGTGTAACGTTAGTGCACTTGCCAATTGTATGATCCACTTCTTTACTCCCCCGCATGGCGAGTTAAAGGAGGTCATTCTCAGAAACAAATAAATCACATGTGAGTCACAAACGTTCAATGTCAGTCACAAAGTGACTGAGGGGTGAGTCAAATAAAATAAATGTGACTGAGGGGTGAGTCGGATTGAATAAATGTGATTTAGGGGTGAGTCAAAAATTATGTGATGTGGGTTATTTTGTCTGACTGTACGTGGGTCATTTAACAAGTATACCCACCACACACCTATACTTTCTTCAATCCTCACATGCCACCAGGAATATAGACAGTGGCGCGCCGGCAGAGTCGTGACATTGGGAGGAGGGGGAGGCACCTACTTACGGCGTGGGGTAATGGGGTATTTTTATTGATGGTGTTGCTGGGGCGTGGCCAAGGTGAAAAAATGAGGGTGTATTTGAAATATTGATGTGATATATTATATGTTGCTCCCTGGTGCATTGGAATACTATGTAAGCGGAGCGTCACCATGGGTTGACGCGGAGCATGCGAAGATAATTTTTGCGAAAAATACCTCTCAGATTGCTGGAAATGACACTTCCTGAGGTTGTTTTGTGCAAAACCAGACCCTCCTACAGGCGCGTAGCAAGCGGGTGGTTTGGGTGGACAATGTCCAGGGGCCCGGGGGTTCAGGGGGCCCCCAACCAAATGCGCCAAACATTAGTTTGGAAGTTGCCCCCACACCCCCGGCTGCTACACCCCTGGTCATGATGAAGGCGGTATTTAGTGTAACTGTCATTCAACTTAAACTATATGTAATTTGTTTTACAAAGTTTATCCACTCTGTTTTTTTTTTAAAGTTAGAGTTGAATGTTATTAAAGATTTTCCAATCACATTAAGTTTAGCATCTCGGTCCCAGTCCAAAATGCAGATGTTAGTTTGATATTTTGTGTATTGTTTTATATATAATGTAACCTTCCCACCTTGGGGTTAATGTACATTTTTTTTTTTTTTTTTTTCAAATGAAAACAAATATATAAGCTTAACCTAAATCCTAAAGTCCAAGTGGTCATAAATGGTTAAGACCCTGTAGTTCAAGACTGTGATAAACATCCCTGTAAATAAACTTTGAGGAGCCTCCATGATCGAAAAGATGAATTTTGTGCCAACCAGCCCCGGTCTCCCCTACTTACCAAGCCTGATTTTGAGTGATATTTCTTGGGGTTGTACCTGAACAGCCTCTGAATTGTCTTCAACATCTTTTAGTTGCTCGTTCTAAATTAGAGGAAAATTGGGAAATCGATGGCTAATTAGGGATCTTCTAAGAAAGTATATATATTGATATGGATTTAGGTTACCCAGTAAATTCATGTGTCGTTAATTGTACGTCCCTGATTAGACGATAATGTTGATTTTTCTACAAATCATCTATAGCTGATTTATTGTTGGAATCATGATCCAGAGAAAATTGAGAACACGGCGTGACTGGGGGAGTGACACACGTTTATAGCACGACCTCTTAAGATGTATATTTTAAGTTACATGCAAATCTCCCATCTCGATCCGTAGATAGAATAATTGAGCACAAAACAACAAAGTAAAGTAAAAGGGGCACTTCATTTTAGAAAGGGGAACTTTTCAATAGGACACATTCCTCCCGTACATGGGACTGACAAAGTCGCCAGTTTCCTACTATTGGGACAGTAATTGAGGAGAACTTTTTATTTTCAAAATGGGCACTTTGTCATTTTTCGGAAAAAATAAGGGAGGGCACGTGCCCCCAGTGCCCCCTCCCGGTTCCTACACTTATGCGTTTATTTGCTCCTATCTGGTAGTGATGCTTTGACTTCCTGTCATTTCTAGCATGTTTCAACTAACCCTCATGCTGCAGTCATGTGACACGTGGATACGGATTTATATTCGGCGTTGTAGCTTTTCGCAAAGAGTTGTTAATGAGTGGAATGATTTGCCTGAGTGGGTGTTTTGCTTTAATTCTGTACACAATTTCAAAGTCAACAATGATAAGTTCTTTACTAACTCTGGGCATCTTTGATGTTTTAATATTTTGGTGGTGATAGAGGTGTTAGTTTTGGTGATTTTATGGGGTGACTGGCCCTTCTTAGCCCGCCATCTTATTATGTAAATGTTATGTTATGTATTATTACCTTTATAGTTTCCAAACTAGTTGCTGGATTGGAGTACTTTGCACATCCTTTTGCTATTAAGCCTTCCTCAGAATCACAGCGGGGTTCTTCTTCGATGGAATAACCCTACGCATGGACAATGCAAAGTGAAAATATATCAATAACTATTCAGAATTAAAGACGCTTTTCATTTTGGGCAGAAGTAACTTTTTTTGCGATGTATAATCTATTTATCAAATAATCAAAATGAATAATGACCGTGACTATCTTACCTGTTTGAATACGTACAAAATAATTTTGAAACTTTTGACGGAATGTGATGTGAAAAGTAATCTGAAACTTTTAGGATTGGTCTTGATGTCAATTGACTCAATTCCAAATTCATTATTACAACAACTTTAAAGTCAATCTAAGCATCTACAAATCTTTTACGGCAGTTTAGTTTCTATATACGTTACAGTTACATGCTGCGTAGCCGATTTATCTCCGGCCTGTATCCAAATCAAACTAAAAAGAAATAAACATGGGTAAAAGACACAAAACCTCTACTTTGTATGGGAAAAGGGGAGGGTTTTATCCATCTTATTGGCGGGAAAATTAACATATCTTCTTTTTTTATGAACGTTTTTTCAACTCTTTTTTAATAATTTCAGTTCAATTCAATTTCAAGAACAATTGTTTAAGCCAAACGTTTGCATTCCCTGCAGGTGTAAACATAAAATATTTACAAATACTAAGATATACACAAAAATAACATAAATACATTGCACAAACCATGACTGGGTGATTAAACAAATTGCCTCTTCAAAGTCGATAATGATTACGTGTAAGTTCCTTTGTACGATTCAATTTGAGGAGGATAGTACCAATTTTGCCAAAAGGAATTTTCATTTCCAAATCATCACAGATCATACTTTCAAGATGTATATTTAATACTTGCGATGCATTGGCTGCCCAAAAAATTGTTCGTCCATTTTAACCATTAGTTTCTGTATGTTTTAGCTTTGAAGTAGATTCTTAGTTCCCCTTCAAATTATTGTTGCAGGAGGATTAACAAAACAATTGAAGACATCACTAATTTTCATAAATGATAAGGCAAGAAAGCTGTCCAATAACATATGCTTAAAGGGGAAATCTCGTCTCAAAAATGTAACTTGAACCATTGCCAATAAATCCGACACATAAGGCTACTAGCAACATCACTTCCGCTTCGGTAATTGATTGGCTTTTCGTGATTGTATAAATATTTGGACCACTCAGAAACGTTCGACTGCATTGCATTTGTATCTCCACGTTATCCAGTTATAACGATATCTGGCCTTTAACAGATGGGATTGTTCCATTTGGGGATTATTCGGTTTTCAGTAAATTAATCAATAAAGTTATACATCGAGCTAATCTGCTAACGTTGCCTTTTAGTGCTCATTGACTTTATTATGACTCTTACATCAACTCTTTGGAATGCAAGTAATGCGAATGTTTACGTACCTCTGATTCACACCATGCACAAACCGGGGCCAATTGAAGGCAATCACCGCAAGAAACTGCCCCGTGACATTCTGTATGATCTGAACTTGCATCTAAACAAAGAAAGACATTAAATTAAAAAAAAGCTTAAAGATACATTTTCAATTAGCTTAAAAGGAAATACACAGCTGTCAAAAAGTATTTTGTCTTGACACCAGCTATCAATGAAATCTAATATCAATTTTGTTTACGAAAGAATATGTGTGAAAATGTGACAACGGTGTCGTTCTACTTTCGATACAAACTGCAGGATGTTTATAAAGCAAAAGCTTGTTTCTATTAATGATTCGCAAAAAACATGAGCAAGGGGTTATAGTTTCTATATAACTCGATTGAACAAACTTTTCTTTACATTCCTATTTTGATTTTGATTTGCTGTTTTATAACGCTTGTGTATAGTGCTTATATAACTTCCCTTAAAGGTATATGGACGGGTAGCGATTTTGCCATAAATATGTTCCTTTTAATATTCTGAACATTTCATTAACATACATCTATCAGAAATTTCCACTCGTTTCTGAGATATTCGCTAAAAAGTAAAAAACTAAGCCCCAAGAAACGGCTGGACTTTTAAAAAAAACTACTATTAAACCACTATTAAACCCACTATTAAAAAAAGGCGTGTGACGTAAGAATAAGGACACAGCGAAGCCTACAATGCATAACTTACACAGTGTCACATTGACCTAGGTTATTTTAGAACACCAGTCTCATTGAATCAAACATTAGAAAATCGTTTGATTTACGATATGTTATTTTAGGACATTTTCTCGTGGATAAAGAGAAAATCCATTATTTCTTTATAATTGGCAAACTCCACTTGTTACGTCAGTACGTTAGACTGTAAGTGTCACTGTATGGTACAGTGTAAGTTTCACATAACGTTAGTGTTGTACTGTCCTATCCTTATGTTACGAACAAACCAATACGTAATGAGCATACGTTTGGAGACATAAACATAAACACTTTTCACATTTTGGGATCGATTTTGTAAGAAAGTGTTTGTGGTGTGTATTTATGAAGGGCATTTGTATCAATTTATGCAACGTGATTGCTACCTGTCCATATACCTTTAATTCTTATGTTTTTAACTTACTTTTTGCCTCTGCATATATTTCAGTATTCATATATGACTTTTTTCAATTAATTCAAGCTACATGCAATACATTATCTAAACATGTATTCAGGTATTACATTCAGTATGCAATTCAGAAAATGACTTGATGTACATAATATTTTGAATGCTTTTTGACAAATTTCTTCCCCATTTTGTTTCCTTTCAACGTATAGTAATAAAGGAAATTTCTGTTAAAATACTTTTTGTTAAAATAGGTTTTGAATTTTAGAAAAACCTCTTTAAGTTTCTGAATTCTGGTATGTCAAGAATTGAGGCATTTTGAACATGGCAGATTTTTATGCTAATCTTCTGATGTACATAACTGCACGATCAGCACTAAGATTCATGTATTTCTTTAAATTCCATTCAAGAATTGTAGCCACTGAAAAAAATGTTTAGAATTGATAAGGGTACTGGAAAGACTACATCCCTTATGATGTAAAGTGCTGTCCTTCGCAGAAGTAACAGAACCAGTGGCGTAGCAATATTAAGGGATTGGGGGTGAAGGGGAAGGGGGAGGGGTTAAAGAATTGAATTGAACCGACAAGATATTTAGTGGTGTAGTTGAGGTGACCCAACAGTCGAAGTCCCCGGAAGCTCTCGCAAAATTGACATTTGTCATTATGTCATAACGCATTAAAAATCATTTGAAAGAGAGCTATGATACACCATATACAAAACACAAAATCAAAGCGCAAAGCGTTCGACTTGTCTGCGTGGAGTACAGGGGTCCCGCTTAAGGGCCCTGGTGGGGTCCAGGGGCGAAGCCCCAATAGGAGTGCATGGGGCGAAGCCCCCGAAAGCTCTCGCAAAATTGACATTTCAGGGGTAAAAAAGTATGTCACAACGCATATGAGTAAGAAGGTGTATTATCAGATTATACAAGTCAAAATTCATGTCAAAGAAAGCTATAATACATATACAAAATACAAAATCATGAAAACGCATAATGTGAAAATATAATGTTTCATTGTTTACGTTTGTACATGGTTAGGTTTATCGTCATTTTTTGAAATATATGGGTTCTCTAAAAGAAAGGTTTTCAATAATTTACTACAAACTTGTGTGAATATTGTCAAACTTTTAAAATAAATCTGTTCTGTATCACGTGCCCTCCGACACCGCCTTCCCCCTCCCCCTCTCTTTCGCTCCCCTCTCTCTCATTCTCTGTGTCTTAGTTCATGTATTTAAATACAAAATCGCACAAATGTTTAATATATTATTACCGAAGAACCTTTTCCAGATAAAGTTCCCTTTTGAAATCTAAAAACATAATAAGCACCTGGAATGTCAAAGCTTGTTGAACCGACGGGACCAATCTGAACCGACGGATTAAAATCTGAAGCGACGGATTAAAATCTGAACCGACGGATTAAAATCTGAAGCGAAGGTTTGTGAGCATCGTTTCCCCCCTCCCCTCCCCCCCCCCCCCTCTTTCTCTCTCTTTCTCTGGCTACGCCACTGAACAGAACTGAAGTTAAAATATTAAAGGAGCATGCAGCGAAATATGAGCGCGTACTACATATAAAAGTATTGATAACCTTTTATTTGATTGTTCAAATCAACCTCAATCGTTTTTTTCTCAAATAGAAAAAAAAAAGCAATGGCTTTTTCCATTAAGTTTAACTTTAATATTTCCAACTCAGTCTAAGTTTTAATTTTGTTGAATATGCACGCAATGTTTAATCTTGTTGAATCTGCACGCATAAGTTGGTTTAGTATGGCCACTAAGGTTAAAAGCTCTTCTAAAAATGTTTGTGTCACTTACTCTGACTGAAAACGCAAACAACATGGACACTACTCGTAATCAGCAACAGCTGCAGTAAAGACATCATGCTGCAAGAAAATAGACAAGAAAGGTATTCAAAGTACAAGTAACAGTAAAACTTCATACTGCAAGAAAAGATACAATAAATGTATTTCCAGTATCAGTAAAAGCTGCTGTAAAGATGCATGTTGCAAGAAAAGATGCAAGAAATGTATTCATTTAATCACTAATAGCTGCAGTAAAGACATCATGCTGCAAGAAAAGATGCAAGAAAGGTATTCACAGCATTATTAACGGCTGCAGTAAATACTTCATGCTGCAAGAAAAAATACAAGAAAGGTATTTACAGCATTATTAACAGCTGCAGTAAAGACTTCATGCTGCAAGAAAAGATACAAGAAAGAAATTCACAATATCAGCAACAGATGCAGTAAAGACATCATACTGCAAGAAAAGATGCAAGAAAGGTATTAGCAGCATTATTAACAACCGCAATAAAGACATCATACTGCACGAAAATATACAACAAAGTGTTCACAGCATTAATAACAGCTGCAGCAAAGACTTCGTGCTGCAAGAAAAATACAAGAAATTTATTCACAAGTATCAGTTACAGCTGCAGTAAAGATATCATGCTGCAAGAAAAGATACAAGAAAGGTTTTCACAGTACTAGTAACAGCTGTAGTAAAGAATTCATGCTGCAAGACAAGATGCCAGAAAGGTATTCACAGTATCAGTAACAGCTGCAGTAAAGACATCATGCTGCAAGAAAATGATACAAGAAAAATATTCACAGCATTATTGACCACTGCAGTAAAGACTTCATGTTGCAAGAAAAGATAACAAAAAAAGTATTCACAGTATCAGTTACAAATGCAGGAAAAAACAAAAAAGGTATTCACAGCATTATTAACAACTGCAGTAAAGGCTTCATGCTGCAAGAAAAAAAACAAGAAGATATTCATAGTATCAGCTACAGCTGCAGTGAAGACATCATGCTGTAAGAAAATATACAAGAAAGGTATTCACAGTATCAGTAGCAGCTGCAGTAAAGACTTCATGCTGCAAGAAAAGATACAAGAAAGGTATTCACAGCATTATTAACAGCTGCAGTCAAGGCTTCATGATGCAAGAAAAAATACAAGTACAGTATTAATAATAGATGCAGTAATGACTTCATGCTGCGAAGAAAAGATATTCACAGTGTTTTCCAGCATATAACACTGATTTTTGTGTGATCGAAATGATATCGAAAGATACATATTGAACAATAAGATTTGACAGCATAAATACAAATTGAAAAGAAAGTTCAACCAAGCTAATTAACAAGTCAGCAAGTAAAAGCCTACATCTTCTTTTTCGCAGTTCTGTTATGCTTTTTTAAAAGAGATTTCACTTCGTTAGTAACAGTTCTTATCACCTTTCTCGGTCTGCTAAAGTATTCACAGCTTGCAGAAGCGTGTGTTGGTTTTATTACAATAGATAAATCATAAACCTGCCATGTTTAATTTAATTGAATACAAGACAATCGAGTACGTGACAAAAATAAGTGAAAATTAAGCAGTTTTTTTGTTTTCATTTTACAGTCCGTGTTTTAGATTCAATTGATGCATAACCAGATCACTTCCACAAATGATGAAATACACTTATTTCTCACGGGTGTAGCCCAGGGGTAGACAGGGTCGTACCCATGCCCCCGAACACACACACGCCCACACATTCACATAAAAGCTATATGCTAATATTAAATCTGGTCTAATAACGCGTTGCATCTTACATGTCTTAAGGAATGATGTTACGCTGTTCAATTTAGTTCCACGACATACGTGCCCCACTGCCCCAGGGCCACTTAGTAGGGTACTGCCTTATTCAAGACATAATTACCGTATAGAATATGCGACTTCACGACGCTACCATTATCTTTATCAATTTACTTTCTTTCGGAAGTACCTACACTGGCAGGCAGGCGGTACCTTAAATTTGTGCAATAGACATTTGGAAGCGATTTCAAATTTCGGGATGGGAACATCGCTAACAAATGAACAGTATGTGCTCCCCTCCCCCCTAATAAAGACATATTCGTCGTATCTACATTTCAAATATCTGTGGATCGAAAGACATTCGAAATTACTGTTAACAGCTTTATTAGGGTCGAGGCTAGTGGCTTTAATGGCAAATTTTGTACATATAAAATGCCGAAATCGTCCATGGTCCCTCTACAAGCGTTGACGGTGACACGTGCGACGGCATAGTAAAGCGCACCATTTAACGTTCACCACCCCTAAGCATATTTGAAATGTTGTTTAAAACTGTGCACTGCATTTCAACCATGGTCTAAACAACCAACCCAACACAATGTGTATATGTATGTGACGGTGGGCGTGCGTACCCACTCGCATCCACAACACTTTCGAGGTTATATTGAAAACATACATGCAAAATATTCATGAGGTTTAATTAATAAATAAAAGAGAAATTAAGAATTAAGTCAATCATACCCGTGATCTTCTAGATTGCAATGGTATATATCCAACATCTGAACGTAAGTTAGTTTCTAAAAAGATGCTTTTCAATTTTTCAAGGTGATGTACCAGACAGTGTTCTAATTTGTTTAATAATATAATAATTCCAACTGCACTGAGTCACTAACCTAAAAAACAGAACTGCTTTTCATACGAACTCACACTAGAACATTTTAATACCAAGGGAGAATGTGTTCCGCTGCTATGTTTGCAGTTAGGGAGTTTAACATTGACATTTAACCCTTTAGTCTGACAGAATAATATTGCTGTTTTTCTTCACCCTGTAGTCTGGGTAATATTAATTGTCCAACAAAATAATAAATCTTCGAAAGTATTAAATTGTTGTGCCGTTGCATCTGTATATTCTCATTATTGTTTGCATCTCACGTGGTGACTTAGGCTGGATGTCATTGTAGTATAAATCTGTGACGTCATTCCATAAGGAGATTATTTAAGAATAAAACTACTAATCTAAACCTCCAGCATGGACAAACCATGGTAAAGAATAGTCAATAAATAATCCCCCCCCCCCCCCCTCTTCCCACACACACACCATCAAAACAGGGTCCAGATAGTATCAAATTGTCATTTTTCCTCCGGACAGTGAAATATATTGCTATTTTTCGAAACGTTTAGCCATCAGCAATTGTTACCCTGCTGGTTACCCCCTCCCCAGGCCCCATTATCCCCATCCGAAAGGTTGGCTTTCACCCCTTCAGCTGCGCCTCGAATATAGGCTGAAGGCTCTTAAATAAATTGTTTTCCCCCACACTGCCCCACTAGGGCCACCACCAATTTGAAAGGCTGGCATATGGGCAGTTTGTTCGTTATTCATATTGTTGTAAATACATCCCCCCCCCCAACCTCCTCCGAGATTTGAGGGGCACTTCTCCCCCCCCCCCCTTCCCCCATCTACATTTTTTAGAATTTGTATCTTAATATGCTGCATCTTAGCATGATTGTGTGGTTTCCCCTCCCCTACTTTTGACTTTCGGTATGCAAATCCCAACCTTGTCACCCCCTACATTATATCCCCTACTTTTGATTTTCGGTAGGCAAATCCCACCCTAGTCACCCTTTACATTAATTATCGGGTTGTGTGTCTTTTCATTTTAGTGGCGCGTGTGTGCGTGTTTTACTTTTACTCGGGTAATTTTAAAGCCCCCCTTCGGTCCCTCGGAGCAGGCATCTTAAAGCAGATCGCCCTATGAATTCAGTCACGGTACATTCTGCCGACAAGGGTCAGGGTAAACGTTAATGTAGAAACATGGCGTGCATTTATAATTTTTGTGATGTAGTTTAATCAAACTAATGCGAGCTGCTTTGCATTCCACAATTTAGAGCTTCTAATCTGCCTTATCATCGAGCTGATCCCTCAGTCCTGAGGAGGTTTTCTCTAATATGTGTTCTGAGGGAGTACATGAGAGAGTCCTGAAAAATAATCACCAAATTCCTGAAATGGATAAACCTAACTTAGTGATTCATTTGGATGTTGTTATCTTTCGTTTGTCACTGTCAGTGATCAATGTTTTAATGCAGTGAGATAAAGACCGTGCAGTCTACATCTGATGCGATGTCTGCATTCCGACTGATCAATGTAGCCTATATATTAGACCTAGCAGACTAGCTCGGCCTCTTTGCAAATATTTACCATGAAAACTTGCTGCAGACAGGTTGATATTGCAGATTACAAGTAGGAATTCCTTTCTGCAAACACTTGGCTTTTTTTACCTGATGCAGAATATTTTTTCAAAGCCAGTTTGTTTTAACGTGGAGAAATTATACAATAGGCCAAAATATTTACACAAATTCTGGCATTTCCATCAATAAGAGCCGCGGAAATATTGTTCTACCAGCTGACCAGTATATATCACATTTACTGGTGACGTGTAAAACAATTCTATTTGGACTCTCCCTTTTAAGTCTACTCGAGAAACAAGGCTATTGGAAAACATAACTTTATGAGTTTTTTTAAACGTATCTATTTCAAAATCGCAAAATTCGGATCAGTTTTTCTTCTTTGAAACAAACAATCTTACTGATGAGGCTCCTGGAATAGGAGGTTGTGGGCTGATCCCTCTTTTCATAGAGGAAAAGTGCCCCCTTCCAGATGGTACAAGTGCACTTTCAACCATTGAAAAATATTCCCATTCAACTTTTCAAAGACAATGTACAAGGTAACAGAATTACCGCCCTCAAAAAGACTAAAATTGTGAAATTTTACGCCTTCGCGCGCATACACTTTATTTCCTCAAATTTTCCACACAGAAATATTGGGGGCCTAATTATCCAACATTGGAGTTTCTCTGGACTTTAAAGAAAAAGCCTTCACCACTTTTCCCCTTTGATAAATTGTAAAAACTCGACGACGACGACAATTACAATGACGGCCCGGTTGTCGCCTGCGTAATCGGTATGATAGTAACAATGCTATCACGAAACGCTTAATACGACCTGGACGAGAACACAGGTACGACGTACGGACAGACATAACAACGACAACCAAGTCAATGTCCACGGCCTTTGATAACCAGTTGCGGTGCACTGGCGTGTCTACCCAACCCAGGCTTGAACCCAGGGCCTCGTGGTCTGTAGTCATGTATGATAACTGCTACACCACAGTTGGTAGACATGTAAAAACTATTTAAAATAGGGCTTACATTAAGTGCAATCCACTCACTTTTCTTCAGTGGGGCACCTTTGAAATAGGGCAACACTTACCGTTGTCATAGATTGACGTGCCCTCCCTTCCACCTTCTTTTTAGAAGTGCCCTGCACAGATATAAAAGCTTCAGTGTTTGTTCATATATTAGATACAAGTACCTTATCATAACTGATCTTTGATAGATTGTACAGTGGAAGAAAGTAACACAAACATCAATTGCGTTGTGCAATCTACCCAACAGTCTGAAAGTGGGGCACTCTAATTCGTAGTCCGCGGGGAAAATTTACAATCGGATCCTTACCACTGACTGACTGACTCGCTGAAGACGGAATGTGAATTTATCAGGGATATCGCGTAGCTAGCGGAAGAGGAAGGGGGGGGGGTGGGGGCGGGGGTTCCAAAAAAGGAATTTTTACAATAGGAAATCAGTATGTTGAATTGTTGGTAATCCTGATGAAAGCGATTGATATAGAGCTCAGTTGTATACCAGCCATCTTTGGAAAAGGGATCACAAATATTTCCGAAAGCCGAATTTTTAGGTTAGGAAATTCCGAAGTTTTCCTCAAAATATCCGACTCGTTCCTCAAATTTCTAAAGTATTTCCTAAAAATTCCCAAAGTTTTACTGAAAATATGCGACTTTTCCTTCAAAAATCAAGGTTTTCCTCAAAATATCCAAATTTATCCGACTGTTCTCTAAAATGTATCCGGTAAACGGAGGGGTTGGGGGTTGGAGGGGAGGGGAAGCTTAGATTATACAATAATGTACGAATCTCTTATCACGGTAAAGAGGGGAGGTGGATCGTAAAATTATTGAAAATTCTGGTAAAATATTTGGTAACATTTCCCGAAAATTGATGATAATTTCTTAAACATGAAGAACATTTTCCGAAATGGAAAGAAATTTACCGAAAATTGAAGCAACTTCCTCGAAAATGAAGGAAAATCTAGGAAAATTGTAAAAAATGTTTTTCAAAAATTTTTAGCAAATGTCCCTGAAATAAAGGAAATTTTACGAAAATTAACGGAGATTTCTCAAAAATTGAATATGCCATGGAATTAGTTCAATTCATTAAACCATGATTAGGGGCCAAAATGTACTTGGTCCCACCCCAAATAATGCTTAATCATTGCGGGGTCTTGGCCCCCTTGGCTCCCCCGGTTCCTACTCCACTGGCTTTAGCGAGGGGGTAAACAACCCATTAAAGGCATTCCTTAACCTGTTAACCTAAGAAAGCATGATCCATAATCTCATACAGTCATAGTCATAATTTTCTGCACTTCGTTGGACAAAGCTCGTAATAAAACATTCAGGAAATCAGTCGTCTACCTTTTTTAACTTTTATCATATAAAAACATATATTTGGTATTCCAGAACGGGGAGTTTTTCAGAAAAGGTTATGAACTCTTTTATGCGTATAATATTTGGCAGTTTTTTAAAGTGAATACCAATGATATGATCAGACATGCGCATCCGTTTGATGTATTTTAAAAGATACCGTCACCGACGAATGCTAACAAAGACCATTAAGGAAATTCTAATGTGGGTTCCATTATATTCGTACTTGACGTTTTTTAGTAAGCTCAATGCTTTTTTACAGTTAATTTGCAACAGCACTTTGGAATTATGATAGACATTCAAAGTAGCAAAGGAAAATATAAGAAAGTTCTTCCTGTAATACATCAAATTTGCATATTGATGCCTTAGAATTCGAAACACTGTACAATGGTCGCTGGCAATTTTTAACCCATTTTGATTAAAATTGTTTGCTACTTTCCTGTGTTGTTTTTTTCTAAATAGAATATAATACAATAAAGTTAATGTTGCCACATCTTATACCCTTAAAGCTACAGTTTCTTTAGGTGTGTGCAGTCGGTTCTCTAGTTCAGGGTTAATGTTAGAATTAAGGTCAGATTAGGTTTTAGTGTTACGAATAAGAAACAAGGAACTAACTTAACAGACCCAGTTTCTTCGCAGTTCTCCGTCTTTGTATGTTAACTCAGTGGGTGGTCAAGCAACAGTTACATGGAAGAAGACTTCAAGATAAACACAATTGGAAAAAACACATTTCACTCTCATTCCGTTTACAAAATATTCAGGTTTAAAGTTCTGTCTCATTTGAAGACTTCAAAATAAACAAAATTGGAAAGAACTTGGAAAGAACACAGTTCACTATTATTCCGCTTACAAAATATCAGGTTTAAAGTTCTGTCTCATTTGACTGACTTCAGACTAGTTGCGACGTCACATCCCCACATTCTCCGAATTGTTATCATATTGTTTCCCTATATTTCATGTTGTAAAACCATTGGGTATGTCAAGAAAGTAGTAAAACGTTATCAAGCAAACTAAATAGAATTTAAAACCGGTGAAATTTTGGAGAAAACCAAAGAGCTTCTACACATGTGTAGAAGCTCTTTGGAAAAACAATCAATCAGCAAAACTCTAAATCAGTTCAACCAACATTCTCCAGTAGACTTTCATGACCAGTCATTCTAACACAAAAGACAAAGTACTTAAACGTGAATATCTCCTTAACAGAATAAGTTGTTGACGTATAGTAGTACCATTGCGTTTATTCAAACTTAGTATGTACATGTAACCAATAACCAGGATGCCATGTATCCAATATGATATAATAAAGCCCTCGAAACCGAAAGCCAGCTGTTTAACCACAAACTTAATACTACCGGTGTTATGAGAATTAGCGTATCTCCTTACAGAAAATAAAGGATATATTAGTGAAGAGGAACATAGCAAATCAACGTTTACTGGTTGTTTGAACTTCCCGGAAACTGAGAAATATTAGCTCCTGATGACGTCAAAGCAAATATTTGCCCTTTTTTAAAAATCTCTGTATACCCTTGAAAGACAAGGACAACTAATGAACGAAATCACTTTTATGATCTGATCAAGGAGGTTTAAAGTGGTACCTCCTTGATATGATGATATGAACGTATCATGCTATCAAAGTGCTTGATCCCTCGCATCCTCATCCAAAAGACAGCAGTGTAGAAACGCTGGGGGCGTCGGGGGATGACCTTAACTAGCTGAGACCCCCTAGGCTATAGCTACCATTTTTATATTTTTGTAAGTATGATAGTAGGGTGATTTTAGAATTTGATGACATTCTTAGGATCAATCTATTATTCTCCACCTGTCCACAAACATTTTAAGTGTAGCGAAAAGACATCCCTTTACCTGCAATATCCATGGCTCCCTGTTGCCCGTTTCTTTCGCGGCCATTAGGTTTTATTTGGTTTTGGTTTGTCTATGATGCCGTAATTGTTACGGTGTTGTGCAACACAGTGCTAAAGCGGTCACACTCAACTCTGCGCGCCAAACGGAATCAACACTTCATTGTTTGGGTGCTAAAACAATAAATAAAAACTCAACCCCAAATATAATTAAATCCTCCAAGATCCCCATATCAAAATATGCATGACCAACTAGTTTGAATGATTCCAGACCCACAGCAAGGAAAATCTAACGCCGCCACTGAGTTACATCTCTCCCAGCATCCCCACCCCCACCCCACACGCACCCCCACACACCCCACACACACACACACACACTAAAACATGCTCACTGCCTCACTATAGTTTGAACTTTATAATTTTATACATATTTGCACCAAAAATCAATGACTTACTGCCCACCCACCCCCCTCCACCCATACACAGACTAACAAAATGTTTATGCTGCCTCACTACAGTTTTAGCGTTACACAGTGCTTGCATACATTTTTGCACCAGAAATCCATGCCTTAATAAAGTTATTGCATACATCACGATGCTCACCGGTCGAAAATGAAACTATGCCTGTGCGTCAAGTCATGAAATTGCAACTTTGCAATTATCTTTTAGTCAGTTGTAAGGATTTAACTAATTTTTCATTAAAGTACAGACTAAACAGCTCAAAAGAAAGTACGTAAAGGCCTTATGCGTTGTGGTGTTCTTTCTGACGGACAGCTTTCTCACAGCCAGACAGCGCTTTTCATTGGAAAAACGGAAAATGTGTCCAAGATTTACACTTCAAAATTTGAAGTAAATAAGACTTTTGAATTTTGTGTTTGTTGCCCTGCTTCTGTGCTTGTCATATGCTATATTCTGACACAGATGAAATTAATCACTAAAAGTATGCTTCAATATTTACACTGAAGTAAGAAATTACAAGATTTGTACTACAACATGTCCACGCTTGATGCTTAATCAATTAGTAGGTTTCATCAATTTCTGAATTGGTGGCCTGGAAAATATTTACGGTTTAACTAGAAAACTGTTGACAGAAGTAAACAAAAATCTTTTCTAGATTTTCAAAAAAATCTGCAACATATACATATACTAAGTATTTTCTCTAACTTTCTTTTCCACATACCCCCTCCCCATCCATGCCATCCCCAACTGTAAACCGCGTAGTGGACCAAGGCCTGCTACGAAAAATCATCTTAAACCTTTTTAAGATGATTAGGTTTTCTTTCTACAGTTCTAATGGTGATCCAAATAGTAGGCATTGCTTCCATAAAGAAATTTCCAGGCATTTGAGGCAAATGAGCTGTGCACATAGGCTGACGGGTATGCCAGGCATTCTCGAGTGAAGCATTCTCGTGGGGAAAGCATGCACGAGGTGGAAAGCAATCTCGGGCAAAGCATTATCATGGGTGCATGGGGGAAGTCATTCTCGTGAAGAAACATTCTCGCGGGGAAATCATTTTCTGGCGTGAAGAAAGCATTCTCGTGGGGTAAGCATTCTAGTGGGGTTAGCATTCTAGTGGGGAAAGCATGCTCGAGGTGGGAAGCATCCTCGGGGGAAAGCATTCTCGTGGGGAAGCACGCTCGAGGTGGAAGCATCGCTCGGGGTGGGAAGCGTTCTCGAGGAAAGCATTATCATGGGGAAAGAATGCTCTTAGAAAAGAACTCTCGTAGGGAAAGAATCATCGTGGGGCAAGCATTCTCGCGAGGAAATCATTCCCGTGAAGAAAGCATTATCATGGGGGAAAGCATTCCCATGAGGATATATAACATTGTTTACGGTGGGGGAATATGATATTCCGTTTATGTCTATATTTATCTATCTTACCTATGAACAGGCAACCAGGTCGCAACTTGAGCTTAATTGGAAGATTGGTTGAGAATATATACCATTTTATAGTATTTTGAATTTGAAGGCCTCAATCAGTTAATTGACCTTGATATGATGAATTATGCTAATGCATATTGTGACATTGGAAAGAAAAAAACCCATGAATTTGTTATCAAATTCATTGTTTTTCTTAACATTCTTTGAATAGAAGCAGTTGAATGGTGGCCGAGAGGGTTTGAATCTCCATCATCACAGATTTTGGACTATCATTTCTGCAGTTCTGTCAAACGTCACAACTTTTGCATGCATTAATTATTCTTCAACCTTTAAGTAACCATAACCCGGAATACAATTGTCGTAATTTTAACAGTTAAATACTGTTCAGAATTTAAAGCTCTTTCTGATAAAGATATAATCTATATCTGTGCATAAACTTTTAAAGTAAGCCCACGGTTGTTGCTACAATAACTGAAAAGAACATGGCTAATTTCAGTCTAGCTCGGACTAGAAAAAGGAATTACCGTAAACGCAAGTAGACACACCATTCATATTCCTAACCCACCCCTCCACCCCGGCCCCACCCTGTCACCATTGTTTATAGTTCTGTAATTAGTTTCTCCAGTCTGCCAGTTCGGGGGAATGGCTGAAATACCGTTAAGTCTATATATTCAGATTCACATCCGTGATCTGTGATCAATCTTTCAAGATAACACTGCTCCAAGCATAAGGGGCACAAGAATGGTGTCTCCGGGGCAAGAAAGGACAGTTGCACGGCCCATGCACATAAAACGTTGACCCCCCCCCCCCCCACCACCCCGGCTTCTATGAGGCCATTTAGTTTACCAGCAAACACAATATAATGAATCCTAAAGATTGCAAAACAATTAAAAGCAGAAGAGGCCTTCAACCCTACTCTTTATTTCTATGATTTCAAGTCAACAACATTGTATAGGCTTGCTAACCAGTTTAAATACCTTCTCCAGGATATCACGCGCATAAATGGCTTTGATAACGTTATGAAGCAGCGAAGTAACCATTCATAATATGTCCTGCTTTGCATAACTAAGATGTTACATTTGAAGACATGAAACGTTTTGGAAAAGTGCTTATTAGATCTAATATCCATTCTGTTAGATATACAGAATATACAATGTTTCATACCTTTTACACTGTCAGTGGAAACGTCAACGAGCAATTCACAAAGCCTATCCACACCTAATCTGTTAATACAAGTCTTCAGTGATGTAAGTTGTTTATCCTCAATGTACTGATGTTTGACGGTTTGTACTATCAAAGCCTATCCACACCTAATCTGTTAATACAAGTCTTCAGTGATGTAAGTTGTTTATCCTCAATGTACTGATGTTTGACGGTTTGTACTATCTGACTATACACATACATGTATATCTGTATATGGTGGCACAGTGACCGGCTATAAACATTACAGTATGATACATCATGCTGATAATAGTTATTCAGAAACTAAAAGGAAGAACAAAACTTTCATTTTCATATGACTGTGTGATACTCTAATGATTTTCTAAAATTAATGTCATAATAAGAACCACAGATTTCGATCAACCATGTCAACCCGGAAATAAGTATTCACTTTTTGGGAAACCTCACATTATTCGTATCTATTCAAGTCTCGATTGCGCAATGTAACTGGTAAAAAAATTACATGAGTAGTTCACCTCGCTGCTATTCTGGCGCCGCCGTAGTTTTCCACTCCTTCATTTTGAGGGTTAAATATGACAACAGAAAAAAGTACATAAGATTAACCTTTCCCAGAGGCATAAGCGTAAGGAAAAATTGTCCCCTCCTATACACCATACTGTTACATACACGTTTATTGAGCTGGTGATGAACACCTCAGCATCTCCCCTCTTACGCCTATGCCCAGAAGTATACAAGATTGTCCAGAATTGTTTTCTAGCAGTCACGGTGTTGCTTTGTATCCCGTAGGCCCACTACACAGCTATATACCTACCATGCACCCATTAACCCACATCTACTCAATTACCCGTACACTGCGCTTTCTCGACACCATCCTTTCACGCAGGTGGAAATCTCTGTGCGTTCTAAGCGAATTCAGACCGCCAATGAAACTAAATTGCATTAGTATCTCATTTTCCTCCATTGCTTTTAATAAACAAAAAGGATCAAATAACTGCGGAAGGGGGGTACTTGGGAAAATATGCCATGACAGGCAAAATGGCGATATCTGGTGCGCCATAGGCCTGATTTTGATGGAGCAAGGAGAGCTCGCACCCACTTTTTCCCGACTTTATATCTTTTATATGGTGGATTTTCGTATCTTTACAAGATTTACCGCCCGTCCTCTCACACACACGCACGAACACACACACACACACACTTTCAGTAGGCAAATTCTGCCTATGGCTGGTGCATGGTGGCACTTGAGATTTATTTGCTGGATGTTTGCCCTTAATAAACATATTGGTGTGTCGTTGCTCAGGGCCCTATCCTTACCATCCTTGACTGCTTGAGTGATCAAGCGACAGAGGCGCATATCTATTGTGGAAAGTCAAGGGGGATAAGTTGTCCCCACCTGCATGTTATGCATTATCGATAAATGCTCACCAAATCTCACAGTTCCTTAACCAGTTAACTGACAAGATTTTGTTTTCCCTCGACTATTCCCTTTCTGGGACAAAACGGCTGGGACAGTTTCCAAGACTGTAAGAAGAGAATATATATTATCCATCGTATATAAATAGCGTTTAATGAAGGACGGTACACCACATACTCCAGGGCTCCCCCGCTTTTTTCGTTTGTAAATGGTAATGGGGGTGTTGTGTGAATTATTGGCTCCATTAATGACTTCACATAAACATGAAGAATTAGTGGGAACAGAAGGAGGAAAAGGGGCACCGCCCCCCCCCCCCCCCTCCCCAACCCCCAACACGCACACACACTTTTCAGGAATTCCAGTTTGGGTCCCCATCGCACTTTTTCGAACAAAACCAATTTACCTTCCAGTAAAATAACAACAAAAATATTCAAATGACAAAAAATAAAAGTATTTCAGACTTAATCACGATGTTAACTAAAATGACCACCCTCTAGTTGTGACAAATAAGTCCACATGATATTGTACATATCATATTTTTGAAATTTAAACGTACAGGGAGTAGGCAAAACAATTACACAACAATATGGTGGAAAGTGAGAGAAACGATTAACTTCCACACAGTTTCACGTGACTGCTTTAGAGCGCAGGATCTTTACCGTTCATTGTCAGATTGTGAACGCTATTTTGCTATGATGTGGTGACTGCCGGTGTAAAAGTAAATTTTGACCCTCGGCCTTTATTTCCTAGGAAATTTGGTGCCCCCCAGACAATTAAGCTGTAGTCATCCAGTAAATTTGGTGCCCCCTTATAGTACAAGCGATCTGCTAGGAAATTTGGGCCCCCGGCCATTCTTTCCTAGGAAATGCTTAAGGCATAGGCCCTAAATCTATTTCTCCCATGAGCGTTACTGACCATACTGTTGGGAGTTTCGACTAGGACCGGGGCCAAAAGGATTAACACTAACGTTAGATTATGAATGATCATACCAATTTACAGTTCATGCCTTGTTAGCCCGTGACTTACGCTTATGAAGCAATGTTAAGCATTTCCTTCTCTCCTCAACGGACGAGACAACAACTTGTCCCCCTTTTGTAAGAAAAAAAAAACCTTTTTTCCCTTCACAGTAAATCTCACTGCCGTTTTGCGTAAAGCACGCTCTTTTTTTTCTTTTCTTTAGTGTATCCTGATGGGTACTGCCCAGATCGAAGAAAATATTATATTTCTTTTTCACCGAAGTGCTTACTGGACTGCTGGAAGCCATTTTCTGTCAGTCTGTTAAGCGGCGCTGTATTCCGTACAAAAATGTTACTAACTTCGGTTTTAGCTTATCACTTCAGTACACAAAATTAATTGGAAGGAACCGTACAGACACACTAGTAAATTACGTAGTAAAATCAGTCCGGAGGGTACCAAATTTAGTAGACATTCCCTAGGAAATAAGGACCGGGGGCCCAAATTTACGGGGGGCAAACTTTACTATCACACCGGTCGTTTCAGTGGGAGGAAAGACGGCGAAAAACAAAACAAAAACGAATGATAGTTGGGTTCAATGACTTTTCCAAGCAAGTCTAACCACTAGACAATATTTGTATGAAAGGAAAAATGCGAAGGTACTGGCATCATATCCGCACTATAAGTGTTATCAATTAATGCTCAGATATCCAAATTCCCATCCTCCTTGGGAGGTCATCAAAATGTTAATTATTCCTAAAAAGCTAGAAGAAAAAAAAACTAGATAAACTTCTTACAGTGTTTATTACGCACTTTAATGTAGCAAAGATTGCACACACCTCTCTACATCATACTTTACCTTATTATATTTATATACAAATATAAAAAAATGCTATAAGAAAAGAAAATTGATCATTCTAATACAATTTTAGGCAATGTGAAGAAAAATGTCAAATTTAAGCATTTGTCGAAAGTACAAAATGAAGGAAATTTAATATTAAGATTAAACAAGTCTTTTCTTATATTCAAAAATGACAATAAATTCAGGGAATGTTTTTATTCAACGACCTTTTGCAACATTTGAGATAACAGACGTCTTTCAGCCATTCTATTTAATATTTGGACCAAGTCGTATACTGTGCAGAAAAAGTGAGCTATATAAAAACCCTTCTGTGAAAAGGAATCATCGGCAATATTACTAAATTAGGGTTCCACACCACTACAATTTAAGCTCTTAATTTAATTACTATTTCGGTTCTTTATGTTACAGACTCCACTCCTAAACGTAACGAAGGTCCCCATTGCACCTTTATTAAAGGAGACATAAAGTCTGACAAAATCCTTATTCAATATGATAGAATTAAAAAAAAAACATTTTTCTGACCAAGTTTCATACCCCCTTAAGCAATCTAACACAAATTGTATAATTATTAAAAACTTTAATTCTACTACTAAATAGTACTATGGGAGCCGCCATTTGTATTTTAAAGCATGCATATTATGATGTCATAAGCCCAGCAGGATGTTGGAATGCACCTCAAGATTTCTAGGTTATGAGAAAGAAAAAAATCTATGTAAGGGTCAAGGAATTTTTTTGTGTACATATGAAATTAACAAAACATTCGGTTAAAACTTTGTTTTACATCATTTTGGAATACAAACTTTAATTACAATTACAAAGAAATACATTAACTTCCTTATATCCCTATTGCGGAAATTATGTCATCATGCACAATATTTCAATACAGAACTGAACAAAATGGCAGCCTTCATGCGTCAACTTCAAACATAAATAACTTGAGATAGAAATAAGATTTTGACTTGCTATTTTTGGTAGTTGGTTAAGAATTGTATCCTCTATCATATCAAATAGTGATTGTATCACACTTTATGTATCCTTTAAGCGCTATATAATAAAAAGACTGAAGATCTCGTCTCTCAACTTGAGGTGGTACTGAATTCGCGCTGTCAAGGGGGCTTTCCAGAAAACAGTACCGGAGGAGAGAGCCTCCCCACCATGTTATCCACATCCCCAAAATACCCATATTAAGGTTATTTTACAGGTGATTTAAAAGTCAACTATCTACAGTATGGCAATTGACGATAAAGACGGACCCCATCAGATTAAGTAAAAAAGAATTTAAACGTTACTGAAGGCCTGGGCCGTAATTCTCATTTCGAAAGCGGGGGGACATGGCCTCTTATCCAAAAAGTAGGGGACAAAAGGCAAATTTTCCCCAAACTGGACTGATTTTTTTAGATTATACGGAAAAGTGGGGGACATGTCCCTCTGTTTCCCCAGGAACCACGGCCCTGCTGAAGGCACAATATGATCCAACATAGGAGAGAAGTATTAATCGCTCTTTAAAAAGTAGAGCAATTTTAGCAATACAAGTCTCCCCCACCCCCACCAAGCACTCCCTCTCAGCTAGTTGTGGAAATATTAATTTGTATAAGATTTACATTCCACGTGGTATTATGTTTTTGAGTGCTAAAAGAAAGAGTTTGTAGACTTTTTCTTAAGGTATGTTTCTAAGTTCTTGTCCTTTGATGACCACGACAATTATCCCAGAAATAAACATTTGATAAATTTGAATCAATTCAAATGTAAGATATAAACCAATGGACGCGAAGATAATTATTTTAATGAGGCCAATACAATAAAGAAACGGCCTTCAACCTTTACATTCCTGAACATGGGGTAATTACACACAACGATAGTTAAGAACTTCCTATCATTTTGCGATATACGATGTCAGAATTTAATTTTTCGCTTTTTCTTACTTAGGCCTAACGCTATATATTCTTTAACTGACACGTTTCTCCCTTAAATATATAACTAAATAATTTTTGGCAATTAAGCTTACAGACACAAAATGAAGTTATCTTAGTTTTAACATCTTATTTGATCAAAAGCAAAAAAAGAAATAAACATTTCTAAGGCAGTAAATGTGTGCAACACTATTCAGATATTTCCTATCATGAGTGGCAAGCACATAGCGGTCTTATCACTACTTTTATTTACAATATTCTATCGAGCATCATACGTAAATATTATCATATCATATCATATAATAAGTTTCCATCACGGCGTTCCAAATGAAACAACTTATCTTAGGAGGGTTACATGGGAGACAAATCCATGTTATATCCAATAGTGATCAGAATTTGAATTTGGAGAGGGCAAGACTCATCGATTGGGACCTTTTCCCCTCCCCCTTCCCTCTGTCAACGTCACTGAGTAAACACGTTTTTAGTGTATGTTATGTAAGCTTCGAGGTTGTTTGGTTAAGCGGCACAATGACGGCTGAGGTCATTGTGAAAGTGAGACAAAAAAGCGGATTGACAAAGAAAGACAAAATGATGATATAAAGGGAAAACAGCAGGTCTATTTTACATGTAATGACCCGCCAATTACTTCAGTTGGCCCAACACTTTGCTTTAGAGGGAAAACTGAGCTTTCACCTATTTTTTAACATCATAAAAAATATTTAAAAAATGGTGGATCTGTCTCTCCCAGCTCCCCAACCCGGTGGTACCACTTCTACTTAAGAGATCCAATGTTTATACCGCTGCACTTTTTGCCATTATTGTCCACCAATGAAATTTCCCTAAATAATTGCCTTGAGGGAAAAAAAGGAATTAAAGTGAAGAAAATAAGGACACACTTGGTGAGAAAAGAAAGATCATGGTAAGATACCACATGAACTTGTGAAGCACACCAACAAACCTGATAAATACATCTTGGGAATATCTAATTGATATAATTATAAGTGCAGACCTTGGCAGTTTGATGAAACCATTTGGAAAGAAACTCTTAATGCTGTCTTGTCTGCTTGTCAGCCTTGTATGCCTGCAGCCTAATGCTGTCTTGTCAGCTTGTGTATGCCCAGTATGCCTGCAGCTCTAATGCTGTCTTGTCAGCTTGTGCTAGCCCACTCCGCAGTATGCCTGCAGCTCTAATGCTGTCTTGTCAGCTTGTGCTAGCCCACTCCGCAGTATGCCTGCAGCTCTAATGCTGTCTTGTCAGCTTGTGCTAGCCCACTCCGCAGTATGCCTGCAGCTCTAATGCTGTCTTGTCAGCTTGTGCTAGCCCACTCCGCAGTATGCCTGCAGCTCTAATGCTGTCTTGTCAGCTTGTGCTAGCCCACTCCGCAGTATGCCTGCAGCTCTAATGCTGTCTTGTCAGCTTGTGCTAGCCCACTCCGCAGTATGCCTGCAGCTCTAATGCTGTCTTGTCAGCTTGTGCTAGCCCACTCCGCAGTATGCCTGCAGCTCTAATGCTGTCTTGTCAGCTTGTGCTAGCCCACTCCGCAGTATGCCTGCAGGATGGAACATCCTGTTCACAAACTCAGTGTGCAGTAATATAGGACATAACTCGTTTTTAGTCACATTCCAAGTTTTAAGCCTGCGTTACCGATAATCCGCCAAATATTGTCAGAGTAAATTTGAAAAATTACTTCAATGTAATCACTGCAAGTAACAGATAACCAGTTTAATTTGATTGCAGGTCCAACACAAAGTTAAATTATTGAATTTCTTAGATGCCAGAATTTGACTACATACACGATCTGTTCTGACCGCTTTTCATACCATCCTAGCAATAAACATCACATTTCATTTTACAAACAAATAACATCCTTGATGGAAAAGATGAAGTTGCACGTCTGTTCTTTTGATTTAATTTTGCATAAATGCATTTTTCTTCGCACATATTTGATTAATTTCGCGCATGCATTACGTTATGTTATAACAAGATGGTCACAAGCTTTATTGTATATTTTATTTCCAGAAGAAACTTGCCTTTGCCTTTGGGACATTTACAAATACACACATATCTTATTATTCCAGTCCAATCACAAAAATAAGTCGTCAACCTACATTGGAAACAAGGGTCGGGTTCATTAGTAACAGTAGAAGGAATCATATTATGGTAAGAATTTAAATGTAAATGTATTTGTTGTAAGTTGTAGTTGTAGGGACGAAGGTCCAATTCACGGGTAACGTTTTATACCCATAAATAAGGGTCGGGTTCATTGGTAGCGGTGGAAGGAATTCCATTATAATACGAATTTAAATGTAATTTATTGTATTTTTTTAATTGTAGTTGTAGGGACGAAGGTCCGAATCACGCGTAACGTTATATGTCCATAACCTTTTAATCTTCCAAATGTTTGCACCTTCATAGATCTATGATAATGAGATCATTCCAAATTTTAAATGTGATTATTATTGGTACGACCAAAGTCGTAGTGATTCCGCCGCCGTTGCACAATACTAGATATAATGTATTCACGATCCTCCGCAAGCGGAAACTCGGCAACCACCCAATGCAGAGTTATCTAGCCAAGTTGGCAACGCCTGTTTCAGTCTACAAACAGACATAGTCTAACGTCTGCGATTAAGAATTGTAGATGAGAAACCACAACCTGTAAACTAGATGACAAAGCTGATAATGGAGCCAGACTCGAACTCACGACTCGGAAGGTCACAGGCTGTTACCGCTGAACCACTTTCTCCCATACATCTAACCTGTCTGTCTATATACATTCAAGTTACAGATGTATAAAGATATTTCACTAAGCAGAATTAGCTTCGGTTTTTCGGAGAAAATTATTGGTCTCATTTTGTTTTTACCTAATTTTCCACCCCTTTATACGTCTCACTTACTTTTCCAAGTTATATGTTCATCTAAGCTTTCCTATGGAATGTTTTTTAGTCGTTGATGGTTAAAATTGACCAAATATGGCTGAAATCTTAGACCTGGGTGCATGTAACGCGAATAAAAACAAGGAAGTCTAAAATTATTTACAATATTTCAATGGCTTAAACAACTGTTGACATGTAGAAACCAGTTTGCTTTAAACTGATGTTTGACACTCACTGAATAACCCCTATTTCTCCAAAATAATAATTAAAAAAGTGTGAAAATCGCGTTATTTTGAAGATCAGAAGATTCCTTTTAAGAACTTGACGGAGACATTATAGACACCCATAGTTAAAATACAATCTAACCATAAATGTTTGAGATATTACCGGGGAAAGCCAGCCACTCTTGAGCCGGCTGGACGCCAGACATATACGTACATGTATCACGACAAACTCTTCGCGAACGCCTTCAAAACACCGCAGATTTAAGGTAACTTAGGAAAATATTTTGGAAATAATTAGCGGCTCTCAGTCTCATCCGGTACACAGTAGGCAGGTACATGCACTGACTCATACATGTATCTCCCTTTTATCTAAGCTATACCACCATGCGATCCATTTCCTAAATATCACCAAAAGAAAGCTAAAAGTTTAGGCGTACAACTAGACTCGAGTTAGTACAGTATATAGTAGCCCATTGTATGTGTATTGGCATACTGACATACGGCCAGTCGGAGATCAGCCATATTACTTGACACGTCACAACATTTTAACCATAGAAATTAGAATAGGAAGTTAAGTCGTTTATATGAGCGTCTTTGTGATTGTGATTTTTGGAAATATATCGCATGATAGCTTAGACAAAAGGGAGAGAATTGTATGAATCAGTGCATGTAAATTGTAAAAGACAAACATTTTTCGAACTACATATAGTCATAGGAAAGTAACGTTGTCCTATGTCCAAAAATGCCATATTGAGATAATCACATTTTGAGATATTGATTTTTAATGTATTTCTTTGACATATTATGACACATTGTTGCAATATTTTATTTTGTATGTGATATATTCATAAAGTAATTATCTACAAAGAACCTTATTTAGTTTCAGAACATTTTCCAATAAACAACTCAATTTGACCAAAAATGGGCTTGGGACAACTTAACTTTCCTGCGACAATATGTATAAGAACATTGTTTCAAATTAAAAAATACAAAATTGCTACATGTCACCAGACCTTTAAACTTGTATTAAGGATTGTGTGAAAGACCATTCATTATTTCTTGAATTCAAATATATATATATATATATATATATATATATATATATATATATATATATATATATATATATATATATATATATATATATATATATATATATATATATATATATATATATATATATATATATATATATATATATATATATATATATATATATATATATATATATATATATATATATATATATATATATATATATATATATATATATATATATATATATATATATATATATATATATATATATATATATATATATATATATATATATATATATATATATATATATATATATATATATATATATATATATATATATATATATATATATATATATATATATATATATATATATCTTAAACTGAGTATAAATTCTTAAACACACAGTAAGGCACTCTAAGCACAACTACAGACGAATTACGCATTGTTGTAGAAGGGCCCAATTTTCATTTCTATTTGTAGTTTTATTGTATACTATTAGAGCTATTAGTGCACTACACTTGGAAATGTATTTCCACTCTTTTTGTTTTCTTGACATAACTACAATTACGATGATTATTTTTCCCTTGTAAAACTTGTTAAGTTATTTCATTTTAAAAGTAACTTTGGCAAAGGTTTGAAATATATAAAAAAAAAAAAAACAGCGAAAAAAATATCGTTGGAAGCCAATGAAGGCTAAAATATTTTGGAGAAAGAAAAGCAAAGTTTTGGAGAAAAAGAAACAGATTTTTTCAAGACTTAAAACAGTCAGTAGGCATGTACTGATTGTTACAAAACTCCTTTCTCCCAAAACTTGTATTCTTAAAAACAAAAAATGTTTTGTGAGAGGAAAAAACAGGGTTAGGATTCACCCCAGCTCTAACTTTAACCCTAAACATTCAGTAGGCATTTGCAAGTTCTTGAGTTTAACATTCAGCGTTAAAGGTTCTTCAAAACATTGTTTTTTCTTAAAAACTTTGTTCTCCTCTCCAAAACTGATTTGTTTTCCTCTCCAAAACTGTTTTTTGTTTTTCTCCAAATTTTCTTTTCTCCTCTGCAAAACTATCTTTTAATGGCCCTATGGGCTTTCGTAGATTTTAAACAAGGATGATTATCAAACATCTTAGTGAGCAAGAGCTGAGAGAATCCTCTCATGCATGTTGTACTATAGCTGCATGGAACCATCGATTAGCCTCACAAGTTCCACTATTAATAATGGTTTGGAAAAGTTTCACTTTTTGTACATGGGGTTCTTGAACGTCGAAGTAGTTGGTTTGTATATAGGGTTTTGTTCCTGTAAAACAAAACAAAACAAAACGATAATGATTGATTGATAAGAACCGACATTCAATTAATTAAAGTATTTGTAAAAATGATAGTGAACACTATACGACTTTTGTTGAATGAATGGGTGACCGATTGAATTGTTGATTAATAAAATATTCAATTGATGATAAAAGTCATTGATTGTATGAACGATCGATCATCGATACAATATATAATTGCAAGAAGAAGTTATTGGTTGAATAAATGATACCCCTGGGAACCCTGTGATTGTGCTCAGGGGCATAGGAAGCGGAGGTGACGGCCCCAATATTTTTTTTTGGGGGTCGTAAGTACCATTTCGGCACTCCAATAATGAAGGTCTAATGAATTCATTATTTTTTCTGGTAATTTTTTTTTCTTTTTTTTCTGGAAATCTTTAATTTTGAGACATCTTCAATTTTTATAAAATTCATTATCGTGAAATTTGTTTCAATTTTCATGCAATTTCCTTCATTTTCAGGAAAATTGTTTTTCAATTTTCAAGCAGTTTCTATAAATTTTCGTGAAATTTCTTTCAATTTTCGTGAAATTTCCATCAAGTTTCGTAAAATTTCCATCAGGTTTCGTAAAATTTCCTTCACTTTCGTGAAATTTGCTTAAATATTCTTGAAATTATTTTCAAATTTCGTGCAATATCCTTTATTTTAAGTTCGAGAATTTATCTTACATTTTTGAGAAATTGTCTTTAATTTTCGTAAAATTTTCTTGAATTTTCATAAAATTTCCTCCATATTTGTGAGATTTTCTTCAATTTTGTGAAATTTCCTACATTTTCATGAAAATTGTCTTCAATTTTCTAGAAGCTTTCTTAATTTTACTGTAAATGTTCTTATATTTTCAGGAAATTTTCTTAATTTTTAGGAAATGTTGCCAAATTTTATCAATATTTCAAATAATTTTTTTGGCCCCTCTCCCTTTTCAAATAGTTTTGGATTGTGATAAGAGACTAGTACATTTTTATACTGATGTTTGTTGAGATGAAATCTGCCCCTCCCAATTTCAAATACTTTTCTACGATTGTGCATGTTTTGAAAGTACAAAATCTTCAACATTTTTTTAATCATTTACAAAATGTACACTTTTAGCACCCAGCTCCCCCGTCTTCGTTGATAGACTGCTTGATTTTACATCATGAATAAATGAGGGAATCTCGTCACAAAAAATAAACTGCTTCACACGTACAGCACCTGTCAATCTGCTACATACCAGCGACGTCACTTCCGCTGCAGTTTTTGACTGGCTTGTCGGTATGTGTTTAAACATGATCCGCCAATCAGAAACGGTGATTTGTATTGCATTGTTTCCTCTACATTAACACAAGAACTGGCCTTTAACTAAAGTTTAGGAGTCAAGCCTTATGGAGATTGGATGGTGCACGTAAGCTTTCCTGGGGCCCGGTCAACTTTCTACAAACTCAGTTGTAGAAAGAACTTCTATAAAAAATAAAAAGTATGTTTACCTTGTCCCATTTAGCTTCCTGTTGATCCTTTATCCACTGCGCAAACTCCTTACGATCTTGGATGTACGTCCACATCCTGTATATCAGTGCTAACACAATCCCAATGAGAACAATACTAAGGACTATACTTGATATCAAGATCAACAAATTTCGACCCTTGAGAATCGGGGAA
>JAIGNY010000448.1:730000-832500 GCA_020152595.1 Chiridota heheva
CTGTCTGGGGCCACGCCCCCACTCAGCAAAGTGGCCCCTCCCCTGTTGAGCATCCCCCCTCCCTCAGTTTGGTCCCTTTGGTCCCAGTTTGGTTCCTAATATATATAACCAAACAAATTTACCTGCACATATTTTTGAAAGGTAGGAAATTTCCCTAAAATTGACAGAAAGATTCCGGAAATCAGAAAATTTCCCTAAAATAAGTAACATTTTCCGAACATGGACCAAAATTTTCCGATTATCAAAGGAAATTATCTCGAAATCGAAAAATGAAAAATGGAAGAAAATTGCCAGGAAATAAGGAAAATTTCCCGAAAAGTGAACAAAATTTATGAAAAGGAAGGAATACAAAACATACAAGACAAAACCAAACAAACGGGGGGAGGATGGGGAGGTACGTTACGAGCCAAAAAAAACAAAAACAAAAACGATGACGTCCCTTTTGTATCCCCCCCCCCCCCCCCCTTCTCACACACACTAAGGATTAATTTTAAAAGCACGGCCTATATATAGCCTAAAGATATATGCTCACAGACTGATATAATATAACATCAAAAATATATATTAATATGATCTATATATATGAATATTGTACATAATCACATTTGATAGAAATATATACTAGAAAAAAAACTGTATGTCGGAAAAAACATAATACGAAATTTTACAATTTTGAAACTTACACTAAGACCTTACACTCATTCCCTCCCTCTTCCTCCAACCCCTCCCTTCCATTCCCCACTCCTTCCCTCCTTCTCCTGCACCCCTCCCTCACTCCCTTTCCCTCCCCATACACCCTAACCTCCCCACGAGCTGTAAATGAAAGTACTTACTCCGTTTTGAGTTCGACACGTGTCGATTCTCGTTGAACACCCGCATGCTTCGCCCCGAAATCCTTGCTTACAATTGCATCCACTTTTCCTGGTAAGTTTATCGCACACGCACTGTCCATGTTCTGGACCTTAGAGAAAAACAGCAAAGAATAGAAACTTCTCAATATGGTCAATAAAAACTTCTCAATACGGTTTATAGAAAAACCTGCTTGTGCTCGAGTTTTTCAATTCAATTCATAGTCTTACGATATTTAAGAGTTTCACAAAAATTGCACAAGCTCCTCATCGCCACCATGAAAACGGAAATACTCTGTTATATTTCTTTAAAATAAACAGATCAAAACAAGGGATAATTTGAATTTCTTTACTTCCCCAGCTCCCAAATAAAAAAAAAAATTACTCTCAACCCATCACCGAAGACGGCAGCAAAAAATATCTGTAAGTTGAAGCAACATGCATGTCCACCATAAATTGAAAGAATTCTTTTTATGCAGTTTAATCTAAGGGGCACAAACCAACCGAATCTGGTCCAGAGGCGTATGAAGCGGTGGCAATGGGGAAAACTGCCCCCACCCCCTGAGAGGACTTCACCTCGCGGTTGCATTGCTTTCTTCATGGTTGCGAGGTGAAATTGGGAAATTATAATATATCTATCTATCTATCTATCTATCTATCTATCTATCTATCTATCTATCTATCTATCTATCTATCTATCTATCTATCTATCTATCTATCTATCTATCTATCTATCTATCTATCTATCTATCTATCTATCTATATCTATCTATCTATCTATCTATATATATATATATCTATATATATATATATATATATATATATATATATATATATATATATATATATATATATATATATATATATATCTATATATAAATATATATATATATATATATCTATATATATCTATATATATATATCTATCTATCTATATATATCTATATATATATATATATATATATATACATTATATATATATATATATATATATATATATATATATATATACATTATATATATATATATATATATATATATATATATACATTGGCTATATATATATATATATATATATATATATATATATATATATATATATATATATATATATATATATATATATATATATATATATATATATATATATATATATATATATATATATATATATATATATATATATATATATATATATATATATATATATATATATATATGTATATATATATATATATATATATATATATATATATATATATATGTATATATATATATATATATATATATATATATATATATATATATATATATATATATATATATATATATATATATATATATATATATATATATATATATATATATATATATATATATATATATATATATATATATATATAAATATATATATATATATATATATATATATATATATATATATATATATATATATATATATATATATATATATATATATATATATATATATATTAAAGGATAAGTTCAGTGGTGAAGCAAATCTATCTCATATGAACTTTTAAAAGAAACAAAATAGTGAAAAAACCATTAAAAAAACCTTCCAAAAAAAAAAAAAAAAATGGTGAAGAAAGTGTTCAAAAATCTTCTTCCGTTAGGGAGATATTCAAGTTTAAAGCTGTCTTATCTGTGTAGAAATGACTGGTAGAAGAAAAAAAGCATATGTAGTCCACGATGGAAAGTTGGCGTCTTCATTCTCACATTCTTAACAATTGTTAATGTATTCTAAAGACAGTTTATCTTTATATTTTTCACCATTTCAAATTATTTTTCTCAAACTTTCTTCAGGTGGTATAATATAAATACCCTTCGTAGATTTTGTTTGACTACTTGTTTTGACATATCCCATAGGTTTTAAGCCACAAAATCACAGGACCAAATATGATAAAATACATAAACAGTTTGATGGAATCTGAGGTTATAACATTACAACTAGTCTGATTTCAGTCGTTTCTGCATAAATGATACAAACTCTAAACTTAGATATCTCCTAACGGAATAAGATTTTTGTAATGCTTCCTTCACTATTTTGTTTCTTTTGAAGTTCTTTTCATATAAGATAGACTTGCTTGACCCCTGAACCAATCCTTTACAGATTTTGAGCTGCCTTTTCTTCTATACATCACAACTTTTCCAAACATTACAAATTCTTCAAATTTGGATTTGCTATCACTCGGAAACTCTAGGTGCATGATTTTCACGCAATTTAAAGGCTATTCTGTTCAGAATTTATCATTCTCTCTGATAGTGACTATATTCTCTACTTGTCCATATACCCTTAACTTAGGCATACAAATATCATTAACTTACCTCCGCACAGTTCTCCCTTATATCTAGCACAAGAGAAATTATCGCATTCACAGTACTTGCCAGAAATAACTTCATCAGGATTCTATGAATTGACAAAGAAAACAAAAATATAACTGTCTAAAAGTTATATTTGATTTATACCGAGAAAAAAAAAATCCGTATTTCAGGGAAATAAATCAAATCAAATCACCTTGCTTCGCTAAATCATTTTGCTGCCCACTTTTGCAAACTTATTATCTGTTCCTTGTACAGTTCCATAATGTGCAATGAATTTGAAATCGGCTTTCTCAAAAGATTTAAAGAGATATTCCCATAAATTTTTAAGGACTATTACAGAAACAAATTGCGGTAAAAACCATGTTGATAACTTATTCTGTTTAGCACTTATTACATTTCAAACACTTCAGCAGCTGGTTGGTGTGTTTAAACTCTTGTACAGTGTGATGTTCATACTTGCAGATCCACGATAAAAACTCCTCAACACAGAATAAGATATCAACCCTCTGTCTATGATTCAGGGTCGGCAGAGCCGAGGAGCTGGGGTGGGGCTTATAATACAAATTCTTTGCATTCTTCATGAATACAAAGTGTGTTGAAAAATCATACATCAATAAATTAATTCAAGTTGAGACATTATGCTAATTTTTCAAAAATTAACAACCATTATTTTGAACGCTCCGCCGCTCCTGTATATGAAATGATACAACCCACAACCATTGCAGGTATATCTTTTAATCATACTAATTGTAACTTACCAGCCTCTTTTGACACATGCATTCACCGCACACGCATTCACCTCGGCCAAAACAAACTACGCTATTATTTGATCTGAAAAGAGATTTGTTGAAAATCGTCAGTTTGGGAAATAAAGCATCATTTAGAAGCCCAAATGTCGCAAGTGTGGAAAGATAATTTAAGAGATAAGTATTGTTAATATATGTACATGTATAATAGTCTAGGGAATTAAAAGACTTATAAGTATATTTTTGAGCAACAAAGTGTATAATGTAATTGTAAACACTTTTCACTGACTTTTAAAGAGGTAACATAATTCACATTGCTTTCGACTCTGATAAAAACCATCACGGAAGCAGTAAAAATACTTCAACATTGTTTGAAAAGGTGACATTTCAACGCGTTGTTTGCATATTTTATATGCAAATTTTTAAAATATGATCAGAAAGATTAACCTATTTCAATATGCGTACAGTAGGAGGCGGGGGTCGGGGTAACTTCCCCCAAATTGTAACATTTCGGCGTGTACAACAATTCGGGCTCTTTTTTGGTGGAAGGTAAAATGAAAACATTAAGAATAGCTTTTTCGAGAAGAGAATATCTATTTTAAGCACTTTAACAAAAAACTGCCTTCCTGCAAATTCCCCAGCAAGTTTAAGCCATTTTGGGCCATCAAAAATAAGGTATATTTCAGGAGTTTTCGCGGGCTGAGCGGGCCCCTTGACCCCTAGTGAGTGCCTCACTCAATAGGCACTACTTTCAAGGCAATACTTGCATACTGAGTGAGACAACGCATAATACACTCCTTATGTTGAAAACCACTCAGACAATAACAAATAACATTATGAAATGAAAACCCATCTCAAAACTGACAAAAGTACTTATGAGCTATGATTTTGATTTCATTAGCGTCTTGAAACTTTAAAGCATTTTTCAAACTAAGTTACAAATGAAATGATGAACATTTTATACGTAAAAAAAACTCTAAGCACGGAAGAAATGACATTCCGATCACTTTGCAAATCCTCACTTGACTACTTGACCCCGCACTGTTAGGCGCACGCATAGATGCCATGGTGGCACACATGTTTCTACGCCTATATGCCTAATTCCTTATGCGAGTTCCTATTATTTCTTATTGTCTGTCACAATTCTTCGAAGAAGAGTAGCAAAAGTTGAATAAAATGTTTGTTTTATTATGAACCATTACATGCCCCGATCAACATTGAGCTGCAACATACGTCTACAAATGTCTTCATGATCTGGCTCCTTCATATCTTAAAGAACTCATCATCATACGGACAGGTCGAACAGGTTTACGCTCTTCTTCTAACCCCATGGGCATTCTCCTCGACATTCCTCTAAGAAAACGCAGAACATTTAAAGACAGGTCGTTTGCTGTAGCTGCCCCTGTCACATGGAATAGTTTGCCATCTTCTCTTCGTTGCATCAATAACTACGACAATTTCGAACGGGAACTAAAAACTTTTTTGTTCACCCAGGCTTTTTTATAATTGTTTGTGTTTATCTTTAACCTATGAACTTCATAACTTTATGAACAGTTTTATTAATTTTCTGTACAGCGCCGCTTAATGTGCATTGTATAGATATTGAGCGCTATATAAATATATAAAACACAAATATAATTGGCAGTCTTGTAGAGATGCCCTTGCCATAGCTATTTCATAGGAGGGCAATTTGAGAAACTATCTCATTTAGGCCTACAACTGCGTATTCCCTACGTAAATTATAGCTGTACATTCCAAATCGCAATCAATAAGGAAAATTGAAAACCGGAAGTGGCGTTACCAGCAGCACGGTGTTCCATTTATTTATGGGACGATACCTTTCCTTTAAGTACCGGTAATTAGCCATATTCATCACACGGGGAACGAAATTAGGGTCATTTGCGGATTTCCCTAGCAATTTTAACAAAACTCACAACTCTTTTGGACAATAATTCCATAAGCAAACATTGAATTTCAATTTATCAGCATTGTAATAAAAGGGACATTAAGAAATCTTAATAAATCTTTGGAAACGAGAATTCTTCAATCTTCGTAAAAAATTATTGAAAATAATTTGTAAGGTGGACGAAATGTGGGCCCGTCATGCTACATACGGTCGACATGTCTCCTCTGTCACTCCCTCGGTGCCCTCAGCCGTGTCGCCACTGCATTCACAGATTTTTCCATACCGACCTTCGTTGCACACGCATTCGCCACAAACCAAACTTCCGTTTCCATAACTACACAGGTCATGATTTTTCGTCTGCAAAAAGAAAGTTTTCAATAATATAGTTTCCAATAATACATTTCTGATATATATATATATATATATATATATATATATATATATATATATATATATATATATATATATATATATATATATATATATATATATATATATATATATATATATTTATATATATATATATATATATATATATATATATATATATATATATATATATATATATATATATATATATATATATATATATATATATATATATATATATATATATATATATATATATATATATATATATATATATATATATATATATATATATATATATATATATATATATATATATATATACATATATATATATATATATATATATATATATATATATATATATATATATTTTTATATATATATATATACATATATATGTATATATATATATATATATATATATATATATATATATATATATATATATATATATATATATATATATATATATATATATATATATATATATATATATATATATATATATATATATATATATATATATATATATATATATATATATATATATATATATATATATATATATATATATATATATATATATATATATATATATATATATATATATATATATATATATATATATATATATATATATATATATATATATATATATATATATATATATATATATATATATATATATATATATATATATATATATATATATATATATATATATATATATATATATATATATATATATATATATATATATATATATATATATATATATATATATATATATATATATATATATATATATATATATATATATATATATATATATATATATATATATATATATATATATATATATATATATATATATATATACATATATATAGATTTATATATGGTATAACAATATAGGGAGTTGTAATTTTGCTTAAATATATATATATATATATATATATATATATATATATATATATATATATATATATATATATATATACAATATATATATATATATATATTTATAAATCATATATATATATATATATATATATATATATATATATATATATATATATATATATATTTATATATATATATATATATATATATATATATATATATATATATATATATATATATATATATATATATATATATATATATATATATATATATATATATATATATATATATATATATATATATATATATATATATATATATATATATATATATATATATATATATATATATATATATATATATATATATATATATATATATATATATATATATATATATATATATATATATATATATATATATATATATATATATATATATATATATATATATATATATATATATATATATATATATATATATATATATATATATATTTAAGCAAAATTACAAGTCTCTGATATTGTTATACCATATATAAATCTTTTTTAGGTTTTACAATAAGAGTATTTTGAGAAAAGGTTTGGGTACACCCTCCCGAATAATACCTCCATGGTACCCTGTAGTATATTGTCAAATCCTTATGTATGAAATAGTTGATTGCTTTTCATATTTTTGTCTTTTAATCATATAATTTTGATATTAAAGAGGAAAAATCAGCAAGAAATTCACCGAAGATCGATACCGAACACCAACACTGATCCGGCGGAGAATATTCTCACAGGGTCCCCAGCCACTATTTCAATATTGTTTTCAACAGACCTGGAAGTTTGGGGTAAGAAAGATTCGTAACGATATATTTATGACAACAATAACCTAATATCGACTGCATGCAGCTAGATAACTATGTTATTTCTCATTTAGTCTACATAATGCGTAGTGTTTACTTCATAGTTTCTGGGCCCTTCGATCCACCAGCCCCCGGAAACGCACCCCATTGTCGTCGAGAATGATATCACATACTTAGTGGCTCACTGCAGAAATTTATACAAAATGGTTCTATTTACTGATTTAGTTGTTGAAGTCTTTTTCAAAAAGTGTTGACCACAAAAACATTTAACTTACCACATTTGCTTCACATTCACAAGAACAAATTACTTCCACGTTGATTTTCGTAGTTTCCTCAAAGCCGATGGGTTGAATCGTAAAACTAATTTGATAAAACAAAATAAAATCATTCAGAACATCTTTAAGAAGGAACTTATGTAATAAATGAATAATTGCAGTACAATTCATAACACAAACGATTCAAGCATTAACATATTCAGGATGAAGCGGCTGTCAGTGGCAACAGTATCATTACTGCAATGATTGGTACAGAATATTTCTTGGGCGGTCAACAATATTCTCTGTGGTTTCATTTAATCTATTAAAAGAAATTGTGAGTAAATTTCTGAACTTTCAATTTATCTGCGAAAATGAATCTGGGCCGTATCATGCACGGTTTCAGGAATTTTCAGTTACTTTACTCCTTTGAGAGGGAATTTTACAGTTGGATTTCATTACTGAAGTGCATTTTCTGAAATATCTGCAGCCACAACTTACGTCTATTAATATCTCTGTATATTGCTTATACGCCCACTCTTCAACTGTGTGTTTCAATAAGCTTACCAAGACCTAACAAGCGTGTCATTCTTTTAATGTGCTTCAACATTTAATACTCATTACTCAAAGCGTTGGATTTAACACTTAAAGATCTTCCCTCAAACACGGAAGCCTTGGATTTAACACTTAAAGATCTTGCTTCAAACACGAACACGTTGGGTTTAATACTTAAAATCTTCCCTCAAACACGGACACGTTGGATTTAACACTTAAAGATCTCCCTCAAACACAGAAGTGTTGGGTTTAACACTTAAAGATCTTGTTTCAAACACGAACACGTTGGGTTTAATACTTAAAATCTTCCCTCAAACACGGACACGTTGGATTTAACACTTAAAGGTCTCCCTCAAACACAGAAGTGTTGGGTTTAACACTTAAAGATCTTGCTTCAAACACGAACACGTTGGGTTTAATACTTAAAATCTTCCCTCAAACACGAACACGTTGGATTTAACACTTAAAGGTCTCCCTCAAACACAGAAGTGTTGGGTTTAACACTTAAAATGTTTTCTCAAACACGAAAGCGTTGGATTTATCATTTACAGATCTTGCCTCAAACACGGAAGTGTTGGATTTAACACTTAAAAGATCTTCCCTCAATACGGAAGTGCTGGATTTAACACTTATAGAGGTCCCACAGACTACTTGTCTTTCTTTCTTGGATGAAACTTGCGATGCTTTTAGTTTTACGATTTGACTTCATAAGAGAGCTACTATGATTATACTTCATTTAAGTCATGAAGCAGTAGTTGGTTCCCGGGCCCCTTTCAAATGTTATCTATAGCACTTCGTTGTTTTGAGTGTTGTTGGTTGTCAAAATTCGATAAAAAATAGATAAAAGATGATGGCAACTATGACAACAATGATGAAATTGTGCGTATTGCGGTTGTGCCTATCTGGCAGTCTGGTGTAGTGGTATGACAACTATGAAATAGTAGTGCGTATTGCAATTGTGTATATCTGGTGTAGTGGTATGACAGTTACTTCGACGGTTAACTACAATAACGAATCGATCTTATCAAACGGTTTTGCAAACCTGCCTCTACATCTGCACAATGCTCTACGTTTACCGTTTTGCATCCAATATAACTTACATTAAAGATACAACGTTCACGATAGCTTAAATAAATAATTTAAACAGTTAAATATTATATAATACAGAAACATTATATGGAGATGTCATATTCGAGATACCCAGATATTATGGTGAAGAAACATTAATTATCAAGGATCGCCAAACATGGTGGCATTGCATTCAAAAGTACCAGTACCATGAGATATATCGATAAATCAGGGAAAATCGATCATACTGAACTCACATTCCTTATACTCGTCATTGAACATCGTGAAGTAATACTGCTCAAGCAGGATATGGCTATACAAGTTGGTCAAAAGCTTATGAAATCACATGCGTAAAAAAAATGACCATTAGATGTTCAAGTTGGGTCTGTCTATTTACAAGTTTCTCGTGCGGGTCGAGCTAGTCACGTGACTGGTGCTGAATATGAAAGTAGGTTTTGAATATACATGAGTCGTAAGTTAGAATCTTTAACTTAATAAAATTAAAAACAAAGTTGATATGTAAAAGTCCTTTCCATTGTTAGCAAGAGGACGAGAATCATCGCTCAAATTAAATGGATGATGATATTGATAGCTTAGAACTTAAGATTATCTAGCCTGCAAATGTACAATATTTCTGCTCCAATCTAACGTTAGTCCAACAGTAAATTGAACTTCAAACTTCCCAAAATCTTTTGGAGTTTTGCTGACAGAAAACCTTGAGGTTGTTGCAACTAATTTCAAAGGCCTTAATAACCTCATCAGCCTTTCCTTTGCTGCTAACGAAGCCTAAATGTTCACTTAAAGCAACATCAAACCCTCATGGGTTATGGGGATTACAAGTTGTTGTAACCACCCCTTTTCCCCGCTATCTCCAACAGTAGATCGGTTGCGTACCAGCTAGCTGGAGATATATACAAAAGACAGGTAGATAGGCCCTGTACAAATTTACGACAGACTTAGAGAAACTTTCATGACCTCATACTCACAAACTGTATGCATATTCAAAACCTACTTTCATATTCACCACCAGTCATGAGACTAGCTCAATCCGCACGAGAAAATTGTAAATAAACAGACCCTTTCAAGTTAGATCATTTCATCTTCATCACATACCATTCATTGCAAACATTCTAAAACAGAGGTGAATCAGGTATCGATTATCAAGGTCTTTCAAACACAATTGCCATCACCATGATGATATTTTGTGGGGAACATCAAAATTTACAAAACTAATAACATCACTTTCGAAACTACTGAAAAACACCAATATGAAATTAATATATTGTCCGGGTGTCTTCACCACCACATGTCAAGTTCAAAATAATACCAAACATCACAGTGAAATGTATGTATTCAATACCCAGCATTACCAGATATACTGCATTACAAAGTCACATAATCATTGTGTGGCATCACACATGGTACTGTGTGCATCACAACATATGTCACCTTCAAAATAATACCATGTACCCAATGGTGGATATATTGTTTGGCAAAAATCACAACCAAAATTTCCAAAATGCAATTAAGGATTAGTTCGGGGATCAAGCAAGTTCATCTTATTTGAAGAGGATTTCAATAGAAACAAAATGGCGAAAAAAGAATTCAAAAATCTAATTCCATTAACATAACATAACAAGATAACAGGCTAAGAAGGGTTAGTCCCCCTCCCCCGCTGTTCTTATAAAAAGCCTAAACTAACACTACCACCAATTACGCCCAGAGTTAGTAAAGAAGTTATCAATGTTGACTTTGAAATTATAAACAGAATTGGAGCTAACTACCCACTCAGGCAAACCATTTCACTCATTATCAACTCTTTGCGAAAAGCTAAAAGGCCGAATATCTATCCGTAAGAACTCTTTGGTAAACTTCAAACTATTACCACCTGTCACATGAGGATTAACTGAAACATGCAAGAAATTACAGGAAGTCAAAGCATCACTACCAAATAGGAATTTAAAAACCTGAATCATATCGCCATGTACTCGTCTCAACTTAAGCGTGGTCAAACCAAGAATTCGCAACCTAGATTCAAAAGAGAGATTCCCTACTTCGGGAATAAGTCTAGTGGCTCGTCGCTGAACTTGTTTCAAAATAAACTTATCCTTCTCATAAAAAGGACTCCAAGCCTGAATAGCATACTCAAGGTTAGACCTGACTAACTGCTTATACAAATTAAAAACAACCTCTCTACCCAGAAAACTACCAAGAAAATTTCTTCTAATCAAACCAAGCATTCTATTTGCCCTTGCAGCTGCTAAAGCACGCTGCATAGAAGGCTTCAGATTGCTAGGAATCCCTTTGTTCAACAACACAACCAAGATTTGAACCATTCATGCAGTAATCAAAGTCCAAATTGCTCTGACCAAATGAATAACTTTGCATTTATCAACATTAAATGATATCTGCCATGTTTGGGACCACAAAACTAACTTATCCAGATCACATTGCAACAGTGAAGAATCCATAACATCGTCGACAATTCTGTAGAGCTTAGTGTCATCAGCAAATTTACAAATACTGTAGCCGAAGGAAACATCAATATCATTAATGAAGATGAAGAAAAGAAGCGGACCCAATACAGACTCTTGAAGAACATTATGCCTTTGTAACCTTCTTCCATGAAGATACTTCACCATTAATAACAACTCTTTGTGACCTGTCACCTAACCAATAATTTATCCTACTGGCACACGTTCCCTACACACCAAGCGCTCTTGTTTTCATCATAAACCTGCCTAACTGCTAACAGAACCTTAACGCCTGGAAATATAAATATATGACATCCACATTATGACCAGAATCAACTAGTTTTGTGACATCATCAAGAAACTCCAATAAATTGGAAATACAAGACCTCTTAGGTAAGAACCCATGCTGGGACAAATTCAGCAATTCATTGACCAGTAAATGATCAAGAACAACATCCTTAGTAATGGACTCCATGACCTTGCATACAACACTAGTTAGACTCACTGGCCTTTATTTACAGGGAAAACTGGGGTCACCCTTTTATTTTAAATAGGAGTGACATTAACAATTCTCCAATTACTAGGAACAACAACTATATCAAAGCACTTTAAAAAGATAATACTCAGGGGAACAAAAAGAAAATCATAACACTCGCATAAGACAGCAGGATGTATATCATCCGGACCGGGTGCCTTATTTAAATTTAAACCATTCAGCTTCTTAGACCTAAACACCATCCTGGAAAATTCATTGGGTACACACAGAAAACAAGTCATTGTGACTTACGTGTGCTTTCCCTGACATATGCCTAAAACTGAAATACAAGTGAAATATCAAAATCCATAATGGATACTGGAGAATGCACACTAAGATATTTATAAACACCATCAGCAAGGGACTCCTGAATAAAAACAGACACAAAGTAGTCATTCAAACCCTCAGACATATCCTTAGAACTATTGATAGTAACACCATCATTACCCTGTAGCGGACCAACAATCCCCTTAGATTTTTTTTTTAACTTTCAATGAACATAAGAATCAAACGACTTAAGAATAATCTTTATCTTTTTGGACAAACGTTTTTCATAAAGCACTTCAGTATCTTTAATCAAACCCTTTGTGAACTTTTCATGACCCTTATACCTAGCAAGCTCCGCAGGACACCCTCTGTGTTTATAACAACGTCACAACTTTTTTTTTTCTAACAGCCCGCAAAACCTCCCGAGACATCCACACTGACCGATTTCACCGGCAGATTTTCTTTAATGGGACAAACCAATTTACATTCTCCAAAACTTTAGATCGGAAAGCATTCCATTTTTCAGAAGGATCTAAGTCACAAAGCAGAGAACTCCAATCGAATGACAAACTATTCTGAAAGTGCAGCAAAGTCAGCATTATTAAAAACAAAAACCAGTCTATTAGCTGGAGAAGCCTTTGTGAAACAACACAGATCAAAATTAATAAGATCATGATCATTACACCCAATCTTACCGCTACTTAATACATTACTTACAATACTTTCTTCACTCCTGAAAATCAAATCAAGACAATTTCTACCACGCGTGGGAAACAACACATGCTGGGTGAAAAAACAGTCTGATACAACTTCCAGAACCTCTTTACCGTGTTGACCACTAGTACAAAGATCCCTATCAATGTCTGCAAAAGTAAAATCCCCCAAAACAATAACTATCCTAAAAGCAACTCACCTGAAGTAGTCAAGTAATTTCTGTTTGTTTTCAGGACTAGAATTTGGTGATCTATACGCAACATCAACAACCACTAAACTATCAAGAACCTACAATAAGCTCACACCATAGGCAATTTGAAAAAGACCAAAAGAAAACTGGGCAGTCCTATCTACATAATTAAAACTGTCTTTTACAAACAATAGAACACCACCTACTCTACCATTGCGAGTATCTGTCTTGTCTGAAAGCTGAGTAACCTGGAATATGTATCTCTGAATCACTAATTTCCCTACAAATCCAACTCTCAGTAATATCTATTAAATCAGGCTTACTAATTGAAACTTCAGCCAGCAGCTCAGCACAAAATGCTCATGATTTAACATGCTACGAACATTTAAAAACAACTTTAATTCTACAACTAGAAAAACAATCCCCATCCCCCGAAACATGCCTGACAGTTGAGTTTCAACTCTCACCCCCGTCACTAGTTTAAAGGACTCAGATCCTTAATTGCCCTATTGACACCCCTAGCAAGAACACGGACACCTTTCATAGTTAAATGCAAATCATCTCTCAGGAACAAATCAACCCGAGATTTACACCAATGCCAGAAATTTACAAAACCGAACTCAAGCAGACGATAGATACTCTCTAGCCAAATATTGATCAACATCATTTTATCTATAGTATCATGAAGGAAGTACCCTTACGCGGCAACAGACCGACAACTATAACCTTACAACCTGTGTCCTTCAACTTGAATAACATCCATGAAACTATGACTATCAGAATCAACATTTCTCCTTCAAATATCATTTGTACCAATTGAAACCACAACAATATCTTCACCCTTACAAAAAGTCTCAACACGAGAACTCACGCCATCAACCCTAGCCCCTGGAAGACACACCCTAATCCTGCTACTACGATTTACTCCACAAAACTCTGTGTCAACATACCTGACAAGTGAATCCCCTATCCACAACACCTTATCCCTAACAGAATTCACAGGCAATGTACCAGACGAATCAACAACCTCACTACCAATGGAACCTGTACAGTTATCAACTACAGACAATCCAACACGAGGCCTGTCAACAGAATTTGATCCAAGACTATCTACCCGAACAGAAACCCTATCAAGTTCCTCACCCAAGGAACTATCATCATCACATGTCTGACTACCCACATCTAAACCTCTAAACTCAATCTGCACGCAAGCATCAACCGTTTCAACGATACAACTACATCTAGAAAGTCTCAACTCCAGGAGATATTTAAGTTTAAAGTATGATATCGTTTGTGTAGAAACGGCTGAAATCAGACTAGTTGTGACGTCACATTCTCAAATTCCTCAAACTATTGATGCATTCTGTCATACTCTGTTCGGCGATTTCGTGGTTGAAAAACCATTGGGTATGCCAGGAGAGTAGTAAAACAGAATCCAGTAAGGATAATTACAAATTACCACCTGGAGAAAGTTAGGTAATTTAAGTAAATTTTCTTTAAAATACATTATTTGTTAAGAATATAAGGATAAGGGCACCAACCTTCCACAGTCGACTTACTACAGCAGTTATTTCTAAAAAATAAAACAGAACTTGAAACTTGAATATCTCATTAACGGAATAAGATATTGAAGTAGTTTCTTCACTATTTTGTTTCCTTTGACGCCCTGCTTCAAATAAGATACAATTTGATTGACTTCTGAGCTTTTTGGCTTGATTACTGAACTTTAATGGTCGCAAAGGGTATCTCGCCAAAACTTATCGCAAAACGAAAAATGACACATCGGAGGAAAGAGATGGTACGCTACTGTACTTTAATGTCAATACGCGAATGTGTGTGGGTGTGTAACAGCCGCATGCAAATCTGTGAATAATTATGATGGTAAAGTGTATGTAGGTGCTATACAATTGTACGATCTGAAAATGCTGAAACTAAACTAATTTGCAAAGTAAATGTGAATATCGCAAACCCATACATACTTCATCAGCTCATTATCTGCATTTTACTACAAACTTCATTAAACAAAATAAAAATGATTGATAGAAACGTACTGTATCTCCTGAGAGGACCGTGAATTTCACTTGAAAATGTCAAAATTCAATCACTGGAACAACAATGCTCTATCAATTTTGATATTTTAATGTCACATTAGTAAATTCCAAGTGTCATTTATGGAGAGTAGAAAGAAGAAAGATAATGAAAAATACTTGTGATTGATTTCTCCGCCATTCATGCCCTCCAGCTTACAAAATGTACTACTAAACTAATCCTTCATGTTCAGAATATTCAAAATTAATTTTTCAATTTTTGCAGAATCAACTTGTTCGTGAGTTTTTGCTCTAGGTTGCTTCTATGCAATGCATTGCTAACATCACTCTTTCTTTGTAAAAGTCTATAAATTTCCCCAAAAACACAACAACAAATGTCTCGTCATCATCAACTGTAATCACTACATTGTTCATTGTCGTTAACGTCATCGTCATCAAATGTAATAGCTACATGTCATCGTCGTTAATGTCTTCGTCATCAACTGCAATCACTACATGCATCGTCGTCATCGTCATCAACTGCAATGATATCACTACATATGTCATCATCATCATCAATTGCAAATCAATCACTACATATGCGTTATTCGCTAACGTCATCATCATCATCATCAGCAACAAGTGCAATCACTACATATGCCATCGTCGTTTACGTAATGTCCTTCACCAACAACTGCAATCCCTATAAAGTCGTCGTTAACGTCATCGTAATTAACATTAACTGCAATCAATAGACCTACATTGTTCACCGTCGTTAACGTCATCAACATCAAGTGCAATCACCACATGTCATCGTCGTTAACGTCATCGTCATCTACTGCAATCACTACATGTCATCGCCGTTAATGTAATCGTCATCAACTGCAACCACTACATGTCATCGTCGTTAACTTCATCATCATCAAATGCAATCACTACATATGTCATCATCATCATTAACTGCAAATCAATCACTACATATGTCGTTATTCGCTTACGTTATCATCATCATCAACATCAACTCAAAATCAATCACTACATATGTCCTCGTCGTTATCGTCATCATCGTTTTAGGGAGATGTGTCTTATCCACCTGTGTCTTATCCACCTGCACTGTTCTTATGTGTGGAATAAATATATCAATAGAACAACCCATACACACACGCCATTAAACTAGATCACTTCCCAAAACTATAGAATACAAGTTTGCACTTAAAAACAGAAGGAAAAACATTTGAACAATGACTGCATTAAATGGTTGAGCGATACAATCCCATCCAAGTAATGCACCAATTGAGACGCCTAATTTACATTAGTCAGATAAGATTCTGACCGTAGTAATCTACCTACTGTGGTGTAGCGGTTATCATACCTGTCTACAAACCACGAGGCCCCGGGTTCAATCCATGTGGGTAGTGGGTGCTATACAAGTTACTGCCGTGGACATTGACTTGGTTGTCGATGTTAGCAAGTAGTGTTCTCGTCCGGGTCAGAGCGTGAGCATTTGTTTATCTCACTAGATTTATATCTGCTAAAGCAGATTTTAACTTCCTTTCCTTCAAATACGAATTTTGGGGTTTTATTTCTCTCCATCTGTAATATCTCACAAAACAAAAGTTGTTCCATTTCCGTTTTAATGATTTTAGTTTTATGTCGCAGTGTTATCCTAAACAGATTATTTCCAGATAACAAAATGAAATCATCTTCTGGATCTTACAGGATCGAACTACAGTGTGTACCAGGCTTAACAGACCATCCCAGGCGCAAAAAGCCAACTCAGTTGGGAAAAGCCAAATTAAGCTTAAAAAGCCAAACTGTAATCAAGTCAAGAAATTAACAATTTTAAAAGGGATTGGCCACTGGCAAGTCCAGACTGGCGAGTCCAGGAGATTTTCTAGGAGAGGTAAAATGTATCCCCAAAAAAAAAAAAATCCTTAAATAAGGTATTTTACAGGCTTACAGCCAGACAAATCTTACAAGAAGCCTTTCCCACAAAACAAAATTAATGAATAAAAATAAACTAAAGAACTTTTTTGCAGCCAAACAAGTCTCAATAAAGCAATGTTTCGTCAAATTTGGCTTCGAATAAGGCCAATATACCAAGTTTACCAAGCTCCATGCTATATATTGCCACTATTTAAAGGTATATGGACAGGTAGAGGCAACATTAGCTAAAATGATTTGAAATCCCCTAAACAAAATGAAGAAAGCAAAACTTTTATTAAAATCGGTTAGAAATTGGCTATTTTACAGCTTTTTTTTCCAAGATTTTGTGCAAATATGCACATTTTTGTGTTACTATCGTGATGTAGGAATGAGACATAGTTTCTATTCTCTTATGTAAATTCTTTGTTTTTAACCATCTGCCATTTTTCGTGGAGAAAGCGAAGATAATTCTAGTGAAGAGAATTTAATCTTTACCACAACCTCTACAAATTTCACGCTGGAGAAGGCATTTTGAACATTTTGAAGGTTTGAAGTTAAGGGAAAAAATATGAAGAAAAACAAAAGCATTTTGGGGAATGTTCCGGTACATACATCACATTTTTTCAATAAATTAAACAATTATCAAACTTTGATAACTTATAACTTGAAAACTACATAAGCTATTTTTAAAATTCAAACACCATTGAATTCAGAAATTATTGCTCTTCACGGTCAGTTGTTGAACAGAAAACTTTTAAGATTAATCTGAACATTTCAACGATAACCCACAACTGAATTGAGAGATGGAGATTAAGAATCTGTACGCTCTATTTCGCTAGTTTGGACCGTCTTTGAGATTCTGATTTATAAATGAAATTGAGATTTATTTTGAAGGTATGAATCACCGATAACATCAGATAAGCAATCGTACGAGCAAGTATATGGACGTGCACAGGCAGCATTAGTTTAACCAGACTATGGACATCTAGCCGATTTTAGATATGTGAAAGAGCATGGCATTCTGAGTAAAATAGTTTTTTATATTTATAATTATAATTTGTAAAAGCGTATTTACTTTTCAAGTTATAACTAAACAAAGTTTCATAATGATTTGTTCATTTGTCCATAATTTGTAATATACTACGAGGAACACATCTCAAAATCTTTAAATAATTTTTTCAAATCTGTTCATAAAATTCAGCTACTTGTGAATTTCAGAATGTCTTTTTTAGATACTTGATGATTCAAGGTGTGACAAAGTTCCATCAAATTTTGCTCGAAGTCCAATTCTATATTTCAGACATCATTGACAGAGGAATAAAACACAAACGTTTTACAAAAGGTAATGAAGGATCCTTCCCCCATTGATGTCACATATTATTGCGCAATAACAGCTACAAATTTAAAATGCTGTAAAATTTTGACCAATTTTAATGGAATAATTTGCTGTTTTAATGGTTTAGATCATATTCTAAATCGATGAAGCTCATGTTGCCTCTAGATGTCCATAGTCCTTAAAATTGCTAAATATTTTCTGTTTTAAAACCATCATAGTCAGTAAAATATTTCATCACTTGACCATTTTACAGCGTTTTTAAATCTCAGGCATCAATTTGCATATTTTATGCAAATCCTGTAATGTAGGCCTATATATTAAAGGGCGAACTTCTTAAAGCCTATATGCAATCTTCGATCTTCATTTGAAAGTTTTCTATCATTTTAAAGTCATTTTAGGGTCATCAAAAATGATGACTTTTCCGAGTTACCGGGGCTTCATCCCCTGAACCCCTACAAAGGCGTCGTCTCTGGTTCAAACTTTCCAAGCCGTTATCTATAGCACGAGCTGATTATATTAGTATATGATTTTTTATCATTATTTAAAAGTTTTCCATCATTTTAAAGGCATTTTGGGCTATCAAAAGCAAGGAATCTTTAGAGCTTCGTCCTCTGGATCCCACGCAATTATCAAAGTTCGCGTTGATCATATTAGTCTCTAATCTGATATCTTCATTTGAAAGTTTTCCATCATTTTGAAGCCATTTGGACCATCAAAAACAGGGAATCTTCAGAGTTTCCTGGGTCTTCGCCCCTGAAATCCATGACATTAGGCGCATGCTATATATTTAAACATCGCTTCCATGGCGGTACCGTTAATTCTTGAAAAAAAAACTCATTATGCTACTTTTAAGAATATTGACGTTCGATTTATTTCTTAGTTCTGCAAATATCAATTTAAATCGTGAACACTTGGGTGGGATCCGAACGCAAGAAATAAGAAGCAGGTCCCTAAATGTATCCTATTCAATATTTGTATTACAAAATTGTTATGACATGAAGCCATTTAGTGCCCTCAAAAACATGAAAATCTTTAGAGCTTTTCAATGAAAAGGTGTCCATCATTATTTTGAAGCCATTTTAGAACACCAATCATCAAGATCAGAAATCTTCAGAGCTTCCAGGAACTTCTCCCTTTAATCATCACCCCAGTACCACACGTCGAAAGAAGGACACTCCTCTGGGTCGGTGCCGTAGCCAAGGGGTGTTGGGGGAGTCCAACCCAACATTTTTGCAGGAGATTTTCAAAATTTGGAATAACCTTGTTTTTATGTATATATGTTTTACCTTCATAAGTGGGCTAAATTTATTTAAACACTTTGTCTTGGAAGAAGGTATATGTTCCCCTCACTTTTCTGAATACGTCCACCCCCACCCAACGTCTCCCAAACGTCACCCCCAACGTCCCCTAACGCCCCCATTCCCCCCACCCTAATATTGACATGTTGAAAAGAAATCGCCGCTTCTACAAGTTCCGCGGCGGTTATTGCTTGGCTTCTTAATAAATGTGCAAATATTTAGACCAATCAAAAGCATTCGTATATTGTATTCGTATTGTATATTTATGTCCACGTTAACAGTCATGGTAGCTTGTCTTTAAATACTATTATGTTCAGATTTTTAAATAATCCTCACAATAGCTGTCGAAAGCAACATATCTCGAACTTGAACAAACCTAAGTAAAAACGAAAAGCTTGTGAAGGAATCAAAAATGCATTTCACCAAGAAGAAATGGAAGTAATTACCCGTTTCTTTTTGCTGCACTTCGAAGAGCTTTACGTCATATACCTTTGATTTTGAGCTATTGGATTAACTTCCCACTTAAATATCAACTACGGCGTGAAATATTTGTAGCCACATGTTCAAGAAGGTTATCAAGATAAACTTGAAATAAGTTATCAAAAATAAAACATTTATTAACGGACGCAGAACAAATGCACTCTACGAATGCCAGACAAGAAGGCGAAATGGCACAGGCACAAGACAATACAATATAGCACAGACTGCACAGAAATATAAGAATACAAGCGAGGGAAAACAGACTTAGGTTTACGATCATGCAAAACTTACTTAAAGTTTCGATCAACTAAACTTCACAATCCAAAGAATTTGCAAAAGAAAAATAGAAGACGTTTTTTTCTCGCTTTTCTGTCACGTAGACTTACAATCTAAATAGTATTGTACAACTTTAATTAGTAACAAATAATATTTTCATCTAGAACACGGGTGTAGCGAAGTGACTATAAGATAACAAACAAAAAAACAGGTTGGCAGGTGCCTTTCATAAACAATTACAAATGAGAATTTCTTTACATAAATGTATGTTAACAAAAACAATGAAATCAGCAGCGTAGCTACTATAGGGGTCGGGGTAATGCGCTCCTGAACAAAACTTTCCAGGAAAAACATAGGAACATTTATAGCTCATTGTTCCATACTTATGATTTGTGCATAATTTAAAAAAAAAAACTCGTGTGATTTTCGAAATTTTGCGCTCATGATCATTTAGAAAAAAGTGATAATTGATCATTTGATTCATGGTTCTGAAAAAAAATTAGATAATGATTTGCAAATTCAATACTGTTGCCCCAAGAAGATAGCTATGCGCCACTGGCTAAAATATTAAAAACAACTTAAATCGGTGAGATCAGATTGGAGAGAATAAAGGAAAATAAAGTTTACAAAACATTTTGTTATAAAGGAATAACATAAAGGAACAAATCCATTATATCACAACTACCTTGAACAATTCTTGAATAATCAAACTTTGAGGGACAGAAAAAAAGTTAGTCAGGTATATTACACATAGAAGGCCTACCCCAGTTAGCCGAGGAACTTTAAAATGCAGAAAGTTATTTCAACGGGCCGTCACAAAATCCTGACAAAGGAATGTTTTACTCTCTTACCCTTAAGCTACATTGGTAAATTTTGTGGCTTAAAAAAAAAAACCAATGCACTTCCCCTGATTAAAGAAAGTGGCTGAAACGTCACTTTATTTGGATTGTCATAAAGGAATTGTATAAATAGATAGAAATCTAAACAAAGTTTCGCACAGTTCTTAAAACAGAAATGTGAGTGATGATTTATAAAAGTAGCTGAAATTGATCAATTTTCTCATTAAAATAGCTAAGTATTGTCAAATATTCAGAAAATAGGTGAAATTAACTCCGAAAATAGCTGCAATCAGCTAAATAGCTGAAGTCTCACATGCTGAAGTTGATCAATTTTCTCATCAAAATAAAGTATTGTCAATTATGCAGAAAATAGGTGAACTTAGCTTGGAAAATAACTCAAACCAGCTAAATAGCTGGTCTCACATGCCTGTAAAAGACAATCATATGAAGAACAAAGAAGAAAGGTTGCCTCAAATTGTGGACCTTTTAGCATACATCTGGACCTTTGACCTTATTTTCCATTTGTGTGTGAGAGGGGGAAGTTCTATGGCTACAGTCATGGATTTGGACAACACTTAGCCTGTACCATATTCAAACAAGGAAGTCATATAAAAGTTGTTCTTCTCAACTTACCTTATATTTCGTCCTTCTAAGCATCTTCTAGCTGTAATAGCAATATCAAAATGTACCACATCTCCAAGGCCGAGGCCTGTGCAAGTTTTACTGTTTGTTCTTGGCATGCCATCCAAGCAATATGATGTATAAGAAAGTTCCAAGTCCGCTGGTGCTGAATCTACTAATTCTACTTTTTGTGTGATTAACTGTAAAAGAGACAAAGCCAAACTCATTTCTTTTTTTAAACAGCTTTATGTGAGGTTATCTCAATGGATGAGCTCAGGCATTTTGATAATGTAACACAACAAACTATAACAGCATTCTGTATATAAACCATTGCCACCTGGCATATTTGTGTAATATCAAAAATAATGCCATATTGTTATTGTTTTATTTTCTATTCTGGTTAGACCTGTGTTGTTTGTATTCCGTTTGAGGTTAGACATTCATTAATTCAAGCCTTTCACAAATACACCATTCTTTAGAGAGGATACCATCGCAACCGGCAGCAATTGTGTCATGTAAGAAATGATAAACAATGATTTATTGCTGATGTTTAAATTTTATTCATGCAAGACCTTCATTGTTTGTACTCCGTTTTAGGTTAAACTTTTATTGTTTCAGCATTCCACATTCAGCATTCTGTAGAGGAAATACCATCGCCGCCTGGAGTAAGTGTGTCATGTCGGAAACAATAAATGCCATAGTGCTAATGTTTTGATTGTATTCATACAAGACCTTCATTGCTTGTATTCTGTTTGAGGTTAGACTTCTATTGTTTCTATAGCCTTCCACAAAAACAGCACTCTGCAGAGAGAATACCACCCACCGCATGCATGGAGCAATTGTGTTATGTCAGAAATAATAAATAATGCCATATTGTTATAATGCTTCAATTTACATTCAGACAAGACTTTTATTGTTTGTATTCCGTTTCAGGTAAGACTCATTGTTTCTATCCTCCACAAATACAACATTCTGTAAAAGGAATACGACCGTCACTTGAGATAAGACCTTCATTGTTTGAATTCCGTTTCAGGTTAGACTTTCATTGTTTTTAACCTTCCACAAATACAACATTCTGTAAAAGGAATACCACCGCCACTTCAGGCAAGACCTTCATTGTTTGTATTCCGTGTGAGGTTATAGGTTTTTACTGACTGTTTCTATATAGCATTCCGCAAGAGTTCCCGTCAAAACTTTAGTGCCAATCAAATTTATCCTTATTGTAACTGTTGCAAAATCAGTATTTTTCTCAGGGTAGCCATTGCATCAAGCTTTAATTCTACTCTTGTATTACTCTTCAGTTATTCAACGAACGTAACATTGCACAAGGAAAGAAACGTATGACACAGTCGAACAGGCAAAACCAAACTTTATCAAGTTTTTTTTATAAATGAAGGTCCAGGAAATATCTTTTATTCCATGGTGTTGATTGGTGAAGGGACTACACGATCCACAATACGTTTGATAGAATCAGCGACCACATTCAAAATAAACGGTAGATGATTGAACAACAATGGATTATCATAACAAAAGAGTCTACCGTTCAACCATATATTTGCATAAATTTTGCAAATAACCCCTACAAACTCAAAAAGTTATAAATTGACAAAGTTTTGACCTAATGTTAATTTTGGCTATGTTTATGTTTTTTGACGATGAACTTTCAAACAATTTTGCAATCATTGCTATATTGATAGTTTTTGATTGACTTTTAAACGCAAGTTTGTTATCATTGCTTCTTCGTGTCCATAATGATAGTATGCCATTAAAAACTACTCCAAACAGATTTCGTTTGGTGCTTCTGTAAAGCAGAACTTCGCTGCCTTAATCTGAAATGAAAATGGTAGATGTCCCCAAGCAAAAGACTGTAATAATAGTTTACTTACAGCATAATTATCTTTGATAATTTCCACAATGTTACGCGAATCTCCGGCCAGTCGTCCCACAGTTGCGCCCTCAATCATATCTGTCAAGTTCTGTGATTATTCCAAAATATAATAGTATACGTTAAAGTTAACTTATTCCCGAGGGGAAGGGGATTGAGGATTTCCCCCTTCCCACCACCACATACACAAGTACATGTATCTGGTGTAAATCGTGGTTAAACTTTACAAACTATCAAAACGTGAACTTTTTCTGTGGGGACCATGCTGTTAAAATTTTGTATTGCCTAGAAACCTTAGCGGACAAATATATAAAAGAGGATTTGATAGAGCATGAACCTGATCTAGAAATAAATTATTTTCCAAAATTACTGAACGTGATATTTTACCTTGAAATCGAGGGCATACATACTTAATCTAAGTGTTTCAAAAGTTCTATTAAATCGTGGGCTTCTGTTATTCTGCAATGTAACTGTGGACATATGTTGTTTTGCAATATAACGGCACACCGTGGATATTTCACATTCTTCCACTCGGTAAAAATGTGTAGAATAGCAAAAACCTAAATACATTTGTGGATAGCAAATCTGATTTAGACCGAATAAACGTGGACTAATGCTCACTATGGTACGAAAACTTGTATATTCAAATCTTATTGAAAAAGAAACCGTGGGCGTCCACCTGTCCACGGTTGTCAGTGTGTCCACGGTTCCCACCAAATACAAGTGCACACTTTCAGTAAGAAAACAAACAAATACCTAGTGTTTTTAAGGGTTGTCAAAAGATTAAGAAGAACATCTCATTGAATTAAAATGAATTTTATTTGATTAGAAGTAGCCTTTGTATTATCGACTCACGTTGTCAAAAATCTTTAAAAAAATAAATTAAAAAAACTTGCTACTAAAAGGGAATACTGATATCAATTTATATTTCTATTGCTTGGATTTTAGTGGTACCATATCATTTCACAGAGGCCAATCAATCATTTAAAGTTTACTTTCCTGGAGACAAACAAGAGTACGGTATCTAAAATTCATATTATTTAAAATGATTCAGCTCTCAATTCATGATACAATAAGGAAGGAAATCTTGGTACAAAAATACGACTCACCAAACAAAGGACATTACATTGCGAAATAAAATACATAAGGAAGGAATAGCCTACTTTTGGTGACTCCTTCTTTCATGAAACCAAAATTGTTTTTCAAACAGAGTTTAGTCGAACATGATTTCTTCAGTGTTCCGACCAATCAAATTCTTAAGGAATTTTTCTTTGTTTCAGAACCAATCAGGTGCAGTTTTGAGCAAACTATTATAAGCAGCAATACGCGCGCACGTATTTCCTTCATTTATAAGGCACGTACGATACGTGCGCTTGAAAACATTTTTTTCATACGCTTGGTCCCATACCGCTATATGAATTGTGCAGACGGTCAAGATTCCCCAGTATTTTATTGGTCAATAAGATTCTCCCAGTATACGATTGGTCTATTATGGACACGTGAATCTCGGTCATGTGACATTATTTAAATAGTTTTTCGGAAATTACCGATTCAGATTTGAAAAGGTCTATACGATTGGTTTATTATGGACTTCACGTAAATTCAGATTTGAAAAGGCCGAAGTGTAATATGTGATTAGAAATGTTATTATGTGATATTTATTTAAATTAGCTTTCCGTTGAATTACCAATATATTACCGATTCAGATTTGAAAAGGTCTATAGCGAAGTGTGAATTACCGATTCAGATTTGAAAAGGTCTATAGCGAAGTGTAATATGTGATTAGAAATGTTATTATGTTCTTCATGGTAATAACTATACCAATATCGCAACACGTATACATTGCGGTAATGACGTCATAAATAGCGAAGTGTAATGTGATTAGAAATGTTATTATGTTCTTCATCTTAATAACTATACCAATATCGCAACACGTATACATTGCGGTAATGACGTCATAAATAGCGAAGTGTAATGTGATTAGAAATGTTATAATGTTCTTCATGTTAATAACTATACCAATATCGCAAGACGTATACATTGCGGTAATGACGTCATATCTCAATGAATTTAGATGCGTGCAGGTCATATCTAATTTGAATAACTTGGAGGGGGTAATGAACCAATTTGTCCTGGTGTCAAAGATTACTGACAACTGCAAAATTTTCTGTAAAAACTGTTTAGGAGAACAGAGCACTCAGTTTGGAGCAAAAATATGCTTTGCTTTTTTTTTAATAGCATATTAATTTTCAAGTTATGGCTAAATATGTGTTGATGATTTTGAAATATGAATGCATTTTTCATTGTCAGACAAGTCAAATATATGCGAGAATCTATTGTTTATTTTTAGTTGGCTTTTGTTCCATTTTTTTCAGAGGATTCTTTCCATTTTTAGCTTATGTCAGTCCTATTGGTCCGTCGACTTTTACGATGTAAGGAATTTCTTGAATTTCAATCAAATAATTAAATAACCTTTGAAGATATTTATGGTAGAAAATGAAATCTCTTCCTGTTTTAGCTTCCAAGCACAAATGGAGGAAGGGAGACTAAGGGTTAAGTTTTTATGACAGGTTCTCAGCTAAATTCTTATCGATAAAAATGTTGGAAGATAAAATATATTAAAGGATAAATACCTCGTACAAAGTATATTTATCATTGACAACTGCAAATATGGGTATTATGTTGTTCTCCCTCATCTTAGCGTTCAGCTGCCCAACAGATGGATAATCCTGCAAAGTTAAATAATATAATAATGAACATTAAAGATCTTCGTGGCAGTGCAGTAAAGCTTCAGCTCAGGCTTTCTAATCTAACGTCCCTGGTTTAATTACCGGTGGGTCTCCAACCTGTGCTCCACGACTGGTTAATAATACGGCCGTTGGCGTCTTGAGGTAAATACTCCACTGGAGGTTTGTTGGGACGTTATAAACCTTGGTAAACCAACTAATAATCACCATCTATGACCAGTAAACTGAAGTGGTAAAAGAACTTGCATTGAAAAGTACAGTCTCTTACCAAGAGAAGATTACAAAATTTACCAAGAGAAGACTATTTATAAAAATTACAAAAATTAGCCTTCTCAAGGGGAGGGGGGAGGGGGGGGGCGCACAAGAACTTCAAAAGGGCACTTCGGCAGATTCTCCACATACCTGTGTTAAGTTTTTCGTTTAATTTTACACGATTGCACGATTGGGGAGACATTGGCAAGGGAAGGGGGAGGAGGGGGGGCCTGTAAACCACGTAGGCCTATGTGAGTTTCATAAAAATGCTTACATATATATTCTTCGCACTAGATTTGAGCAATGTGTACAGTGGCGGTTCTGGCGGCGCCAATGTATTGTCGGTGGGCAAAGAGAGGAGCAATTGTACTACATAGGGGTAAATAAATTCCACCATCCACCCCATAGCGCCGCCATAAACGTGCATTATTGCTCCCATATGTACAGAACCTAAAGACCATCGCTTGATGAAGAAGACCAAATCTATTTTCAACTACATTTAAGTAGTGTGTGACATTTCTTGATCTACTGAAGTGCTTGTGAAAAAGAAAAGAAAACTCACCGACTATATTCTACACAGGTCTACTATTTCCTTTAAAGAAAAACAAAAATCTAGTTGAATGAAAAGTACAAAAAGCTCGCCTCCCTTATCCTGTCTGGAGTATCTTGCAAATTGACAGGATATGAATAAGTTAATGCAAGATAACTACATTCCTCCATTTATCACCCTTTTAGAGCTTTTGGCCATGTATCAAAGGTCTTTTACGTTCTCTATTACATCCAAACATCCGAACCTTTATACATCAGGTCCTTCCTTTATCGTGTTCCCACCAACCGTATCCCTCCTCCTTCTCTCACCTGCTCACTGTCTTTGTACATTGCAATATGATTAACCTGTCACTTACGTATAAATCGGCGGTGCTGTACTCTTGCGTTTGTGGATCCAAATGGCATTTACCGTCACTAGGTGTCACGATACCGCCCAACTATGAGTAAAATTCAACAAATGATAGAAAAAACTTATTGTAATAAACTATAAGTTAAATTTAACAACTGATTGAAATAAACTTTTAATGAATTTCAACAAATCCTCCCTCTTTTCGCGTAGTGACGATAGTGACGAATGTCAAAATTTAATTGATTAATTCCGGATACTGACGAATGTTCGGAAAATTTGGAAGCTTGATGAAATAAAAGTTGATAAACGTATTATATAGTTTTATATGTGATTGGAAAGAGAAAATGCTAATCTTTTGACAATTGTACTTACAATTATGATATTTTAAGCAAAATCTTATTTCATGAAGTTTCAAAGACATTCGTCAGTATGCGGATATAATAATTCAGTATTTCGCGCCAATTTTCGTTTCACCTAAATAAGACAGTCGTCAGTATGCAGAAAGCGGGACGAAATGATTGAAATAAACAATGAGTGAAATTCAGCCAATGATTGAAATAAAAACTATGAGTAAAAATCAACCAATGAATGAAATAAACTATGAGTGAAATTCAACAAATGGTTGAAATGAACTAAGTGAAATTCAAAAAAATGATTGAAATACACTGAGTGGAATTCAACATGTAATTGAAATAAACAATGAGTAAAATACCAACGATAGAAATAAAAACAAGAAGTAAAGTTTAACAAATTATTAATATAAAAACTATGAGTGGAATTCAACAAATTATTGAAATAAACTATGAGCGAAATTCAACAAATGATTGAAATACACTATGAGTAAAATTCAACAAATGAGTGAAATTCAACAAATGATTGAAATAAACTATGAGTGAAATTCAAGACAGAAAGTTTGTATTTTAATATCAGGAAAACAGGGAGGGCGGGAGTTTCATGAATGGTTTAAAAAAATATGTGATAATCTTTTACAATTATAATATTATTACAGCAAACAATTTGAAATATTTACTAGTTATATTTGGTATTTGCTACCATATGTCAGTAAGTGGTGTTTGGGTACCAACAGTCTAGTAAAACATGGCTTGTACTGAAGTGCATAGGCGTAGGAAACAGGTGGAGGAGGGGGGGGGGCTGGGGCTGTAGATCCGTCACAAATGTGTGGGGCTGAAGGGAACTTCAGCCCCCCACTATCGTTTTATATATTTTTTTATGTTCAAAAGAACTCCCAGATATTCCCGGTTGCAAGCGGAAAATGGCAGTGGTAAATCAATTTTCCATAAAAGGTTGAAGATAATCGAAAAATCACGCGCAATTTTCGGTGGATATTATACTTTTTCCAAAATGTCCCTTCAATATTACCAATTTTATTTTATTTCCCATTTTTAAATGCCAACTGAAGAAAGCATACAACCGGAAAGGAGAAATCCTCTCAAGTCTGTAAGTGGCAGAGTGGCAGTTTCCTCGGGAAATTTTCTTAAAGGAAATTTTTAGAAATGTTGCCAAATTCTTCCAAAATGTCAGTAAACTTACCAAATTTTCCTTCTATATTACCAATTTTATGTTAAGATTGTTACCTCCCAAACGGCAAGAAAGCATACAACTGGGAAGGATAAATCCTCTCAGGTGACAGTTTACCCCGGGAAATGGAACATTTTCATCATTTGGGGGATATTTTCTTGATTTTCTTTCAGGTTTACCAGTTTGATGTTAATAATTTCTAAATTGTACTTCCCAAACAGGAATAAAACATTGAACCGGGAAGAATAAACAAAATTGAACCGGGAAGGAGAAATCCTCTCAGGCAGTCAGGTGGCATTTGCCTCATTTCCCCAGGAAATTTCCTTTTTTTGGGGAATCTATTGTAAATTTTCTGGAAATGTTGCCATATTTTTCCAAACTTTCATTCAGTTTCACAAATCTGCTTTCAATTTTACCTCCAAAAAGGGCGAAAAAACATGCATCCGGGAACTTGGTGAAATCCTGATTTTTTTATTTTCTTTTTCAAATGGGGGATATGTTTATTTGAGGTCGTCGTTTACACCCTCAGTCCAAAGTCTACTAACACGCATATATGTTATTATTTTCCAAAGAGGTTCTTAAAAAATGTATGGGAGCAAAATAATGTAATAATTTTTTTATGAAGGGGGAAGGGGGAAGGGGGGGGGGAAGGGGGAAGGGGGTTCCAGATTTGAAGTTTCAGCCCCCAGAAAATCCTTCCTACGTCTATGCTGCAGTGTAAGTAAGGAAAGGGGGGGGGGACAACCGTACCGGTTGGAAATTTTAAAATATATTTTTAACACATCTTTGTTCATTTTGAAGTAAATGGGTCCTTTTGTAAGAACGTCGAAAAATAATTCCGAAATTTTAATGTATTTGCTCCTGATGTATGGGCGCCTGGAAAAAGTCAAACGAGTGGCGACGCCATTATGCTTGCACCAAAAAAACACTATTGCATGCATATTGTACAATATCTGAATTACACACCCAAATTCTGCCAGACCCACTTTTATCATAATGCATGTTTTACTTTCCTGAAAATATTCATTTCCATGCAAATAGATAGAACCAGGGAGCTGTTACTTTGACAAAGTAACAGCTCCCTGTTCTCACATCCATACATTTAGTGGCATATTTATCAGTTTGTGAAGCACATCATCGTGTTAATATCTTTCCGACTATTATTACAATAATGCTCATTCAACATTACTATAAACTAGAGCTGTGAACCCTCATTTTACATTTTTCTCCACTGCACAAAAGCAGGGCACACAATATATAAAAGATATATCAGGGGAATATACAGTCAAATCCACTTAGGTTCATCCACTTACTTTCGCCTGTGAAATATCATAGGTGTACGTGCGGAAGCTCTTTGGAAGTACATATGCAGTACAAATTTACCTCGTTTTCAAAATTTTTTGCATTTCGAATTGTTTCGCTTACAGAATATGGAATTCCGTATGGTCGAATACAACACTCGGTCATTAAAGATAACCCTGATGGAATTTGTTTATTCCTACTATTCAGTTACCTGTTCGTCCAGTTTTCGTTCGTAGAAAAGTGCATCATAAGAAACAAAGTTTACGTAAAAAAAACATATATGTTACTTCTTAAAGCAACATGGACGGCAGGAAAGAGTCCTTTTTCGCTAACCATTTTAAAAGAGCCTGCAAATAGTCTTTAAATTTTGATAATTTCATAGTTGGTTTCCAAGTTATTGCTGATCGTTTGGGGAATTTTTGATGTAGCCTATAGACCTTTTCAAATCTGAATCGGCGATTTCTGGATAACTAACTTAAATAATGTCACATGGCCGAGATTCACGTGTCCATAACGGACCAATCGTATACTGGAGGAATCTTATTGACCAATAAAATACTGGAGGAATCTTGGCAGTCTGCACAATTTACACACGGTATGGGACCAAGCGTATGAAAAAATGTTTTCAAGCGCACGTATTATACGTGCGTTATACATGAAGGAAATACGCGCGCGTATTTCTGCTTCCATTTTTTTTCTCTCAAACCTGCATGCACCTGATTGGTTGGGAAACAAAGGAAAAGTTCCCCCAGCATTTGATTGGTACTGAAGAAATTACGTTCGGCTAAACTCGGTTTGAAAAGGTCTATACAGTCTAAGATACGAAAAGCAAAGCAGCTCAAAATCTTTCTCTAATCGTTTCTTTCCTTAATGCTTATTTATCGTGATTAAAATGTGGCGGCATACATTTTATTCCCAAACGACTCTGATTGGCCTATCAATGTAAATGCATATTGTATCATTGTATTTTGACCAATCAAAACACACGATTTGAAATCTATTCAACTACACGTAAGAGACGATAAATCGCCTTTAAAGATAGAGGCAGTAGCAGCATTGGCAAAATTGATTTAAAATCTATTAATATATATGAAGAAAGCAAAATAATCATCAAAGTCGGCTAAAAATTGGTCATTTTACAACTTTTTAAAGATTTTTTGTGCAAATACGCAAATTTTTGTGTTATCAGGTTACTGTTGTGATAAATGAACGGGACAAGTCTGTTTTCTAATGCAAATTCATTGTTTTTAACACTGTTATTTCTCTTTGAAAAGCGAAGATAATTCCTATGAAGAGGATTTGATCTTTACCATATACCCCACCCAATCTCAAGTTGGAGAAGACATTTTGAACATTATTATGGTCTGAACAATAACTTTTTGGATGTTTTCCCGTTCATACATCATATTTTTTAAATAAATCAAAAAGATTTTAAACTTTGATTACTCATAACTTGAAAACTATACATGCTATTTTCAAAATTCAAAGACTGTTAACTCAGAATTTAATGTTCTTTTTGGTTTTTGTACTCATATAAAAATACTATATAGCAAATGATAAAAAAACAATTCTCTAACATAAAGGTAAGATACCACAACTCTTTACATCTATTAGTTTCTTCGCTTCAAAAAAAAAAGTTATGTCGAGACGGTATACGACCTTAAAATACATATATAAGATAATAGAGAGGATTTCTGTTTATACATCACAACATTGCATACTCATGTGCATATTGAGACCTAAATATTTAAAGGTGCGATGTCGGTATAAGGATATTCAGTTCTGATTTTATGATTGGTTCAAATTTCAACCAATTGCTTTCGATCATATTCCACACTTTATCAAAAATAAAGCAGCCCCCTCAATCGGGCGTTGACGTGACCATGTGGATAAGGCGATGGCCTTCCGGCAAATTGCTTTTGTGCCAAACGAAACGAGTTCAAATCTCATGAAGTCGACAGGTTTTTTTTCGGTTTTTTCGTAGTTTTTCTGTCATTTGAATTAAGCCATGAATGTATTAACTGAGGTAATTTCACTGGCAGTTAAAGAGGCGCTATCTGCTGAGCTCATTATAGAAGCAAATCTCACAACCTCTGGCTGCCTGAAAGAAGTTCTAAATAGCAAGTCCACTGAAAGTAGTGAAGTTTTAGAACGACTACTTCTTTCAGCTTATATCGCCCAGAGGATAAAATGCATAGAACTTTAATGCTGTTCTTTCCTAGGGAAAGACCGCCAAGTTCTGGATATCTTTTTGATCATTACCGTATCTTCATGCTGCTCTATGCAGTAAAGACAAACAATCTGAAATTGTACAAGTGCATGGCGGACATGGCACTTGTTCTTTAGCTTTGAGGTATCAATTACTCTAGCTATGCATTTCGCCAACATTGAGGTCAGTCATCCAGGAGCTACTCGATTACTAGAGAAAGGAGCCATATCCGTTGCCAGGTCTAGAATACCCCGGTAACTTATTTTAAGTTTTCAAATGATGTGTGACATGTGTCTTGACAAGTGGCTGAGATAGAAAAGACGACAGGTTGGAAAAAAAAGGCGATGATGACGAAGGACGAAAGGGAATTCTTTGCCTTGTTAAAGCTGAAGATTGCAAAAGTTGAACGCTAAACTCGTTACGCAAACCTCAACGACAGACCTACATTCAATGACCTGATGACAGTAAGTACATGTCATGTACTTTCTCTCTCACGTCATCAACGTTTTACAATTGTTCACTCACCGATAGAAGAGAAGCGCATAGGTCTAATAGCAGTGTGTGTACGGAGACTATAAGCAGGGAGTTGTTATAAGTACATGTATATGCACGTTGTAGTACGGTATGTGTGTGTGGTAACATGACACGGCCGAATTGAGAGCTGAATAAATTCGTCGTTAGTTTAATAATGGGGCTATTAACTGAAATTATTCCGGTTACAAGCTATATATTTTAATTCAAATGAGTGGCAAAGACGACGAAAAAAAAAAAACGTGGCCTTGACGAGATTCGAACTCGTTACGCAAACCTACGACAGACCTACATTTTAGTTTTAGTGCTCTTCCGAAGAAACTCTAACCAAAGAGCTTGTGTAACAGCTCTTTGCTCTAACCTCAGACAAGACGCAAAATTATAGTGGACTTTACGCGATCCCCGTTATTTATGAAGGAGAACAATTAAAAACCAAAATGGTAGATTGAGTATTCAAAAATCGTCTCCAGTAAGGCGGTATCAAAGTTAAGTACTATCAAATTTATGTAGAAGTGACTGATTCCAGACTAAACAGGATACCGCAGTCTCTCACAACTCTTATATCTGATCTATTCTATTCAAATCCTTGAGATATTGCATCTTAGATTTTGAAAAAATTAGATTCGACTAGAAAAAAGGTTAAACGGTTGGTTGCGTCGTAAGCGAGGGTGTGACGTTACTCTGCAACCGTGAATTTGATCAATTTGATATCTTCTTAATTGTTTAAAAAGTGTTTTCAATTGTATTAGTGCCTTTGTTCGCTGTTATACAAGACATGTGACCACTTAAGTTGCTTAACAGTGATCCTGCAAGATCCCCTTTTATTGATCCCATTATCCCAACATAATTTCGGCCAATCATGATACACTATAATGAACCTTGATGTAAATATTCCAATGGAGTTCTCTGTTTGGGGCGTTGTAAAACTTGGTAAACTAGCATGGGGGCAAAGGGGAGCACCCCCTCACACACACACACACTTTTTTCTGAATTTGTATTAATACAATTTTTCATCTTAGCGTGATTTTGTGATTACCACCCCTCACTTTTGACATTGCAACCCCCTCCCCCACACACACACAATTTCGGTACGCAAATCCCACATATTATAAGCCTTATAGAAAGTATCATTTTAATAAATATTTTGAGAATAAAAATGTCGCTGACACTCTCTCTCGCTCGCGCTTTCTCCTCTCTCTCCTATAATATATATATATATATATATATATATATATATATATATATATATATATATATATATATATATATATATATATATATATATATATATATATATATATATATGTATATATATATATATATATATATTTATATATATATATATATATATATACATATATATATATATATATATATATATATATATATATATATATATATATATATATATATATATATATATATATATATATATATATATATATATATATATATATATATATACATATATATATATATATATATATATATATATATATATATATATATATATATATATATATATATATATATATATATATATATATATATATATATATATATATATATATATATATATATATATATATATATATATATATATATATATATATATATATATATATATATATATATATATATATATCACTCCAGTAAAATAGTTTTGTATCTCCTCCTCAATAAACTCCGAGCTATTGCCAAGGTTGAAGTCAACCTCAACCAGTGCGGTTTCATTCCTGGATGCCTGGCAGATCTACAACTGATGCCATGTTTTGCTTTAAACTTATGGCTCAAGCTCATTTTGCAGTGAAGAAGCCCCTCTACGTCACATTTGTTGATTTTAAAAAAAGCATTTGACAGTGTCATCCACACAAAGATGTTGGACGTACTCCAAGACTTCAATGCCCCTGCTGATGTGCTTTGCCTTATTGCTAACCTTTACTCCAGAGCTAAGGGCACCCTGCCATGGAAAGGTTCAAGTACACCAATGTTCAAGACACCAGTTGGAGTGCGGCAAGGATGTCCTCTCCCGCCAACTATTTTCAATCTTTACACAGAGGCAATGATGCGTGAATGGACTCAGGCAACTGAACATCTTGTACCTCCAGATGTTGTTGAAGGCTTCGCTACCAATGAACTACGATATGCAGATGATATTGCACTCCTGGCACTAAGTGCTAATGATGCAGAAATCCAGCTACCGTCGCTTGGTGTCATTGCTTCGCAATATGGTCTCCAAACTACACCCTAATAAAACTGAGTACATGGTAATACAGCCCACACTGGATAACCTCTCAATTTCATACAATGGTACTGCTATCAAATGTGTCACTTCATTCCGCTACCTTGGCTCAGTCCTGTCCTACAACACTGATGATTCTGTAGAAATACGAAGCCGCATTGCAATGGCAAAGCAGAGCATTAACCAGTGTAGTTACATACAATCCACTCACATTGACTTAGAGGTGAAGATGCTTCTCATTAAGTCCCTTGTCATGGCCAGACTTACATATGGTGCATCAACCTGGACTATAAAGAAAAATGACCTGGCAGCTCTTGATGCATTTGGAAGAACTATCTGGCGGCGCCTGCTTGGAGTAACATGGTCTGACAAAATTTCCAATGACCACCTACAACATCTGATTGGAGATAAATGACTTTTTCATCTGACAGAATCCTGGAGCAACAAGCTAAGTGGCATGGACATTGTGTTCGTAAAGGCCTTGCCCCCATGATGTCAGGCCTTCCCTCTGGTACCAAAAGATATGCTGGGCGCCCTTGTGCCAGGTGGATGGATGGCCTGAAAAGTTGGGGTGAATTGTTTGCGTCTGATCTGGCTACTGCAGGGTGGTCCCGAATTCTACTTTAAAAACTTCAGCCAGACACATCCTATTCAATGACCCTGAGGAGTGCGTCAACGAGCCGCTAGGCTTATGGCGATTGATTACTCATATCAATAATTTCATTAGCATACGAAATACCGCTCTCAAAAATCCAGGTCACAAACCAAACACAGTAGAAAAGCACACGGGCGAGCTTCGTCAGTTGATCATTCCTTTATATCAAGACGCCTTACACAGTGAATCATCATACCCTTTCATTCATATCAAATTACCCTCAGATAGATTGTTTACACCGATATCAAACTCCGACGTAGCCTATATGCTAAGCTAACTAACACCCTTAAAAGAAAATATACGGATATGTCATTAATTTGATTCTTGATATCGTATCCAGTAACAGAAACAATAGCTAGACGAGGAGCGCACGCACAACGGCGATGCGCATGAGGTAAAGATGTACTCACCCTGCCGTCTCCGGCGATATGGAAGGATGCATCGCTGGTATAAACGATTAAGTGCCGAGCTTTTTCCCGCCAACCAATTTCAGACTGATGAGTACAATAAAATGAGAGAAGTCATGTTGTAAAAACAAAGAGCGAAATTTATTGTTAATTCAATGAAATAAACATTTATCGTCAATACCTCATATTGAAGCACTATGTATAATAGCAAATATTCTGCATTATTTAGGGCGTTCACCTTTATATTAGACGTATTTGTATGTGTTTAACTCAGGATTCAATTTAATTTTCAATCACCTTTTTTCTGAATTTCCGCAATCATGCATTTTCAAGTCATAATATAAACAGCAGGCCCGTAGTCGGAGGGGAAAGGAAAGGGGGATGGGGGGGGGGGGGGGGTCGTCTGAGCAAAACTGTTGATAAAGTGCCTTCTTGAAATCTAAATATATAATAAGCACCCGGAATTTCAATGAATGCTGCCTTTTTATACAAAAAAAAACTTTCAAATTCCCGAACCCCATTTTGTTGAGAAAGTGCCCTTTTGAAATCTAAAAAAATAAGCACCCCAGTCAGTTCCCAGCCTCGCGTTAATGAGGTGTTGTGACGTCATTCTCTTTAAACAGGACTCCGCCCACTTTCAGATTTTTGGTTTTCGCGAAACCGATCATTTTATGACAATTTTCTATCACGTTGGGTGTCACCTGACAACGTTGTAGCAGCAAAGATGGTAAACTAGGTGGGAGTTGGAAGTTGAAAATGGCCACCATTACAGAGATTAGCATTAAATTGTATGTAGATTTTTATCGTGATCAAGAGTAAGTTAGTGTGGTAGCTAGGATAAGATTTATTATTTTGCATCCATCTTATTTATTACTCGGACCTAGCCTAGGGCCTAGTAGCAGTCATTTGATTTGTTTTAATATGTGCAGCATTGAATCAAAATGATTGTTCACCATAAGCATATTTGAAATGTTATTGAAATAGTCATTGAAATACCAGTGATTTTTGTATCATTATTTAAGTTGAAGTGTTAACAAGGTCTGTTGTGAAAATGAGAATAGTGTGTCCATAGTTAAAAATCAATCATGGATCTAGCTTCTATATTTACAGGATAAAATTAACAATCAGGTTATTTTCAATATCAACCTGCTGTGTTGGTATGCCGTCTTTTTATAATTGTCTTGAAATACCGCATTAGACAATAATGAAATACTTCAAGACCAAGATATCTAGACTGCAGATTATCTGCTGGTTTAGGCTTAGCTTTAGGACTTAAATATGATCTGAATGGTTTTGAAAAGTTTTCCTGTTTATGTGTATGTGTTTTCATTTTTCCTATTGAGTGTTCCATTGATAATTTCTGTTAACAAAATTCAAGTGGCACTTCACACTGACATAATTCATATGTAGACCTACCTTGCATGGGGATTGTTTTTGATAAATTTTAAGTCGTTGTGATTTTTCAATTTTGTATTATTGTCTGAAACAGTTGAAGAACAAGGGTATATATATTATCAGTATCAGAAGTAAATCAAATGTTGAAGAAAAAGTGTCTTTCTCCTCTGAATAGCATTATAAATTTTCATTGCTGCAAGTTAATGCCATTATGCAAGTATGGATAGGCCTCATATGGGAATGTTTGTTTCATACGCTTGCTAATATTTCCTTAACTGTGCAAAACGCTCTGAAAAATCGCACATATTTTGCACTTCAAACGTTATAAGTAAAAAGTCTCTGAATATTTTGTTCCATTTCAAACGGTATAGAGAACTTGAATTCATTACCTATCGTTTGAGACCATTTTCATGTAATTATTTCCCCCACAAAGTACCGTACTTTGTAAACCATAAAATGTGTTTTTTCTTGTTTTTCAATGAGCGCAAGCAAAATTACAAAGTTATCGCCGCTTTGACCTTGTAACTTATGAATGAAAGTTGGGAGTCCATTTCACACAGCCTGACAATTTACCATATAAATAAAATCCAACGTGACTGGTGCAAAAAAGAAAACAGGGCCCGTATTTTCCAACAAATAGGAAGCGATGAGAGAAAACATTTCGCGTCCGCTTATGTATCCCTTTATTTTAATTCTGACGTAATCTTAGCACACCCAAGCCGCGTGAAGTGTACTGTCTGACTGTTGTGTGAAGAGGGTTTCCTGTTGTTTGTGTATTGTAAACGTGCTGTGAAGAGGCAATTAGGCGTTTTCCAATGTCGGATTTTGGCTGATTTTCTCCCATTTTTAACAGTTTTCTTGTATATTTATTTATACTGAGATATATTTCTTATTATATGACTGTATTCATTAGAAATCAAAACATTATTTGGCTGAAATATCATCGACAACAATCAGGAACGAAGAAGTGCAAGAGCGAAGAATAACAGCATCGTTAGATTGCATGATTATGAAACCAAAATTTAAGAACTATGCTATTTATTAAACTTTTTGTACGAATATACTTTTAAGACTTCGTTCTTAAAACCAACTCGCATAATAATGGTACAATTTAAGTCCTTCTCAAATTTATCTATAGTTTTCCGTAACACATCACAGCTAATTCGCGAATTTATTCCTTATGCGCGTTTTAAGGTAAAACATTCCCATCTGATATAAAACTCTGGTTGAATGTGTACATGTGGCCCTTTTGATAGAATACCATTGTATGCCATACAACTAGGCTAAAGTATTCTACCTATTAATACAACAGGTACATGATTATTAACCGCTGTTATGCAAAGTTTTAGACTATTTTGTGACTTCCGTGATTTTTTTATTTTCAGTGTTTGGGTTTAGAGGTCCTTCTCACACTACGAGTCAGTGTTTTTCTGACCATCTGAAAGTGACTTCTTGTCAGATTCATCCCCAGGTCCATAAAAACAAAATGAATATTTTTCGTTATGTTTGAATCCGTGTAATTTTAATTGGCATAATTCATTAAATTGCTATCATTATAGTAAATTACCAAAATAATCTCAATTTTAAATTTTGTCAGAGGAGGTGGAGTCAAATCCATAGTTCATGCTGATGAAAATTCATAGCAATAGGCCTACAAAGCAACAATGTGTTTACAGGAAATACATGAAATCAGGGATTTGTTGGGATGTAATCTCTGGTGAAATGGTATTTTAGCAGTATGAGCAAATATAAATGTATTTAACCCTTTGAATTATAGCAAAAGAATGGTGAAAATACTACTGCACAGGCTGCGCTGAATTTGAGAAAATCAGTATTGACACTACATTATGCATACACTAAGGTTCTAATTATCAAAACCCTACATACACTGAGTGTATTCAGTTGCCTCAAGAAGCTCTGTCGTCATAAAAATCATTCATTTTATTCTGAATTTTATATACAATCAAGATTCCTCATGTAATCTGAAGTATATACTGTTTGTTATTTTAAAGAAACACGTTACCTGGGGAATACGAAAGGGTTTGTGGCTATTTCGTGCGAACGCCATTTCATACTGTATGTCTGTATGAATACAGCATGGGCACGCGAGATTACGATGCAGATGTAAACAACACCACGTGACTGCACATTGTCCAATCATGATGTGGATCGTATGATATTAGCGAAATCAGCATGATTCCTCTGGAAATAGGTGCAAAACTTGTGAACCCCTGAACGGATTCCTCTGATTTTCATGCATATTTTTTTTTATAGATTTAGATAAAAGGGAATTTTTCTTTCACATATGTAAAGATCGTATGGGCCCAAAACTGGAAATGTGGTTTATGACTACGTTTTTTGGCACCCGTTTTTTCCAAATATGAAATCGTTTTAAATCCCTCCGATTTATAATAAAGAAAACAATAAAGTTCTCAATTTTTCGTTGCGTAACTTTCATAAAAATGATTGAAATTGCCCGGAAGTAAATTGTTTATAATATCAACCGTGATAAAACTGAAAAGTCTTTAGACGCCTACAGATTTTTAGCGCACGAGAAAGAGCATTAAATTCTAAACGCAAGTCTCTAAATTTTAGCATGCATTGTTTTTTAATTATGACTGATTAAAGTTTAAGCGATCTGCAGTGAATGCAAAATTTATCTTAAATTTGTGATGTATGACCACGCGAGGTAGCTGAAAAGCTTGATGAAATTCTTTATATTTCCTTCCTAAATTTAATTCCTGAAAATGATGACAAAGTCTGTTCCTGCTAGATTTTGGTTAAGGGTATGGTCAACACTTCAAATTGTTTGGTTGAAATTCCTTTCCATTTTTTCAAAAATATATGACTAGCAATTAAAAAAACAAAAGGTTTATATAAGGAAATAGGAACTTCCGCCCTGCCATACATCACAAGAAGAACTTAAAGAGGACATTTTGTTTGCATATTTTGGCCTGAAAATTCAAAATCCTCTAAAATGATCAATTTTGAACCGATTTTGATAAAAATAGTTGCTATTTTCATCATTTTTCTGATTTTAAAGCAATTTAGTATACGTTGCTGCTACACGTCCATAGACCTTTAAAGGTAATACTAAAGCAATACGACTTTGTAGGCACGATCAGTTAAATTTTCCATCCAGACATACAGATGTTAGATTACAACAGTCTTAGTCATATGCAATCGAATAAACATTTTCATGCACTTAAAGCTGTGCATATAATGCTTACCGTACAAACGGTTGCTTGCATTAAGGCATCAAGACTGCCTTCCGGTGTGTCAAGATTACCAGATATTTTAGTTGCATTCACTTTTTCCTGAAAAAGAAGAAATTCGAAACGTTTTCTTGAACAGCTTTGGCGAAAAATACTACTGAAGGTCAAAGCAAACGATTTGAACAAAACTAGGTTTATGATTGTAATACCCCGGAAACTGTACCCTGATATACCAAGCAAAGTCAGCTTGTTCTTCACTACCACCACCCCCTCCCCCCCCTCCCTCCACCCCCACCCCACACACACACACACCTCTCCCGCTTGAACCCTTTCAAGAATTCTTGAATGAGATACATAACATGTTGATGTACTTACGGCAAATAGGTCCGTATTGTCGTCTAGCGGAAGAACATTGCGAAAACTGTACGGTGCTTCACATTGTGAGCAAGGCTCGTTTATTCTATGGAATAAGAATCATTTACCTCCATGTTATAATTTATGTTTAAAGAATGAAAAACAAGAAAACATTTTTAATACACGAAAATTATAATTAGTAGTTTACTTCATGTTTTGGTTTACTGGAGTTATCGCTCATATGAGACAATAACATTCTCTTTTGTCATTAAAGTGTCCACGGTAAGTTTAAAATCTACGCAAAACATAACAAATGTTCCTTCTTCTAGGAAAAATAAGAAATCAATTGATATTACGTCCGGCGAACGCTCTACACCCTATTTACACAAACTCCAACTTGAATGCTGTTAACATTTAAAAGTGATCATGCTATTAGTCACATGTTATCAATAACACTAATAATACATAGGAAGGATGGGTGTGGAACATACTTTCTTTTTATCAGATTTTACTCTCTCAATTAGATACTAGCTTCCCGAGTGGGGCATTGTAGCTTTACAAAATTCGAGATATGGAGTGAATTCTTTCTTAAATTTTGAGAAAATTGTTCCGGTATAATTATGAATTCAAATTTGCTGAAAGCTGAAAAAACGTTAATGCAACGTTTCGGAAACTAGGCCTAGTGATCCATCTCTACATTTTTCTCATAGAAATACTAGGATAACTCCCCATGACAGGATACCCTTCTATCAGAAAGTGGAATGTTAATTCCAAATGTTAAGTGTTAATTTAACACCCACCCTGGCCGTTAAATGACCAGGGCGGGTGTTAAATTAACACTCCCGTTTTTTAGAGTTCCTTCGCGCCAGGTGAATCTTAAAGGCCAAATATTGCCTTAACATGGGCAGTAATATACAATAAAAGCTAACGTTTCTTATTGGTCATACACAAATAATGACAACCAATCAATAACCGCCACGGATATGACTAGCACATGGCATACACACCCAATGAGTACAGAACGTATTTAATTAGAAACGATCCACACCCGGATGTGACGTGAAAGATATGAACATCACAGTTTTACAAATTTTACTCAGACGAGATTCCCTCTTTTAAGGTTAGTGTAATATTAGTTTCCTGCATACTAAGCAATCCATGATCACAGTGTGCACACAATGCAAGGAGGACACCATGCCATTCTGATCAAGTCTTCCTTCATTCATGTCCTTACTCACTTTCTGGGCTCCAAACTCACGTATGGAATCACTGTTTTATCCACAAAAACTCCAAAACCCAGACGAAAGTTTTTCGTCACGTGCCCCATTTCAGTCGCTTTGAAGACAGAATGATAACGAAATTTGAATGCGAAAAATACGGTAAAAGATATTTGAATATAGGACATCCTCGTTAAACGTTAAATTTCGTACAATACTGAGGTTGCTGAAATGAGCATATGGACACATAGTTTGCTAGATGGTTTTAGGGGACGACTGAAATTAGATATTTGTCTGCACATTTCAAAAAATAACTGAAAGGAGCCCCAAAAACTTTTGTCGGAAATTCAGATAAAGCTTAGTAAGTCAACTATCATTTAAATATAATGGAAAAAATGAATACAATTTAACAGAAACCATAGGAGGAAGAATACAAACCCTTATCACAAACATTTTTTTAACATTGCCGAAAAATTCCCGATTTTTTCTCAAATTTCCTAAATTATAAAAATGTTCAAATCTTGTAAGCACTGCTGTACCCCAAAGAGGGTTGGGGACAAAATCCAAGACGAAAGTAACGTTTATGATGAAACCATACTTTCCATGACAGAAAAAGGGGGTTTGATCACAATTTCTGCACACGTATAATGTATTGACGTTGGTATTTTCTGATTTCCCCCCCTCATCCCCGCTGTTTTAAGGCAAGAAGCAGTCGTTCCTGTTTCCCCATGAATGGTGTATGTTCAGGGGCGGGATTACGAGGGGCACTTCCCCCCCTCCCCTTAACTTTTTCACCATAGATATGCATTTTAGCCTATGGGCAGGAGTACGGGAGTCAAAAGGGGCACTTGCAAAATAGTGTCACACACTTTCTTGTTTTAGTTGTAAACTCAATTAACTTTAATCTGCTGATCTTTTGTAATTGAGAGGCAAGGTGTGCAAATACAGCCATCTACATTCTTTAACTTTATCCAATGACGAACCCCATTGGCATACCTACACACTTTTAACTTTTACCGATATTTTTTATTGCATTTTTGTTTCTTATACCAAGTTTAGAATATTTAGTCCCCGTCATATAACTTTAACTTCTTTAGGAACAGGGTTTTGTACAATAAATGTTTTGAAAAATCCCCCCACACTTTTCTTAGGCAAATCCAGCCCCTGTGTATGCCCTATACTTCTTTTATTCAATAATTTGCGTTCACATTTTAGAGGGGAGGATGAGGGAGCGAGAAGTGAAGGGAATGGTTGCAATCAATTTTAAAAACCATTTAGCTAACCTTGCTTCTATCTTTCAAAATTGATAGTCTGTCAAATTAAAAGAAACGTCATATTTCAATTGACGCTATTATTGGATATGGAACAAAGTTTGAATGATAAAGCGTATCACGAAATTTAACGTTGTTCAGAGGTTGATTTTCAGGAATAAATGGTGGTAGCTTACTTCCTAGGAACGGTGCTGATGTACGGTAATACTGTCTTATCAACAAAGACACCAAAGCCAAGTCGAAAATTTTTGGTAATGCTGGCCATATCCTTGGCTATAAAACAAACATGAAATTAAGTTATATAGAAAATTGAATTGCATTTTAAATGATCATATCTGACACACATTATGACTTCACATACCACCAAACAGATAAGAGTAGCTGTCAGAATAACTTGATGTTCAAGAAATTTTGTTTCAACGGCGTTTCTCAATAGGCCTATGTAAAATTCAATAAAAACCAAGGGTATAGGCGTAATTCCCGAGGGTATAGGCGTAATTCCTGAGGGTGAAGGCGTAATTCCCGAAGGTATAGGCGTAATTCCCGAGGGTATAGAGAAGCTGCTCCCCATTTCAGGTTTGAGTTTTAAAATACAGTACATCTTTTCGAAAATGTAAAACTCGCTAAGGTTTTAAACATTTCGTTTTTACCATGTTTGCATTTACTACTATTTAAGTATATTACCAACAATACAAAATTAATGTGTACACAAATACTTTTGATTATTGAGAGGGTGTGATTCAAAACTTGTTTCATTCATTTCAACACAAATCAGATAGAAATTTTAACTTAAATCTTTACTATATTCCATTTTGTTTCTTTTATTTATATTTATGAACGTCTTTCATAGAACGTGTTTGACCGCTGTATTTATCTTTTAACTCTTCAGTGTTGTATACCGCCTACAAGTCTGCCATTACCTTTGCTACAGGCGATTCATTTGTAGGTTAATATACCTGTACCTTACTGGTTATTGAACCACAGGAATAATTGCGGCCTGGTAAAAAGTTTAAACAATATCGTGAAAAATAAAAACGATTCTTGAAACAGCTGAAACACCAGAACTAATCGAGTCTATGTGATAATGTCAACCGATGGGTTTTGGGGAAGATGGATGACTTTAATTAATGCCATGATGCCAAGCGTTTCTTGAAGATGGATCGAGGCAGTAGTTCTGAAAAATACACTCTCATGTATGAATTAGTTTCTTTTTTGAAAGTTCATGGACAGAATCATGAAATATGCATCTTCCTAGTAAGCAAAACATATTTCGAAGGGCATGAAGGAGATGATATAAGTGTTTACAAGCTAATTTAAAAAGGATTACTTAAGTTAAGAAGAGAACCATCAAACCCTTTCCGCGAAACTTGATCGAGAGCGTCGAGGGGAGTGCCATTATTCACCAGGAAACTTCCATTATTTACAATGGGAAAATAAAAAATTAAATAAATTCTTTAAGAGACTGGTGGATGAAACTGTCGATGTACAGTATACATCATTAATTGAAATAAAAATTCAAATATTATTGCTTCTTATTTAATTGACTTACCAAGGGTTCCTCCGAGTTTCTGAAGATTATGTAAATCATCCAGCATTGACCTACTAAGATCCATGACGTAGTAAAGGTCAACAGGGTAATCTTCTGCCTGCCTTACACTCACATTCAATCTGGCTGTATCACCTATTGACAATAATTAGTTTGCGTATTATAAAACAAGAAAAAATCAACCTAAGAGGACGGATCTAGAAAAACAGAAAGGGTGTGCACGAGGACAATATATGCATGGCGAACAATAAAAAGTACTTGCCAAAGGGATGAATTGTTTAAGTTAATGAACAGCATGTAGTGGTGATTGTAATTAGATCAAACATTCTTCTATAGAGACTGATAGACTATTAAAACTATTTCAAACAAAATCCTGCTGTTGTTTTCAAACGAATTGTATTTTATATCATATATTGCTCCTAAACATAAAGTCAGTCCCTTATCTCTTGACGACATTTACAGTGAATGGACGAATAATGACCTTTTTAAATTCGTGGCAGAAAATTTCGGAAAATAAATTACCCGTCCCACGTCTACCCCCATTGGTTTACGCCCATAGCCATGTCCTTGTAGTTAATTGCTGATAATTACGATGTATAAGATATGTTTCGCTTTCTTTCTTTTAAAGACATTTTAATTCAAATACAAAAAGGTCAATATAATCAAAAACATAATTAATTAGTCCATGGCAAATGTGGCGTAGCAGCCGAACATGGGCAACGTCTTACCCGATATATGTAAATTAATAGTTCAATTCAAGATCCACGATTTAACTTAGTACGATTTGAGCACGATTTATCCAATACAAAGATTACATCGAAATTGAACACATGCTTCAACAGTATGCACCATAAGATAGTATCAAACAACTCCTTTAAAATTTGAAGGAAAATAAAGGAATCACTATCGTCATATATTCAAGTAATACTCCTAGACATCGTATAAGATAGATATTTCATGACATTAAGAAAGTTTTCAACGATAACAGATTGATAAAACGTGTTCAGATCTTACCCGCTCTAATTTTGATTGAGATTTCTTGTGGTTGTACCTGAACAGCCTCTGAATTCACGCCGCCATCTCTTAATGCTTCATTCTGTTAAAGGAAAGAGAAAAACAATGAAATGTCATATAACTTGTCATAAAGGATACTATTTTTGCTCGAAGATTGCCATTAACCTCTTTTTCATCTATGAATTGAGTATTAACCGAAAATGGTACGAATAAACTGATCAATATGAAAGGGACAAAATAAAGTATATACGTTCTGGGTTTGTCACGCTCATTTCTGGTAAAGTTTTGTGGAAGACAAAAACCTATGTTATTTGTCGAACTAAGTTTTGTTTAAAAGGCGGCTTGTATATTTTCGACTAAGCAAAAGATTTGGGATGAAAAGTTAAGTTTATAATTTACCTTCAATATATTCAATGTCGTTTCTGGTTTGGTAAACTGTTCACAATTTTTTTGTATTAAGTTATTCTCAGAGTCGCACCGTGGTTCACCGCCGTCCGAGTAATCCTGGTCATTTGTGAAAGGGAGAGAAAAGATAAGTTAACAAATAAAGGAAGCCGTAACTTGTCGGAGACTACATAATCCATTAAATGAACGGAAAATGAAACCCGGGTCGCCATATGCCATATATTCTGACGTCATCATGAAGGTGTGAGCTACATCGAAAGACCCACAAGTGTTGTGGAGAGGTCAGATCCGTTTCAAAATCATATTACCTATAAGGGGCTCAAGGCCGCCAAACATCAAATTGATAGTTCGCCTTCGAAAGGAGAGTAACGTGACAAACTTTGTGGACTTATATGAATGACAAATTTATTTTCATGAATTTCCCAGTCCCCCCATCTTGCACCCCATCAGCCCACCTGGCATCAGTGGCATCAGGCGTATTTTCTGATAGAAATTACGCATCAAGTGACCATGTACAGATGTAAGAGTCGAATTTGGGTTTCTAAGAAAAGGGATATTTCATATTTCTCATGATTGCTTTCTGTTGTTTTTCGTTTTCAGATATTAAAATGACTTCAAAATTCAAGTTAAATACACGATTGCTTGTTATACAATCATATCTTCTGATCAAATTTATTAGAGGAAATGTTACATCCCCCACCCCAATACATCTAGGTTGTTGTTTTAATAAAAAAAAACGGAAAGGAAGTGTGAAGAGCCGGATGGTGTGGATGCCGACGGATATGGGAGGACGCTGACAACGACGTTCCAACAGGAATCTGACAATACCTCAGTTCTACTAATTCACACAGTGCAGCAGTGACACTATATTTCGTTTCCACTCTTTCAATGTTTTATTTTTCAAATTTCATTGTAACATTTTAAATTATTTCTACAGGCAATTAATAAATAATATTAACTTTTAAGCCATAGCAAGTTTCCTCACGTACAAACTGTTACAGAATGATGATTCATTCAAACAACAGTTAGTCATTTGAGATTAGAAAAAGGAAAGTTATTCTCGGTTAATGAAGCAATAAAATTAAAATGGTCAGCAACAAAACTTCAGAAAAATACTTAGGAGATTATAATCATTCTCCCAGATGAACTTCTTTTAACTTTTAACTCCTTTGTCTTCTTGTCTCACAGTTAAGAAATTATACCCGAAGGGTTATTGTGTTTTTTCAGCGTGAAAGAAATTTTGCCGAGGGTATTGGTTCGTCACTTTCAGATGGCAAAGGAATTTTTACCCAAGGAGCCTGGGTTCATCTTGCATCCATGTCAGTTGAAGTATTGAACATACTCGTGCCTTACAAGCACGAACGACTTAGGCTTAAGGCTGAGGCTATATATATATATATATATATATATATATATATATATATATATATATATATATATATATATATATATATATATATATATATATATATATATATATATATATATATATATATATATATATATATATATATATATAATATATATATATATATATATATATATATATATATATATATATATATATATATATATATATATATATATATATATATATATATATATATATATATATATATATATATATATATATATATATATATATATATATATATATATATATATATATATATATATATATATATATATATATATATATATATATATATATATATATATATATATATATATATATATATATATATATATATATATATATATATATATATATATATATATATATATATATATATATATATATATATATATATATATATATATATATATATATATATATATATATATATATATATATATATATATATATATATATATATATATATATATATATATATATATATATATATATATATATATATATATATATATATATATATATATATATATATATATATATATATATATATATATATATATATATATATATATATATATATATATATATATATATATATATATATATATATATATATATATATATATATATACATATATATATATATATATATATATATATATATATATATATATATATATATATATATATATATATATATATATATATATATATATATATATATATATATATATATATATATATATATATATATATATATATATATATATATATATATATATATATATATATATATATATATATATATATATATATATATATATATATATATATATATATATATATATATATATATATATATATATATATATATATATATATATATATATATATATATATATATATATATATATATATATATAAATTTTCGCTTTACATATACTTTGTAGAATGATTCATCTGAATATCGAGAAAGCTGCTGACCTGATAATTTCAATCAATTTTCATGAAATTGTTTGCATAATGATCATGATAGGTCAATTTTTTTTGATCAATAAAATGATGTATTGATCTTTTAAGTTGCATTTTAGTAGTACAACTTGAAAAAGAGCGAGCCTGTGGCCTTATTTCCTGTTCAGTTGATTTCAGAAACCGACATTTTTAGACAAATTTTTTAATGCAAAATGGGATATCTATGGCCATGTAGCGGTAATAATATCTAAAATATTTACAAATATAGTAAAAGCAATAAATAAAATAAACAAATTCACATGTATCAACATATGAAAATCAGTTTTAAATTGTTACATCTTAAATTTTCAGGTCACGAATCCATGGAAATTTGCATGTGTTTTTTAATCATGTACCACAATTAATTAATAAGGGTCACTGAGTACAAAGAACATCAATCTATGATCAGTAATAATTTAAAAACTAAACGCGCTGTTTCTAAAATTCAAAGACTGTTTGGCTCAGAATGTTTGATTCATTTTAGAGGAAATTGCTACAGTTACTAATAGATCTGTTATATATTTTCCAAATACCATCTTCTTCACCTGTCACTTGTCCTCTACCTAATCATGAACACAGTGTGACCACTGAAGTTGTCCTTAAAACCTATTCGGTCTGACAGCAAAGCTTTCCAAAAAGGAATTACAAATGATCAAAGGGTTAAGTAGACTTCCTACTCTCCCTGCAGGCAAACATTTTGATATAGTGTGACTTTTCATACAGGCAGAAAAAGTCAATAATATATACTTTTTGTCCTGAAATTTTGAATAAAATCTGTTCATTTAATCTAACTATACCTCCATTCCCATGGGCGGTTCATTTTAGCCATGCAATGCTAGGAAGCTTTGAATTATGCATTTATATCAGTATACAAACCGCAAAACTGCATAGTAACAATTATAATTGTGGTCAAAATTTCCTTAGTGCATTTCTGTAATCTTTTCAGTATGTTGTTCCTTATATGTGCGTTGTTGTACATGGGGCTTACAACCTTGATAAAATTGTTGTCACACTTTCCCCTTCTACCCCATTTCGATGTTAGTTAAAACGAAAGTGTCCTTGCACAGTTGTATAATCCTCTTCAACTCCAACACTGAGGTGGGGTACAAGGGGCTTAAGGACGCGACAACTTTGTTCAAGATTGTCAGATTGTAGGTATTTAATTTGCAGATGTGTAACTGCAGCTGGGACGCATATATCAATTAATTTAATGTATTTTAAAGTACAATTTTCATCTTTTTTAACAATAAAATGACAAGAAGTTAGTTCATTACTAAGTGAATGAAGTGGAAAATTGTGAGCAGGGAAATCAACTTTGCCTGTTCTTAGGGGCGTCATCCCAATCTGCGTCTCAATAATGTTAGTGGTGTGGAGCTATACAGGGGGATCGTGAAAATATAAAGAACAGTCGCTCCATATAAAGTTGTGGGAGCTATGTGTTAAGACGTACAGGGTCTTCCACACCCCTGCCCGTGGGTGTAGCCAGGCGTTGAAGGGGTCGTACGATTAGAAAAATGAATAAATATTATAAATTAAAAAGTCCTTAAAATATGCTTTAAAAGTCCATATTTTGAGGCGATGACTGTTTCCCATGCATCTTCAGTTAGAGCCTCCAAGCAGTGTTATGCCCCCTGCTGCGCCTCGAAACACATATTTAGTGACGCCTAACCCCTTACCTTCGATTCGCACCATGCACATAATGGATTAGTCTGTAGACACTCACTGCAGTCAGCTGCGCCATGGCATTGGTCTGAATCGTTCAAATCGATGTTACTATAGGGATCAAACCAAATAGTTCTATTAATTCAGCAAATTTCAGGCATGCAACTCAAGAAAGAAAAAAACATGAATGAATGGAAGCATCGTGACGGAAAATGAAACTGATTAGACAAACGGACATTTGGCTATGAATTATTACTATTTAATTTTGTCAACTTCTGTCTTTGTCTAAATGAGATGTCGAGATATTATGTTATATTGCATGCATGTGAAAAACAGGTGATACTCATTCGAACAAGAGAAATTTATTTAATGTGTATATATACTACTGAGCAAAGGAAATATTAGCAATTAAACGAGGAAAATGTGAAAAAAAGAGGAGATTTTACATGCCTGATAGTCTACCATATGTATGTTTTTTTCTTTCAATTTACAAACTCATATTGGGTCAAAAGCACCTTAAAATTTTCATCTTCTTTATTTCTCGAAATGCCAAATAGGGAATGATTCCTCACAACATACAAACATATATAATTGCTTCATTGGTTATGCACCTGATTGGTGTCACACTTTAAAGTTTAGTGATGTTTGTCTCAATCGCGTTCAATGTTTAACTTCAATGTGTTTATAAATTGCCCAGCAAAGATTAAGCGAGAAAAGATTTGAATGCGCTTCAAACAGATCGCTCCAAGCTAGAATATTATCACTTCATAAATCAAAACAGAACACAGAAGCGACATTTCATTCGAAATGCAACTGTTTCATTTGTGTTACCGTACTCATAATAGATCAGTTTATTTGTCAATCACGGGCATCACATAACTATTTCTTGTAAATGTAACGACAGACTTAACTGCAAAAGAGCGACACGTAATTATGAAACAATTATTTTAAAGGACTCGGTTTCCTTTTATAGAAGAGGATATTAAATGGAACATAATGGTAAACAAAACATTCACAAATCTTATTCCGTTATGCCTCATTTGTGTACTGGTGTAAAATCGTCTGAAATACGACATTTTATGTTTTCAGGAGTTGATGTTTGTGGTCACACCTTGAAAATATGCGGAAAGAACTATAACAGTCCGGGAGTGGTTTGATTTTAAGGGACCTGTAAAAAACCTAGGCTAATAGACTTCCTACAGTCGTTTTGTTCATATTCTGCGATGAAAATGTACAGATTGATTATAAAGTATACGAGACCAGTTTATAGATTGTAAGATATTGCAATTTGTAATTTTATTCCTTAGAATTTGCAATCTTAACGACAAGATTATACTGTTACAAATATTTGAATTTTTTTAAATGACTATTTCGCGCCAAAAATCCTGGCTTTTTCCTCATATTTCAAAAACAGCGTGGTAAAAGTATCAAAGAAGAGTGGGTAATATTTAGCCACGAAAGCAATGAATGTTTATCACTGAGTTTTAAGTTTCGCCTAGCAAAGTAATTTTTTAAAGTTTTGAAAATTATAACACTACATAAGGCTTTAATGTTAGCACAGAAAAGCATTATGGGAAATGACTATGTCCATGTCACGAAAAGTTCCTAATCTTAGGAAACTTTTGCTTCCTTATTTTGGATTTCTCCCGGACTGTATAATATAATTGGTAAAGCAACTACGATTTACCACCTGAAGAAATTTTAAACATATTTTTGATTATGAAAAAATATTAATTTTCAATACAAAATACACTAACTGTTATTAAAGGAAAGGTAGCGTCCCATGAACAAATTCAGAAGGAAAGGCCGTCATGATAGTAACGTCACTTCCGATTTTCATTTTTTCATATTGATTGCGAGAAATCTATGATGTTATTGATAACAAATGTAGACCCTTATGTTCGGTCCTGCGCATGTTTGATCGATAACATCGCAGGTTTCTCGCGATCAATATGGTAAATTGAAAACTGGAAGTGACGATACCAGCACGGCGGCGTTTACTTCTGAAATTATTTATGAGACGATACCTTTGGGGTTGATATCACTTGTGTTAGTGTATACATTCTACTTTTCTTTTTCACAAATTTGTAACATCAAAAACTCCAGAACGGAAAAAGATAATGAAACAGGTTCTTCGCAATTCTGTTTGTCTGACCCCGTAGTATATATGGTCTGACTGACCTCTGAAGCAGGGGTGGCATCAGGATTTTCCCGGCGAGGATCTATACCTGATAATTTTATAAATTTGGTGATCATCAAATTTAACTGCTTAAAGGAATGGTGACATGTAGAAGCAAGTTTGCTTCAAACTGATGTTTAACACTCATTGAATACTTAGTAACCCCTATTTTCCAAAATAAAGATTGGAGAAGTGTAAAAATCGCATTTATTAATAACCACTTTCTGTGGCGTCCGCAAATTTATTTAAATATGTGGCGTTGCAAGTTGTAGACCCCCCGCAGAACTTCCTGTAAACGCGTACAAAATAATTACAGACCTAATTTGTAGTCAGCAAAAACTTCGGAAATTTCATCCTCTGATACCTTAGATTCCTTTTGAGAACTTGACGGAGACATGAAATGTAATCTTCCTTTAATCATTGCAAGTAACAGATAACCAGCTTAATTTTATTGGAGGTCCAACACAAAGTTGTTGAATTTCTTAGATGCCAGAATTTGACTACATACACGATCTGTTCTAACCGCTTTTCATACCATCCTAGCAATAAACATCACATTTTATTTTACAAACAAATCACATCCTTGATGGAAAAGATAAAATTACACGTCTGTTCTTTTAATTTAATTTTGCAATAAATGCAAACCTCAAAGATTATAATTTGTTTTTCTTCGCACATATTTTACCAATTTCGCGCTTGCATTAAATTTTCTTACAACACGTTGCATGTTGCATGTTTACAAGTTTTATTGTATATTTTATTTCCAGGAGAAAACTGAGCTTTGCCTTTGGGACAATTACAAATACACACATATTTGATTATTCCAGTCCATAAGGGTCGGGTTTATTAGTAATCAGTAGAAGGAATTCCATTATTATGTTACGAATTTAATTGTAATTAATTGTATTTTTTAAGTTGTAGTTGTAGGGACGAAAGTTCGAATCACGGGTACCGTTTTATACCCATAAATAAGAGTAGGGTTCATTAGTAACGGTGGAAGGAACTCCATTATGGTACGAATTTTAATGAAATTTTATTGTATATTTTGTAAGTTGTAGTTGTAGGGACGAAGGTCCAAAACACGGGTAACGCTTTATGTCTATTACCTTTTAATCTTCCAAATTGTGGATAAGAAACCACAACCTGTAAACTAGATGACAAAGCTGACATTGGAGCCAGACTCGAACTCACGACTCGGAGGGTCGCAGGCTTTTACCACTGAGCCACTTTGTCCCATATATCTAACCTGTCTGTCTACAGGTCCATATACATCCAAGTTACAGATGTATACAGATATTTCACTAAGCAGAATTAGCCTCGGTTTTGCGGAGAAAATTGTTGGTTTCTATGTTACAATCATTCTTTTTCATTTAAAATTTAACCCTTTTATACGTCTCAGATACTTTTCCAATTTATATGTTCATTTAAGCTTTCCTATGGATTGGTTTTCAGTCGTTGATGGTTGAAATTGATCAAATATGGCTGAAATCTTAGACCTGGGTGCATGTAACGCGAATAAAAACAAGGAAGTCTAAAATTACTTACAATATTTCAGTGGCTTAAAGGACTGGTGACATGTAGAAACAAGTTTGCTTTAAACTGATGTTTGACACGCACTGAATACTAAGTAACCCCTATTTCTAGAAAATATTAATTGGAAAAGTATGAAAATCGCGTTATTTTGAAGATCATACTAGGATTCCTTTTGAGAACTTGACGAAGACATCATAGACACCCATAGTATACCTGAGATGCAATCCAACCATAAATGTTTGAGATATTACAGGGGAAGTTAGCCACTCTGAGACGGCTGAACGCGAAGTTCCAGACTTATACATATATGTATCACAACAAACTCTTCCCAAACGCCTTCACAACATCGCAGATTTAAGGTAAGTTAGGGTACATTTGGAAATATTTAGTGCCTCTCAATCTCATCCGGTACATGACTAATTCATATAATTCTCTTATTTTCGTCTAAGCTATACCATCATGCGATATATTTCCTAGAAATCACCAAAAGAAAGCTCAAAGCTTAGGCCCACAACTGGACTCAAGCTAGTAGTCTAGTAGTATAGCCGATAAATACACACAATACACTCACGCATTGTATGTGTATAGGCTAGGGACGCGTCACAAAATTGTATTGATAGAAATTAGAATATGAAGTAAAATCAATTATATGAGCGGCAAAATGTTTTTCTAATAGTGTAAAAGAAGTCATTTTTGAACTATATATGTATTAAAAAATTGCTCCAAATTGAAAAATACATCAGTTGATACCAAAATCGCTACATGTAACCAGTCCTTTAATAGGCAGATAGAAGTATGCATGAAGTTTAATTTTCAAAAAGAGTCTTATTTTATTGACCATCGGCAACGCGGCTAAAACCCCTAATAACCAGATAACTGAATAATCAACACTAACATGATCTATGTTGTGTGCAGATGGCTTGTTTGCATCCTCAAGATACAAAGTGTGACTTGCTACTAATAACTAATAAACTTCGAAAGAGAAATATATAAAATTCAAATCAAGAAACGCAGGAGAAAACAAGCTTACAGAAATGTTATCAAGAGTTCTTGTGTTAACATCTTCAAGTTTGGGGATTTAGAGGTAACCTTCTACCAATCGTCTCATTATCTTCTGACCATGCAGCTGGTATAAGCGTACTTACTTTGACCAGAAGTCCAACTAGCGATTAAGATGACCACAGTCATCACCGTAAACGCATCTCCACACCTCATCCTGCAGTCCTGGCCTGTTTTTCAAGAAAAAGGAGGAATTCTGTTATTTTGAGCAGAATGGGTGCCGTGCATACTAAGTATCCGACTTTCTGAGTATGAGGACGATTAAGAAATATGAAGGCGAAAAAATAATTTCATATCATGTTCGTTTTAAAAAGATATTTCAAAGATTTAAGTTTAAGTTTAAGTTTAAGTTTAAGTTTAAGTTTAAGTTTAAGTTTAAGTTTAAGTTTAAGTTTATTACACTTATATGGCGCATTATCTAAATAACTTATTCTAATGCGCCTTACAAAATATGCATATAAAGAAAATAAATACAAATGTGTAAATAAGATAAGCATGAAATATAAAGAAAACAAAGAACAAGAAAATTATGAAGAGGACTTGAAAGCACAATTAAATAAGTGAGTCTTAAGCAAGGTATGGAATTGTTTAAGGGATGGAGCAGATTTGATTGAAAGAGGTAAGTCATTCCAAAGTTTTGGGCCAAATATTTGCAAAGAGCGATCGCCATATGTAAGTTTACTTTTTGGAACATAAAGGATGAGGTGGTTTTGAGAGCGAAGGCGGTAACTAGTTTGTTTATAATGAAACATTTCGGTCAGATATAATGGGGCCATGTTATGAAGGGATTTAAAAATGAGTATTAAAATTTTAAATTTAATTCTATATGAGACAGGTAGCCAATGAAGATTTTGCAGTAGATAAAGTGATGGAGTGAAACGGTTGCTTCTTGTGACGAGCCTTGCAGCATAATTCTGAACACGCTGCAACTTTTTCACTGTAACACCTGGCACCATTTCAAAAGTGTTTTAAAGTGCACTGGTGTAGTATAAGTCACATAATGTGCACTGGTGTAGTATAAGTCACATAAAGTGCACTGGTGTAGTATAAGTCACATAAAACAACTTTGATGTATTCCTTTGAAAATGAATTACTTCTTACCAAATGATTAGAAACAATTCTTTATAATCATTGAGATTGGGTATAACATATACTTTTTATGAACATTGTGCCCATTTGCACATGTACCGAATACTTTTTCAATGGCAAAACGTTTTAATAGAATAGAAAACAGACAAAAATATTGCAGGGAATGAATGTAATAGTGTGATGTTACCAGCCGTTTCTTTTTAATTCCGAATAAAGAGTGAATAAGAAATCAACTTTTTTCAGCAATTTGTTTCTGTATTCGTCCTCTATTATGTCAAATGCACATGTGTGATCACGGCAATATTAATTTTAGTGACAACTTCGTATTATGAATATGAGCTTAGTATATAACTTAATATATACTTAGTATTTGAAAACGTTGACAGGACAACAACGCATTGTTCATACCTGCATACAGTCTACAGAATTACAATAAGAACTAGAATAATAGCACTATGTAGAGCGCATACCTCCGCCCGTTTTTTAGAGTCCATTTGATCCCCATACTCAATATAATCTACCTCAGAAATACTAGGCCCACCAAGATTCATCCCCAAGTTTTGATCTGTAATGAAAATTTGCAATTTGAACACTTAGAGATTATCTTCTGACTAGATTTCTTCCAATGCCATATCATTGTTTTCAGTGAAACATCATTGTTTGAGCTCTATTCCGCCAAAATTCACATGTCATTATTTTCCATTCATGACAGAAACCAACTGTATCATTTTCATTGACTCCAAAGAACACTTGATGTAAGTCTCTTTGAGTCCAGAAAATTGATTGTTTGGATCTTCATTCAGGGCACAAAGTCATTGTTCAGCACACTCCATTGGAAAGTTTCAACTTAGTCTTGACAATTTAGTCTTGACAGATCTCATCCTAAAACATCCCCACCCCTCAAGTTATACCCTTCCCCTGTTCCAATCAGTCCCAAATTGTATTCACTTCTTCATGAAATAGTAATAAAACCACACACCAAATTTTTTCAAATTCAATCATCAGTTTTTGAGGTATCTTGATGACAGACAAACTCACCCTAAAATGTCCCCCCTCCATTTTCACCCTTCTTCTATTTCAATATGTCTCGAATGTTAATCACTTCTTCCTTAAGCAGTAACAAAACCACACACCAAAATTAATCTAAATCCAACCATCAGTTCTGGAGATATCTTGATGACAGACAAACAAACACAGGCAAAAACATGTTCCCACCCCCACTTGCACCCTTCTCCTCTTCAAATATGTCTCAAATTTTAAGAACTTTTTCATAAGCAGTAACAAAACCACACATCAAATTTTTGAAAATTATAAGACTACATAAGGCTTTAACAGAAAAGCATTATGGGAAATGACTATGTTTATGTCATGAAAAGTTCCTAATTTATTCCAAATCCAATGATCAGTTCTGGAGATATTTTGATGACAAACAGGGAAAAACATGTCCCCACTCCCATTTTCACCCTTCCCCTGCTCAAATATGTCTTAGTCAAATTGTTATCACTTCTTCCTTAAACAGTAACAAAACCACACACCAAATTTGATCCAAATCTGGACATCAGTTCTTGAGATATCTTGATAACAAACAAACAAACAAACAGACAAACAAACAGACAAACAAACAGACAAACAAACAGACAAACAAATAGACAAACAAACAAACAGACAAACAAACAAAAACATCGTTGGCGGAGGTAAATATTTCCGGGGTTTCAGTTGTAATGTGTATACTTGCAATCGACAAGGGAATCATCCATACGGACATTATACTGTTAATGATGAAAGATCCATGAGCAGGTAGCAACAATTTCATCTTAAGTGAAAGAAAGTACGTTATAATTTATGAAGGTATAAACCTTGGAAATATCTTTTTAAAAAAAGGTTCATTCAATAAAAAGTGCATGGCCATTTAAAGCTCAGCAGCTTTTGCTAAATATGACAAATTTCCATATACCTTTATCATATCAGAAAGATATGTTTAAAATCTGTGGCAGTTATATACATAGGCGGCGGAACTGTGGCACGTCACGTGCTGCCCCCTCCTTTACTTTTCTCGAAAGTTCCCTTTTTCAGAGAGAACTTTGCCCTTTTTTAGAGAGTAAAGTGCCCTTTTAAAGAAGGCAATTGCCTTTTTTTAGAGAAGGAACGTGCCCTTTGAAACATAACTTTTTCTTAAAAAACTTTATAGCCTATCTGATCTTTTCATTAAGAGATTAAAGAAAGTAATGCAAATATCGCCCTAAAAAACTAAATTTGTGTAATTTCACGCGCTTCGCGCGCATACACTAATCTAAATTTTCACTAAAGACAAAGTTGGGAAGCCAACAGCCCTGCATATCGGACTTTTTCCTACTTAAAAAGCCTGCAGCTCTGTCTACCTTTGTTTTCACAGCTTTTTGATTTGTAGAACTGTAGAATGTCACCCCAAATTTCATTAGTGGGGCATCTTTGAAATGGGTCATTCACAGATGCAGGGCAAAACTTACTATTTGGACCCGGGTCATTGTAACGACATATACGGCGCGCCCTCACCCACAAAGTTGGTTGATCATGATCTACAAGTCTAAATCCTTCCGATTATTATAGATTTTATTTATTCTATTTTACCGAATTTTGGACTATAATATCTTGAATTTTTGAAACGATGAGGTGAATGAAAAAACGAAGAGAGAATGGGTCATTAGATAAAAGTTTATAGATTTTCCGATGGAGGCGGGAGGATTGATCCTATAAAGATACTACTGTGTTACATGTTTTGAAAATACGACAGTTGGAAAGTGCCCTTCAGATCCTGCTGGGCTGCTGGGCAGTAATTTTTATTTTCTTATGTGAATTTATTTACATAAACAAATTGATGATTTTGAAAAAAATATTTAGTATCTGCAGATCTGTATCTACACTCTGAAAAAGGTATGGTCAAATTTGCCCACGACATGGTCGATTTTCACTGATATATTACTATGGCAGTAGGCCTATGTTCAAAATTTTGATAATAATATGGTAATATTTGACCGTTAGCTGGTTAGACATGTTAGATCGGTGCATATTTGACCATAAACCATATTTTCAATCAACATCTAACTCGCAGAGAGGAAAATATTTCTATCATCGTGGATGACTGAAATTTAGGACAGTAACAAACGAATAAGATGAAAGATTGTGAGACGCTTAACCCTTCTTCATTTCATGCATCACAGTTTCTGCATATTGAAAAGTACCCAAACTTTGATTTGTCAGAACTACAAAACTGTATACTATTTCACAATTTGAACACTACTTTGCTCATAAGTTTTTCATAGGGAATCATAAACGTATTCGTTTTCAGTTTGTCATGCTCCCCATGCATGGGTATAGTCAGAGGTTAAAAAAGTCCAATGACCCTCCCCTCTCTTCTATAGTAAAATACATTCAAAAGGTACATATTATAATGCGATTTTTTATTTTATTTGTTGCTCTTCAGCTTAATCAGTTAATTTAGCATTCGAACAGTGACTGCTATTTTGACATGGTGTTTTGTTGGGGAGTAATATTTTTGGCCATCAGAAATCAGAAATCCATGGTTTGGCTATTTCCATGCTTCCTATACTGCTATATGGAAAGGTGGACTGTTGGACCAGTTGACTTCTGGTCAAGAGGTTTCCTTACTTTGTGTTTCATTATAATAGTTGGATACATCAAATTACTTTTTCTTCCATAAATTCCTAAACAAAATTAGGTCATTATATACCATTTATTAAAAAAGACAATATGCTGATATGCACGCTTATAATTCTATATTCACAATACATTTATCTGTTCTAGTCTGTCTGCACATACTGTACATTTAACTGTTTCTTCACCATATTTATATAGCAGTTTAGCTTACATGTCAAAATGTTAAATGCCTATCCTGGTACATTCTTCTTATTGTGAACAGTGAATGTGTTAAAACATAATAACAAAGGCGATAATATATGTTTGTTATTTTGCTTATTATCCTGCATTGAGGCACTTGATATTTTATTCATGAAAGTATTAATTCTTTGGGGATTATACATGTATTTCAGATAAAATAAGAGCATATATGCAATTATGGTAGTGGAATATCTCAAAAACGTCCTTCAGTATGCATCTCTGCCTTATAAGATATAAGACTGTAAGATGTGAGATGAGATTATTCAAATTGTTGCTCGACGATTACATGCTAAACCGACTAATTGGGGCAAAGATGATGATGTATTCGTTTATGTAAAAATAAGTGATATGGACGGAGCAGAAAATGGGGCAAAACAAATAGACTAGTGTACGTCAGTACGTGCAAACACGCGATTGGATAAAAAATGAATTACAAAAAGTGCGAGTAATCCGAAGGAAATTAGACAAAATGCACTTTAAAAATAACGTATCAAATTGAGTCTATAATTGTAACTGTATTTGCGTGTGACTGGTAATCTATATAGCTACGCACTGATAACACATTGAAGTAAAATCGTAACTATTTTCAATTGATACAGTAATTTCAAACTAAAGTCAATTTTTGACCAATTTATCATAGCTGCAGGGGGTGTTATCTCCGAGCACATGGGCACCCCTCCCCCACATTCTGGCGAGAGGTTTTGAGGAGAAAATGCCCTAAATTGCTTGGATTATAGGATTCAAAATGTGCATCTAGGCTGAAAGGTTGAGCTCTGAACTCCTTTAGAGACGGATCACCTCCCTCTCCCACCACTACCTCTTCGTGAGGGAAATAACGGCCCTGGTTGTTATATAGAATACGGTTCATAAGGCTATTGATAAAGGAAGATAACAAGGAGGTATACTATCGTGTAACGGTTCAGTTCATATTTCATGTCATAAAACAGTTATGCCTTACTTGCAGAGAGTGTAATTTTCCGTGATTATTATAATCATCTGATCATAAGAATCTGTTTATGCAATTTTGTGACAAAATATGCTATATTACGACTGAAATCCAGAAACACTATCACAGGCGCACATGTGAACTCAGGGCCCTTTTAAACACTAACTGGGCCGTTATCCCCCCTTCCTCCCAGCAAAATGGTTATTAAGTTGAAAATTTTGTCCCTTTAATCCCAATTTGTTCCCTAGGCCTAATATATATAACCAAACAAATTTAGCTGGTTATTTTTTAAGGAAAGAAATTTCCCGAAAATGTCCAAAAGGACAATTTCCCCTTCCCTGAGAAGAAAATACCCTTCCTACGCCCCTGTCTATTCGCTGTGTTCTTTCTTTCTGTTAAAGGAAATTTACACATAGTTTTTTCACCACTTTTGTTACTAAAAAAATTCTCTATCATATATGAAAATCAAAATCCATGGGAATATTCCTTAAAAAGGCACTGCGTGAACTGCTTCAATTGTACGATGAACGTATTGTTGCGAGAATACACTATCAGACTAAGTTAATGTATCAATGTCGTATTTCGATCCACAAAATTTCTTCACTACTTAAACCGACGTAACGTGCACCTTCCAATTTCAAAGTTCAATTTTTGTTGCTGGATTTTTTAAGAATAAGTATATTGCAAAAGAAAACAAGATAACCAGGTGTGTTTGATAGGCAGATGGGGAAAGGACGTTCAAGTGATAGATCTATAGGCAACACATATTGTGTTAAAATTATGTTTTTTTTTATTTTCCTCCAACTGCCCAAGCAAGGCAAAATATAGTTATTATAGAGCTATTGATGTGCCAGGTATAGCATTAACCTGAGCTTAATTGGAAGAAAATATGTTAAAAATGAAGAAAATAGCAAAAAGTGTTATCAACTGATCAAATTGGGTTCCAAATATACCAGTTTCGCAACATTATGAATTTTAAGATCTTATCATAAAAAGTTATGTAAATTTAATTTAAATTTTGTGACATCACAAAGAGAAAACCTATTACTTTCATTGTTCTTCAATCCGTCACCAACGTTACTTGAATATCATAGAGAGGTTTTGAATCATAATCAACATTTAGCATGAGAAAACACTCTGTGATTTAATTTTCTAGTGAGTGAAATTTAGGACAGAAATTTAAAGAATCTCATTATATAATTTGAACATGTTTTAAGAATTAGAAATGTGATTAATCTTAACTCCGAAACAACATGTGATTTTGACCTTATTTAAAGACCATATTATGCTCCTAACTTATAATTAATTATAATTAAGTAATTAATTATTAATTATTTAAAAAAATACAACTCATCACTTTGGCATATTATTACAAATTCCTTAAAATGATTGGTAGAAATATTTACACAAACACTGACAACGCAATCAATATAGCCACCAAATTGACGTCAATAGAATGTAGAATGTATCAGATTTAAAAAGTGTAAAAACATTTTTCTTGGGAAGATATTCCATTTAAAAGAAATTAGGGATCACTCTAAGAATCACTGTACAACACAGCGTCTAACTCTCCTTTTTTGGATAACACCACTTTTCTTAAATTCGCCTTTAAAGGGTTGGTTCAGTGGTCAAGAAAGTTTATCTTATATGAAAGAGGACTTCAAAAGAAACAAAATGGTGAAGCAAGCATTCAAAAAATTTATTCCGTTAAAGAGATGTTTAAGTTTAAACTTTGGTATCATTTGTATCGAAACGACTGAAAACAGACTAGTTGTGATGTCATAGCCCCAGATTCTTCAAAGTCTTTAAGTATTATATCATATTTTGTCTGCGATTTTGTGGCTTATGAACCGTGGAATATGTCAAAAAAGTAGTAAAACTGAATCTAGGAAAGGTATTTATAATATACCACTAGAAGAAAGTTTTAAGAAAAATAATTTAAATAGTGAAAAATTTAAATAAACTTTCTTTAAAATACATAAAAACTTTAAGGATTCTGAAACTGTGACGTCACAACTAGTCTGATTTCAGTCGTTTCTACAGAAATGATACCAAAATTTAAACTTGAATATCTCCTTAACGGAATAAGATTTTTGAATGGTTTCTTCACCATTTTGTTTCTATTGAAGTCCTCTTTCATATCAAATGGACTTGCTTGACCACTGTACTAATCCTTTAACCATACAATCGCCATACGTTAACCATTAGTTGATATCCATTAGTTATTATCCATTAGTTAATATCCTTTCAAACGACAAAAATAATTTCCAGCTTTATCTTGTCTCCAGAGCTATAACAGCTTTAAGCACTTTTTTACTGACATAATCTGGGTATATCTGTATAAGAAGTTGATTTGCGACTCTCTTACTACTCTGGGTAGCTCATTAGCTCCCTTACTACTCTAGGTATAGCTCATCAGCTGAATTGAAAATTAGCGTGAATCCATATCACAGCTTGCTTGAAAAACCAATCAACTGATCAACGAAATATGAACTGATATAGAAAATGTCTGGAGGCTGTTCATTACAAGTATATTTACCAAGGGCGTTTGAATGGGGAGATGGGGATTTCCCAAAAAATTGTGATGGCGGGAGCATGCCCCCTTCCCCTCCCTTATTCATCCACACTTTTCAGGAAAGGAAAACCCTTATTGTGTTTACTTGTACCCTCTGTGAAATATATCAACCTTTTCGGCGCTTGTTCTTCTGATTTATTCCATTCTAATTTATAATACCTCGGTCCGATCCCGGGTCCGATGTTAGTTTCCCTAATTATACTCATCTGATTTAACCACACTTGGCCGTGAAATGTAGCATTACATCGTATACCCCGACGAAGCGCCTGCGCATGTGTAACATATAGCATGCATATATGGTTTCTTCCTGAATGTACTTCAGGAAGAGGTGAATGATAGAGTTATATTACTAGGAAAGGTCGTTAGAACAGGGATATGGCATCTTCCCAATTAGAACAACAAGATCGAACGCCGCTTATATACGTCAAGTTGTTGTAAAGTCACAACGTATAACAACCGTGACATAAGCTGAATGTGACAGATCGTGTCAAGGCCTCTCAATGGATCTTGTCCTGTACTTCGACGTCTAAATTTTCTTTACTAAAAATATATAATAAAGAGATTCAAATCCCATTCGTCTCCATAGAGATTTTAGTTGGAAGAGCAAAACATGATTGGGGGCAAAAAATGAACAATCCATTTCATTATACATATAAATCAAGGAAGATATTATTCTTTTTCACAAAATCTTTGGGGGCAAGTGGCCCTCATGGCGAGCAGCCCATGCTCACCACCATAGTTATATAGACGTTTTAATTGTATGAATCACGTGGATCGTTGTATATGTTAAATTTTCCGAATTAAGTAAGACATCACATGCATGATATGTAATGTGATAGATCGTAATCACAATTAAGTACAAGCAATAAACATCAAAGCAAAACATACGTTTTGAATCACATGAACACAGTTCTGTAGAATAATTATTACATGAGCTGCTTAGTGCACGTATTGCCAAGACTTGTGAAACGCGCATCAAAAGTTATTGCCAAGTTGATATGCAAACCATAGCAGCAAGAGCGGAGCCAGAGAGGAGGGGTCTGAGGGCCATGGCCCCCTTCAGATTTTTCTGATGATACTTTTTTAACCATGAAATAATTCTTAGTCACGGCTTGCGTAAATTTTCTTCAATTTCCAGGAAAGTTTGGGAAAAGTCTTTTAATCTTTGGGAAATTTCCTTCATTCTCGTACAATTTTCGGAATATTTCTTTCATTTTGAAGCAATTTTTCTTCAAGTTTAGGGTAATTCAATCTTTGGGATTTGGGGAAAATTCTTTCATTCTCGTGGCATCTTCTTTGATTTTCGAAAAATTTCCTTTATTCATGGCGCAATTTTTCTTCGATATTCGGTCAATTTTCATCAATTATCGGAAAATGTTGCCAAATTTTACTAAAATTTCCAATAATTTCACCCAATTTAAAAAATGATAATTTCCCTAATTTGGAGAAAACCTTTCTCACTGCTTCCCGCTTATAAAACCATGCACCCTTGTCTCAATATATTCCATTAATCGTGTCAAAACTGCTCATAAAACACGTTATCACATCATCCCTGGTTTGGTTTGCCCCCCCACCCCCCCCCCTCCCGGAATCCTGACATTTTATCCTGGCTACGCCCCTGGATAGCAGTGCAGTGGCGGCGCCAGGATTTTGGTCTTTGGGAAAAGAGAGGGGCATTTTTGTTTCATGGGGTCAAAAGCCTATAAATCGGACAATATATGTCACTTTCCAAAATTTGTGGGGTGAAAATGCCCCCCATGTTCTCGTATAGCTCAGCCACTGTAACAGTGAAGTAGTCGTAGGACATGTCGGAGGGATGAAGTCCCCGTCTTCAAAAATTCCAGCATTGGTTATGTTATGTTGGTATCTGATTATAATTTTATTATTTTTGCTCAATTTAAACATTTTGTAACGTTACTATAATGTTCAGGATTTAACTGCTTTTTAGTAGTACTAGTCTCGCAAACTAAGTTCTGCATGTGTGGAAGCTCTTTGATGCAAGCCCCTTGATTACAGAAACCCCAGAATCCTACAGCCCGGCATTTTGCATACAAACTTTCTCCCAATAAAAACGAAAAAGGCATCGTAAAATATGAAATTGCCATAATGAATATTGAAAGCCACGATTTGGATTTACGAGATATGTAGGGATGTCCTTGAATAAAAGTTGTCATATCCTTTGTCTGTCCTGTTTTCCTTGCAATTTCAAAAAAGATTTCATAACCTTTGCAAGGACGTTGGTTGGCATTTTATTCAAGGTAAACCGAAATTGAAGGTTGGCCTCATGTTTGTAGCAGTACTAGCTTTAAAGAGGGAATCTTGCCCCAAGAAAATGTGGCATACACTATAATAAGTCATTTCCGCGAACGATGTATTCGTTCTGCCCCCCCCCCCCTCCAACCACCACCCCCTTCGTGCACCTCTCCCTCGCTCAAAATTGAATTAAAAATCAACGGTAACCTATAGTTACTCCTTAGATATAATTAATCCTGATATCTTTTTTGCAGATTTCAGCCTTCAACAGTTTAATGCATGTTATAGGCTGGCCAGATGTCTCTAGCAGAGCCGCAATTACCGAAAAGGAGCAGAACTTCAATTTATTTGGGGATTTTTTTTTGGATAAAAGGGATATCCCCCCACCCCCTCCTCCTCCGCTCTCTCTTCATCACTTTTTAGCAGAACTTCACTTTTATTTTGGGTTTTTTTTGGAAAAGGCGCCTACTACAAATGAACATGGATGGATGGATGGATGGAAGTGAGAATTACGTCCTGCAGTCTCGGCCTGAACTTTACAATTAAACACTTTAACTCAAAATGAAGTTCAATAGTCCAATGATTATATTGTGAAAGTTTTGGATTGAAATTTCATCAGGGAAGTGATTTCATCTGCAGATCAGCAGCTGTTATATGCAGGTTACATGGTTATCTCTTCGCATACGACTCATTGTGTCATACAAATGCAGCCATGGGAACGAGTGTGGTTTCCTATCACGTACCGGACGCATCCTTTATAAAATATGTTTTTAGAATCAAACCCTCATATTTAACCAGGAAGTATTGTAACTTTAAAATCTGTCACAGAGAAAGCTAAATAAGAACCCTTTAAACAAACATTAATGCACAGATGGGTTGATGGGAGTGGGGTGAGATGGCTAGGGTGGGGTGGTATGGTTAGGATGGGGGTCAGCTTTTTTTTTTTTCTTTCTAAATGATACATCATTGTGTCCCCTTTTCATTTAACTTAGCCTATCTCTAATCCACGGATGGGTGGGTGGGAGTGGGTTGGTATAGCTAGGGTGGGGTGGTATAGCTATGGTTGGGTGATATAGCTAGGTTGGGGTGGTATAGCTAGGGTGGGGTGGGATGGTTAGGATGGGGGTCAGTGATTGAGTATTTTCTTTTCTCTTTATTGTTGCAGAGAGACATACATGTATATAGTTATGGTAAATTTAGTATTATATCAAGATATTAAGCGGTAGTGCTCCACTCGTTAAGCCGTTAAGGTTTTTAGAGCACTTTCTTTTACAACTTTCGTATTGTTATTAAACGTATTTTCGTATTGTTATTAAACGTATTTTCATATTTTAAGAATGTTATTACGAATTATAAATGTTGTGATAAAACAAATAAATACATGAAATGAAACAACTACGATCAAGTAGATTTGATTACAAAATTTATGGCAATATATCTATGAATATATACTGATATATGATGGTAACATTTTTGGGGTAGTCCTATAGTAGTACTACAGCAATAGCGGCTATAGCCTTTAATACTTGTTTCGGTACATGGCAAGTCACAGTTTGACTCAATATTTTTGAAACAAGCAAAATACATTACGAAAAATATTTTAGCAAATCTTTTACTATTTTCTTTAAAGTAAATATATCATCTATATTCGAACAATGACAGGCAGTGGCGTACTGGTGGAGGATTTTCCCCTCCCCCCCCCCCCAAAAAAAAGTTTTAGGTAGGCTATAGTTATAAACTTCTTTTCTTAAAACAAATCTTGAATAAATTTGATGACACGTAACCTTTTTCTTTATCTCCAATCAAATTTCTTCTTTGACAATGGCATGAATAACCATGTCCACCTTCGTATAAATGGTTACCCGGGAATCTCTCGAAAGTCACATTTTCTATAGGGTATGACAGGCAAGTCCATTTTTTACAATTGTGTATGATTGACTGCATGCACAACTGTACGCGCATAGGTATGTGACATATACCAAGCCCGGAGCTATATTTACTTACTGTACTTATACTGTTATAAAAGAGTGCGCGCCGATAGCTGGAATGTAGTGTAGACAGGGGAGAATTGGGACGGGGGAAAACCGGGACACTCTCATGTGATTGATCAGTGGTTACTATGTCACATATATTCTATCACTTCACTCTACCACTGGACACAAACACACGCAATTTCAGGATCAGGAAGAGAAGGAAATGTCTAATCATTTTCTCTTCTTTTTTTTGCACAAAAACGTTTAAAATTATTTGTTCACATATTTCTAAAATCTTAAACATACAAGGATTAAGTCCTATTTTTAATCTGTGAGTAAGAATGGACATACACAAATGAGAAAGTGACTTGTTAGGATATATATTGAAGCACGTAGTGTAATTCAGCCTAAGCTAAGCTTAGCTTATCAAAACTACTTACGGGAAGAACCGGTACATGATGTTCCATTCACCATTTTGTCCCAGTTCTCCCCACTTTGTAATATCCACGATCTTTTATAACTCTTTATACATTGCAACAGTTTTGTACTTGACCTGTTGACGTTAGATGTAACATATAATTAGTAAGCTTTTTATTAACTGTATTTGTATGTTTTAATGTTGTCCCATTTCTCCTATGATATTGTCCCACTTCTCCCAACAACCGTCCCATTTTTCCCAACACCCGTCCCATTTTTCCCAACACCCGTCCCATTTTTCCCAACACCCGTCCCATTTTTCCCAAATACTCGGGGACAAATGGGACATTTTCTTTTGGCTCTTTCTATGAGTTCTTAAATCTGTCAAAGCTGCCACTGTTATGGCATATGATCTATGATAAGGATATTGTCTATGCATAATTATCTTTGCAAAACATTAACTTCAGAAAAGTTATTTACTCGTTTTTCTTTCTAAAACAATGAAAATGGTGTCCCACTTCTACCCGGTCTCCCCTACTTTATTACATAAAGATGCATGTGCATGGACATACCGGACAAGTGACGTAACGGACAAGTGATATCAACGGAAAGACTCAAAGACTCGCTACTATAATGAAGGAAGTTGCACCAAAAACTTTGTACGTGTATTGCTATGGCCACCGGCTCAAATTTCCTTTAATTTTCTTAACATTGGCTTAATTTTCGTGCAATTTCCTTCATTTTCGAAAAAATTTTTGGGAAAATTCTTAGCTTAATTTAATGCCCTCAATGGCATGCGCAACACCCTGTCAGAAATTTCACCTCAGCCCCCCCCGCCCCACAAAAAAAACATATATAAAAAAATAAAAATAAATAATGATAATAATGATAATAATAATAATAATAATAATAATAATAATAATAATAATAATAATAATAATAATAATAATAATAAGAATAAGAATAAGAATAAGAATAATAATAATAATAATAATAATAATAATAATAATAATAATAATAATAATAATAATAATAATAATAATAATAATAATAATAATAATAATAATAATAATAATAATAATAATAATAATAATAATAATAATAATAATAATAATAATAATAATAATAATAATAATAATAATAATAATAATAGTAATAATAATAATTATAGTAATAATAATAATGATAATAACAATAATAATAATAATAATAATTAATAATAATAGTAATAATAATAATAATAATAATAATAATAAGAATAAAAATAAGAATAAGAATAATAATAATAATAATAATAATAATAATAATAATAATAATAAGAATAATAATAATAATAATAATAATAATAATAATAATAATAATAATAATAATAATAATAATAATAATAATAATAATAATAATAATAATAATAATAATAATAATAATAATAATAATAATAATAATAATAATAATAATAATAATAATAATAATAATAATAATAATAATAATAATAATAATAATAATAATAATAATAATAATAATAATGATAATAATAATAATAATAATAATAATAATAATAATAATAATAATAATAATAATAATAATAAAATAAAAATAAAATAAATAAATGGCCCACTGATGGCAGGGGTATATCAGAACAGTCAGTTTGTCAAATGCAGGCTTATGTTTTTCTGCAAAATTCATCTATCAAATATTATAACTAATGAACTTTTAAGATATTTTTCCCTGTAACCTTATGGGTGGGTAAGGGGACTCAATTTTTCCAAGATGGAAGTCAGATGCGATTCTTTACTTGTGGCAGAGGTTTGAACACAATGGCATTACTTAAGGACATGGAGAGATGTTCAACTGATGACATCACAAATTGATTAGTTCAGCGGTCAAGTCCAAATAAACTTTTATCTAGTTACCTCCCCCCCCCCCCCCTCCAACCTCCACCACACCACACCATTTAACACCAGAACCATCAAACATTCAAGTTAAAGGTGTGATTGACGCAAAAGAATAACCATCTAGTTACCCCCTCCCTTCACCACCACACCAGAGCCATTAAACATTAGGTTAAAGGTGTTATTGACGCAGAAGAATAACCATCTAGTTACCCCCTCCCCCTCCACAATCACACCACACAACATCAGAACCATTAAACATTATGTTAAAGGTGTGAGGTGTGATTGACGCACAAGAATAACCATTTGGTCACCACCTTCCTTCCCCACCACACCACACCACACCAGAACCATTCAACATTAAGTTAAAGGTGTGATTGACGCAGAAGAATAACCATCTAGTCACCCCCACCCCCTCTTCCCACCACACCATACCACACCAACAACATATAGAACCAAAATCCTTTGGCTACGGAGGTTAGGTTCTTATCATCAGGGTCCTGCGCACATGGGAGCCATAATGAATTTTCAAAGCGATACAATTATAAAATAGGCCTTTATTTTTTGCCCATGCTAATTGGGAAAAATCATGGGAAATTTTTAGAATTTTTCTTTTCTTTCAGAAAATTGTCTTCATTTTCAGTAAATTTTATTTTATTTTCAGAAAATGTTTTTAATTTTATTTTCAGAAAATGTTCAATTTTGAAATCTCCTTGTTTTTCAGAAATTTTTTTACTTGTTGTAAAATTTTAAAGAAAATTTCAGGAAAGTTCTTCAATTTTCCAAGAAAGCACTGTCAATTATGAGAAATTTTCAGGAACTATTGCCAAAATCGAACAAAATTTCAATTTGATGTAATTTCACAATTTTTCATCAAAAAAATAAATGAAAAAATGACAAGGTGATGTAGGTATTAATTAATTTATCATAAAATAGAATAGATATAATAAAAAAGACGTCATAAATTAGATTGGTCCCTGCTAAAAACAAGAAGATTTTGCAAATAAAACAACGCCATAAATTTTTGAATTGGCATTGCTGAAATTGATTGTAGCGTCGTGATAAAATAATATACCATTTTCAATAAATAATACTTAATTTGAAGTCCATATTCTCTTCATTAAATGAAATTTCAAACTAGTTCTGTTGCGCCTGAGGGTCACGACAGAAATACAAACAAAAACAGACATATGGTGAAGGTAACTTGCTGTTTGTGCAGGCTAAATGGAAGTGATACAGCTTGAAACCTCACATTAGTGCACGCTTTGTCTAGTTGTCTGGTGCGTTTCCTTTTTATCAGTTCGAATAATTTTTGTTATTATAATCAATGAGTGAGCAACGTTGGTTTTCGGTCTCTAATTCCTGAATAGAAACCATAAAGACAAAAGCAGGGGGAATCAAAACCTATTAAACGATTAATGAACTGTTTCCTGTTACTATGCCTTCTGATACGAATAGTTACACAGTTGGCATACTTACTTAGAGACTATTAGTATAAACTGTCTGTCCAAAACACCGGCCATGCATCATAACTCCCATGCAGTTGATAACACCTAGTTGCCTGTGTATGCGAAAACACACACCGATTTGCTGATAAGGGCGAGGATCAAGCTGTTTGTGGGGGATGAGGGGGGGGGGGATGAGGGTGGGGAAGGGGGTCGAGCTGTATAGGGGTGGAGTTATCCAGGGCGACTGTTTTAAATGAGAAATGGGGTATAGCGACGAGGCGGTAGAGGTCTAAATTTCTGGTAGGGGCGTAACTAAGGGGGCGTAACTTAAAGGGGTATGGGGGTGTGACACGCCCCTTCAAAAAATGTTCGTCGGGCAATTCCAATTTCGTCGGGGAAAAAAAGTGGCCTAGTATTGAAACAAAATTGTAGGAAAATGAATAACACCTTTATGTTTTTGTTTCTTTACAAATACAAAATATTTTTGAAAAAGTTTTTGATCAATTCATAGTTTTTTGCTCTCTTTTTTTGTGTTGATTTTAAGCCACGTTTGGGCAAAAATTCTTTAGATCAAGACTTCACCCATGAGCCCTACAATTTTGCCCGAATTTTCTCAATTTTTCAGGGAAAATTTCGAAATTTATCAGTTTGTATTGATTTTCCGAAATTTATCAGTTTGTTTTGATTTTCAGACATTTTAGTTCGGTTCGTACAGCCGATCGGGCTACTCAATAAAACACCTGATCAGGAAACTCAAGCATACGCACTGAACTTACAGTGATATATGGAAGCCGCCATTCTTATTGTGAAGTTTCAGTCATAGACGCTTGTCAGTCGTTCCATTGAAGGTTTGTAACAAAGTTTGTTTTGTTCATGTTCATTTTCGCAGTTATTGCTAAATAATTTTCACAAATCCCAAGTTATTTCTCATAATTTCAGAAAACCTTTTCAAAGCGCGACTGCCTAACGGTAACACATAATAAGAATTCATCACTTTTCTTCAAATTTCTCGAAAACCGCACGGTGAATTTTAAAAGCGCACGGTTAAAAGATCATTCATAATTATGCCATTATTACCACTTTGAAAAAGATCATCATGGGATAATTCTGCAAAGGATCTCCGATCGGGAGAACAAAACTGTTCTCCCGATCGGGGGTACGAACCGGACTGATTTTGGGGGCATCAAAGACAATAAAGCTTCAGAGCATTTGGGGCTTCGCCCCCTGGACCCCTTCCAAGTAGCCCTTAAGCGGGACTTCTTCTCCTGGATCTCTACTCTTGCTTCGTCCCCGGACCCCACATTTACATTTCGTTGATTTTCAGCCATTTTGCGGCATGAAAAACAAGAAAACTTCAGACCGGGGAACCGTCCATGAATTCCACAATTTTTCTCAATTTCAGTGGAAATTTCTCCATTACGTCCTATATTCCTGTTTAGAAATGGTAACCCAAATGCTTATCCAGTTCTCTGAGTAGATTTTAACATTTGAATTTGAAATTGACCTCTTTTCATCACTTACATTTTGGAACTTTGTGTTGATTTTAAATCATTTTTCGGACATCAAAAACAAAAAATCTCAGAGCTTGGCCCTAAACCTCTTCCAAGGCTTCGCCCTTCTCCTCTGCCTGTTTCGAAATGATAATTTGTATCCGAGTTAACAATATAATCTGATATTGTATTCTTTTCATCACTTACATTTTGGAAATTTGTCTGTTCAGGCTGTTTGTGTTGATTTTAAATCATTGTCACTGATTGTGGGGCATCATTATAAGAAATCTTCAAAGCTTCCGTGGCTTTGCCCCTGGATCCAAGCTCCCACGCAAGAGCGTATGTACCAGGGGCCAGGGGCTAAGACCCCCCTCCCAAAAAATTACCTTGGGGGGGTGGGTGGCAAGTGTACCATTTTCGTCCCCAAAAATGAAGGTTATAACAATTTGATTTTGATGAGTCCAGTCAGATTCCATAGCATAATTGTTGAGAAGTTTGCTTCAAATTTTGTGCAATTTTTCCTTTTTTTCATTTTTGGGAGAATATCTTCCATTTGGAGAATTATCTTAATTTTTGGGAAATTTCCTTCACTTTTCGTCAAATTTTCTTAATTTTTGTAAATGTTCTTTAATTTTCGTGCAATTTCCTTCATTTTCGGGAAATTTTCTTTAATTTTCGAGAAGTTTCCATCAATTTTCGGGAAATTCCTTCACTTTTCGTAAAAGTTTCATTTTTGTGAAGTTTGCTTCAATTGTTTTGCAATTTCCTTCATTTTTTGTAAACTTTCCCCTAATTTGCGTGAAATCTGCTTCAATTTTCGTGCAATTTCCTTCATTTTCTAAAATTTTCTACAATTTTTGAAAAGTTGTCTTCAAATTTCGTAAAATTTCCATAAAATTTCGTGCAATTTCATTCATTTTCGTGAAGTTTGCTTCAATTTTTGTGCAATTTCTTTAATTTGATTAAATTTGATTCAATTTTTATGCAATTTCCTTTATTTTTCGTAAAATTTCATTCATTTTCGTGAAATTTGCTTCAAATATTAAGCATTTTCTTTCATTTTCGTAAAATTTGCTTTAATCTTTGTGCAAATTTTTTCATTTTCTTTCATTTTCGTGAAATTTCATTCATTTTCGTTAAATTTACTTTAATTTTTGTAAAATTTTTTCATTGTCGTGAAATTTGTAGTAGAATTTCCTTCATTTTTCTTCAATTTCAGTATTTGAGGAAAATTTACTTTTTTTTTATTTTGGGGATATGGTGCCAAATTTGACTAATATTTCCAATTATTCCCCCTCCCCCCCCTTCTTCCCCATTTATCTTTTACAAATAATTTTGGGACCGTGATAAGAGATTCATACATTTTGGTGCTGAGGTTTGTTAAGACAAATGATAAAATCTGGCCTTCAATATCAAATACTTTCCTACGCCGCGCCTGCTCTCAATGTTTCTCTTATGACGAACCCAACAATTTTCCCGGAATTTTCTCATTTTGCAGTGAAATTCTGCTTAATACTTATCTGAATAGATTTAAACAAATATGAAATTGTCTTCTTTTCATCACTTACATTTTGGAAATTTGTGTTGATTTTAAACCATTGTGAGGCATAAAAATCAAGAAATCTTTTGCCCAGAGCTTCCGGGGCTTCGCCTCTGAACTAAAATCAAGGTAATTGCAAGGTTTCGCCCATAAGCTCCACAATTTTGCCCGAATTTACTCAATTTGCAGGGACAAATTTCAGAAATAGTAGCCTGATTGATTATCTGAGTATATTTTATCATTAGAATTAAAATTGTATTCCTTTCATCCATCAAATTATCAAACTTTGTATTGATTTTCAGCCATTTTGGAGCATCAGAAACAAAAAATCTTAGGATTTTCCGGAGGCTTCGTTCCCTGGACCACAACCAAGGCTTCGCCCTAAAAGCCTCGCCAGAGGCCAGTAAGCGGGCACACGTTGCTACGCAGTATCATGTTTGACACTTCAGTTCGACCGCATTGGTGGGAGAGGGGGTTTGATATCCCTAACAGTCAAATATTGTGATTGTAGTGACACATGTATATCTCTTTTTATAAGTCGGGCAAATGCAAAGTTTTCGTCGGGCAAATTACACTCCCCGCCCCTGGCCTCTACGTCAAGTTACGTCCCTGATTGCTGGCAAAAATGAGGCTCACCATTAAGGTCATTTTGAAATTCTTTATTGATTATTTGATGCCGTGACCCCATTTTCTAAAGATATTCTACAAAAAGGTACAATGATTCAGAATCATATACTGGACCCATTTTAATTGGGGAGAGTCGTCCTTGCTGCATGCCGCGACCGATTAGCAGTATAGAGCCTCCCCTGCCCATCCCAGTAAGAATTAGTCCGTAAGTGTAGTGTATCATTAGAAAATCTCATTGGGTCCAGTGAAAATTATTTTTCACAAAAGTTGTCCCCCTCCCCCTCCAACCCTTTTCAAATTTCTGGCTATGTCCCTGATCTATTATCCCTTTAAGAATCTTTTCCAGAACAAAGCATGAAGTCTATGTATGTAAAGAAACATATCTCGTCAAAACGACCAAGTAATTTAAAAACATATCTAATTGATATGGTAGAATGACAGCTTATAGGTAATTATATAGTATACAACTATCCTGTATATAGGCGTACATAATATACTGAATGTGTTTTGTCGGTAAAAAACATTTAACTGTTTACTGCCAATTTGTCAAAATCAAATTATAGCAAATAGGTTTATATTGTACACTAAGGGCGTAGGAAGCGAGGGGGCTAGTTTTATCCCCAGTCAAAAATGTGAGGAGGAGACGATCCCCACCCCACCCCCCCCTCCCCACACACACACACTTTTTAGGGAAGAAAACCCCTCATTGGGCTTATTTGTACAAATATATAAACCTTTTCTGCGCTTGTTCTTTTAATTTATTCGATTATAATTTATAATACCTCGGTCCGATCCCGGGTTCGATTTTAGTTTCCCCAATTATAATCATTTAAATTGACCACACTTGGCCGTAAAATGTAACATTACATCGTATCATCCTGCGTATGTGTATAGTTACATCCTGCAGGTGACAAGTACACTGCAGCACGCAGACGTAGCGCCTGCGTATGCCTGCCATCCTAACAATACAGCACGCAGTTATCCTGCCAAGTACACTGCAGCACGCAGGTGACAGGTGACACTGCACAGTTAGCCTGAGCGTGTAAGTACTGCCACATAAGTCGTAATACTAACTAAATTGTCTATATTCTTCATTGTTAAAAAAATCCCACAATCATAAAAATAAATAGGGCAAAAATGAGACTTTTGACGGAAGAGGGGGAAGGGGGGGGGAGGTTGAGGTTCGTGGTAAATAAAATTTCAGACCCCCCTCCCCCTCCTTCCCAAAAAAATGTTTCAACGCCGTTGCTGTACACTGATAATCAAGAAATAAAATTGTTAATAAATATTTCATCAGAGCGTAAGCTGAACATAATCGTACACATTTATAAAAAAATATTTCAGGTCATTTGGTCTACCACAAAAATTGTGGTACTGATGGTCCAATCTGCATATTTAACACGAGCAAAAGTTCAGTAGCAATTTTCGTATGATTTGGCGTAACAAAATACTTTCAAGTGGTACTTTCATCATTTTTAAAATATCATTTTCTTATTGAAATATGAAAGTGGGGATCACTCTCATAACATTCCCCCCTCCCCCTCCCCTCATCCAACCAGGTGCTTCTGCTTTAAGGATTCACTGTCTACCGATGCCATTTTTGTATCAATTAGCCCACCAGTAAAACTGTCTTTTGAAAAAGCCCCGAAAGTATATGGCAAACATGTGACATTTACGCTCACCATAATCAAACCAATTGAACTCAACGAGAAAAATATTGTAGATGCGACCTATAGGCCTATGCTTTTATTTCTCCCTTGACAAAACATTTAGACTTAGAAAAACAAAAACGTTAAGTTCACCGAAAGGCAAACGTTAACAGAACCGCGAATATACAAAACTAAATAAGTTGCTTTCAGTTTTACAATTGAAATCCCTATAGCAAACAGGTAAAGATGAATCATTTATTCCCGATGGTTACTTCTCTCAGTTTAGTTGAATTCTTTCATTTTCACAAAATTGTACAAAACAAATCATAACGCAAAGAATTATCATACATGTATATGGGGATATAAAGACAAAGATGATCAATTCGGCCACATCCATCCATGATAAGTGGGCCCATTTCTTTTCAAAAAAAAAAAAAAAAATAGACTTCACCTATAAACTAAGCTTCTAATCCCACAGGCAGACAGGATAGCACTGCAACGAGGTCTGTTCTTCCGTTATGAACGTTTCCCATGTATGCATATGTGTAGGAATCGGGGCGTGGGAAATATTCCCACACTTTTCTGAAGAAGAAGAAAATGACAAAAGTGCCCATTTTGAAAATGAAAGGTGCCCCTCGATTACAGTCGACAGTCAAAGGTGCACTGGTAGAATAATGTGCGCACACTTTTACAGAAATATTACAAAAGTGCCCATTTCAAAATGAAACGCTCCTTAATTACTGACCCAATAGTAGGAAACTGGCGATTTTTATCGCTGCCATGTACGGGAAAATGTGTTCTCATTGGAAAATACCCCTTTCTAAAAATAAAGTGTCCCTTTTAAATTACAGTACTTTATCATCTTATCATCTACAGACAGGGCGGACATGATGACTTGGAAAGTGCCCGCTAAGACTATAAGAGGTCGTTCCCCCACTTTTCGAAAGCTTCCTACACCTCTGCATGTTAATAACCTACACCTCTGCATGTTATTAATATCACCGGATCCCCAGCCATTTTTTGAACACATGATAAACTGGAAGCTTTTTTGCATGTTTTGTCACTTGTCATGTAATTGTTATAGCAATTATATAGGGTAATGTTACTCTATACACGTCCATAGACCCCTTTAACAACCAGTAATTCACACTTTGTATATGTTTTATTTGAAAATGCTTCATCAAATCTTGTAAATCATTTACCGATCAAGTTTACATCTGTCCATGCCTCCAATTTGGAAGCATTTATCATAATACTGTAATAACTGAGTAAGGGTTACCTAATTTTGCCGTGGATTGGGTCAGACTAGGAACAAAACACCAACTAGGCTAACAAACGACTGGAACATACGTCTTACTTTGTGGTCTGTTTGTATCCTAATTGCATCCAGACTTGTCCGTCATTTGAAATATTGCTAACACGATTTTCAAACTCACTTAGGATTTAATCCCAGGAAAGGTATATATCATCTGATCATATGGCTGTAATTAGGTATTCAAGCCTTAAATATGGCGAAATGAAAGGCACTAATCTGCAAGAGAAAATTGATTCTGCGTGTTAGTACATTCCGTATAGTTTTTTTCATAAGAAAGAAGGGTAATTTATGAGTTTATTTTGGGTGTGTTTTAATACAAACACTTCACAAAATACGAAGGGAATGCAGTGACTCGATGATTAGGAGTCTGTGTTCGGCAGTTCAGGACGAAAATAACGGGTTCGATTCCCGACCGAGCAGTTATGTTGTGCCCTTGCAATGGGCGAGGCAGTATATCCCGCTTGTGTCGACTCCACTCTGTGAAAATGAGTACCAGCATTGCTGGTAAGTTAACCTACGAGGTAGATGTTGTAAGACACGATGAAGGGAAATTAATTTGAAAATATAATAAAATCCAGTTTCCTGTTCACTATTGCCAACTTCTCCCATTCAAAAAATTTGCACAATAAATAATAACAAGCATTAATTTTTGGTTGTCCCAATCTGAGTTACAAACTGTTGCGCAAGTTGTGCTATTTATAGGCATCTAAGCTATAACATGCTGTAAAATGGACAATTTCTAATCGTTTTTGATGGAACTGTTGTTGTTTGCATGTTTCTTGTTTTTGTTTAGCATAACGTGAACCATTTAAGCTCATGCATGTTGTTGCTACCTGTCCATATACCTTTAAAGGAATTGAAGGAATATTGATAATGAACAGGTACACAACTTATATAATATATATATATATATATATATATATATATATATATATATATATATATATATATATATATATATATATATATATATATATATATATATATATATATATATATATATATATATATATATATATATATATATATATATATATATATATATATATATATATATATATATATATATATATATATATATATATATATATAATATATATATAATATATATATTCATATATATATATATATATATATATATATATATATATATATATATATATATATATATATATATACATACATACATATATATATATATATATATATATATATATATATATATATATATATATATATATATATATATATATATATATATATATATATATATATATATATATATATATATATATATATATATATATATATATATATATATATATATATATATATATATATATATATATATATATATATATATATATATATATATATATATATATATATATATATATATATATATATATATATATATATATATATATATATATATATATATATATATATATATATATATATATTTATATATATATATATATATATATATTTGTGTTTGTTTGTTGTTGATCAACGTCATGTTAGGCCTATAAAATGTGTATATACATACCTTTCTGCCGTAATCATTCAATATATATCATAAAATATATGTTGTGATTTCTTCTAATTTTGCATGTATTTGATACTTTAGTTTTAGTACGCAAGAAATATGATTAGGAAAGAAATTGTTTCCATGTTTAGGAAAAAAAATGTTTCCGTGTTTAAAAAAGTTACATCCGAGTTCTAAACTTTAATTATATTGCTTCAATAAAATAATTAAAAAAAAATAAAATTAAAAAAATAATAATAAAAATAAATTCTCATACAGTCATAGGCCTTTCCAAAAAACAAGAAAATCCAGTTAATCGTTTCTTCAGTGTCCTTAGCCAGCATGGGGCACGGGTGCATGGGCGTGGGTAGGATTATCTCTCGGGCTATTATAAGGCAAAATTGACCTGGTAAATTAATTTTAAATATCTCCTCTCCCCTACCCCCTCCACCCCCAACAATAAAAACGTCGTGTTATCGACATTATAGTAGAATAGGTTATGATGCTGAAGTGCAGGGAGTTGCCGTCATTTTAAATAATTACTGCAAATATCAGCAGGGAGGTGCCAAGGACATCCGGTGTAAAAGTAAATTCCTCCCCTCCTCCCAGAGTAATTTTTGGCAGCCGGCCTTTATTTCCTCAAAAAACCCCCTCCAGACACTTAGGCCGTAACTGTCTGCTAGGAAATTTGGCCCCCGGCCCTTCTTTCCTAAGAAATTTGGAGACAACAACTTGTCCTTTTGCAAGAAAAAGTCCTTCTTCTCACTTCACAGTAAATCTCACTCATTGCCGTTTTGCGTAAAGCAGGTTTTTTTTTTTTTTTCGTGTTTTCTTTAGTGTATCCCGATGGGTATGCGTAAAGCACGTTTTTTTTTTTTTTTTTTTTACGTGTTTTCTTAAGTGTATCCCGATGGGTATTAAGTACTGACCAGATCTAAGAAAATATTATATTTCTTTTCCACCGAAGTGCTTACTGGCAGACATTTTCTGTTCGTGAGCAAATTGTACGAGTACAACGGTGCTGTATTATGTACAAAAATATTACTAACTTCGGTTTTAGCTCATCTCTTCAGTACACAACATTAATTAAAGGAACCGTACAGACTGACAGACACACCAGTAAATTACCTAGTAAAATCAGTCCAGGAAGGGGGAGGGAGGGGAAGGGGGGGGGACCAAATTCACTAGACATTTCTTAGGAAATAAGGATGGGGAAGGGGTTACGGGGGGAATTTACTATCACATCGGCAACTAAAAAACAAAAGCTTGCTTTTCAAATTTTGCTTTTGTTGTTTACGAAAAAAAATTCTTTGCTAATTTTCACTTACGTGCAGAGACAGGGGAATTATTAGAAACAGATTCAACTCCTGTTTCCTGGTTCCTTGAATATAATTTTTGTATTTTTACTTGCATATCATGTATATGTGGTCAGCGGCGAGTATTCTTTACAAATATAGCAAAGAAAGTGGTTTTTATGAAAACGTGTATAGGCCTATAGTGTGGTTGTTTTCGAAATGATCAGTCATGTCTCATAAAAATGTTGAAAATGACGATAACATCTCGGGTCATTCTGTTAAACATTTTCATCTTAAAATTGTCCTTCAGTGAAACTAGATTAAACCTGACAATCTACCAATATCACTCTCACTCCCACCATAAATCCAGAGGCGTAACACGCAAGACTCAAGCCCCACTTTTATTGTGACGTTATTTTATTATTATTTAATTTATATTTTAAGGCGATGAACTGATCAAAAATGTGTAAGCGCACTATCCATTAGTTGCTATGAATACAACTCTTTAAACTCTTCTTTAAAAGTTGGTTAATAAAAATACCATATCTCTGGGGCTGGAGCTAGGGTATGTATGAGGGGCCCACGGTGCATTACCCTACCTGAAATTAAACACCATAGCCCCTCCCACACTTTCACTACTTCTCACCCCCCCTCTCTCCACTCAATGGCTGTTTTTATTTTTCCTTATAGTCCTGTATACTTTTGGGGCGGTCGACTATGGCCCACTTAAAATTGTCCAGCTGTGCATAATCACTTTCCGACTTCAAACAGTCAAAATTGGCATATTAAAAGCCTTTATGTAAGGACAGTGTGCGATACTAACCGCTTCCCCCTCCCCCTCCTCACAAAAAAAGTTCTTCCCGTGTATAAATCAATCTAACTTCAAACAAGTAAGTTCCCTAAACTGACAATATTAAGTCCAGTGTTTCGAAAAAATTATTACATCTTCAAATGAATGGGCCAAGAGTTCACGACATAAGCATAGCTCCTGATTGCTGCTCTTAAGTTAAATTACACTTTAGGAATCGCATGTGAACAATAGGTCAGGTCGAACATGCATGTGCTTTTTGATGATACGAGAACACCAGGAATATGTTTAAATAACATACCCCTGGGCCCTGAGAACACCATGACGCACACATACATACATGCATACACACACACACACACACACACACACACATATACTGACATAATGGCCAATGTTGCATTAAACTCTGAACATTAAATAACTAAAAAGACAAGTACCTCTCTTAAATTGTCAACAGTTGACTGACAGCTAATCTTCTTGGCAGCCGGTGATAGAAATTCAAGTTAAAAACCGTTTTCGTTACAATTTAATTTATCCCCTGCGCTCGCTGTTGTTGTGAATTCAAATGCAGATACAGCAATATATGGACACAGCAAAATTTAATATTCCTTTTTATTTCCAAATTGTTCCTATGATAAACTTGAACTATAGTGAACACAATACGCACACAACCGAGATATTTCTCTATTCAAAGCAATTTTGCCTGTGGTCAATAAAATGTGTGAGGAGAAAGGTTAGCGTAGCCTTTGTATCTTAGATCTGAACAACGAGCCCGAACTCTCTCATTAGAACTTCCGAAAGGAAATAGCTTTTTTCCTGGTAATCCCTGTTTGTGTGTGTAAGCAGGTATCTGACGTGGTGGAAGCATAGGAGATGCATGTGGGTGTTGTAATATTAATTTGCTTGTCTAATAGTCTAATAGCTGGAGGGATACCGGAAACCATTCGATAACGTCTGGATGTGATGATCCTTCCTTTGCTGCTCACGATATCCACAACAAATACCAAGAATTATGGGTGGCCAGTGGCCATATGAAAATTCACATGCAAGCGTGGAGTGCGATTCTCGGTACTTATTTGCAATCCTACATTTTTTAATGTTTTTTTGCAGTATGTCTATTGACCGTAAAAAGATTAATTTAGTTCAAAATCACATCGCTATGGTTTAACAAAGGGGGCTCTGAAAACATCAAAACTTTTACATCAATTTAATTTGTGTAAGTTTAATCTTCGTTTAAAACAATTTTCCAACGATGGATTACGCTCCCATACCCCTCTCCCCTTCCCCCCTCCCCCCCCCCCACACACACACAATTAATGCTGCCTAGTAAAGTAAAAACTTTAATTAAATCTTTTCTTTTCATTAAAAAAAAGAAGAATTAATCAATTTCTGGGCATTTCCGCTTGTAACACGTAATCTTAATGGGGGTATCATGCATGGCTTTAAAAACCGCCAGAAATTTATTCCATGCATCACTTAAGTTCGACATTGCATGATTCTTAACGAAGTATAGTACACATGAATCCAGGGACGGGACCATGATTTTCCGCGCAACCCCACACACACACACTTTCGCCCGGGCTTCTGAACCCCGCCCGGAACTCTGAATCCCCCCTCCCCGCCCGGACCTCTGAACCCCCAATGATTTTCCGCGCAAACCTCCCCCACCCCCATCCCCGCCCAGACCTCTGAACCCCACCCCCATTCCCTCCCCGCCCAGACCTCTGAACCCCACCACCCCTCCCCACCCCGGACCTCTGCATATGATCGTCCCCATATGCCCTGTAACGTAGAAAGCAGCGGAGTACAAATCAATTTTCTTTAAAATACATTAACAATTGTGAAGAAAGTGAGGATGAGACAGTTGACTTATTACACCAGTGATTTATACACAGACACACAGCTGAATATCTCTTTAACCAGATAACGAAACAAGATGTTGATGTAGTTTTTTCATCATTTTGTTTCTATTAAAGTCGTCTTTCATATTAAGATGAACTTGTATTGCTTAACAACTGGACTAAGGCTACTCTGCTAGTAAGAAAGATTTCCTGAATAACTGCAATGTTTGATGAAGCTATAGAGGGATTTCATCATGTGACTCTTACTCATCAGGAAGCCATTTTGCCGGAAAGCGTCGTTGCGTTTCACACGTCTTCACACAGCTCAGTCACATCACACGTAAAACAAACATATTGCCTGCTAACCTACCAGTTCAGCGAATTTTATTGTTTTTGTTCGCGGCGGCGATTTTACTTCATATTGTACTAACGTTTAATATATTCACAGAGTATACGAAGAGTAACTTTTACGTAAACGCCATCTGATTGTTCGTTATACGCAGACAAAGCCTACATACCAGGCATAAAGTGCTCACCTATACCGAAGGTTGAAAGACGTTGCGTTGTACAGCAGAAATCCACTTCGAACGTCGATCAGGATCAGATGGAAATCCAGAAAACGTCTTTTTATTTCTGGGCACACGTCTATTATTGCAACCAACGGCACAACAAGATTCCGGCATATTCTTATTTTTGATTATCTTATATAACAACATGCAAGCATTTGTAAGTCTAAATAAGTGAACTGCAAGATGATCGTTTTCGCCCGACAAAATGGTGATGTAAACAAAGTCACGTGACCTCAAGACGTTAGCTGAAACACCTTAAGTATTCATTTGTTCTGTTCTTTTCAGCTTGTCACGCAGCCAAAAACTTAGGCCGTCTCAGGGCCGGTGTCGACATGTGGAGGCCCGTGGGCAACTTCAGGAGTGGAGGCCCACACTACTTTAATGACCGCCGTCCTAGGGGAAGGGGTGTACCCCTTTGGATTTTTTTGGAATAATTAAGGGTGCTTAGAAGCAAAATGATGCAGTATTTTGTGATTTTTGAAGTAAATATATGTTCAAGAATTTTCATTTTGTAAGCCTGTTTGCCTGCCCAATTTTCAGTACAAATGAACAGGTTGCTACCGCTCCTACCAATGCAAATTAACAGGTTGCTACCACATTTTTCCCTTATAATTTTTTTCGTGGAATATGTGAAAGCCCCTGGTTGTGGAGGCCCATGGGCAACTGCCCACGTTGCCCATTGCTAAATCCGGCCCTGGGCCGTCTGGCAGTAATTAAAAAAAATCCATCTGTCTATCTATCTATGCATGGTCCTTCGTGGTCTTGGATCAACTTTCTATGCATGAAGTCTGATGGGTGAAGGCCAGTGTCGTAACGTGGGGCCGGAATAAATGACTGACTGCACGGGCTGACGGGGGAATATGAGCTGGGCCTCTCCGGCCATATTGGCACCCTTCATGTCGTATTTTAGACTTTCACCTTCCCGGTTGTATGCTTTTCTTCCCGGATGGGCAGATAGGAGGCTAAAATGGGAAAATATTAATATAAAGTAAAAAGGTTGGTCAAACCCTAATATAGTAAAATCATTTGAAATGTTAATTGGCAAAAGTTGGCATCATTTCCCGCAACACACAATTTCTTGAAAAGTTTTTGAAAATTAGAAAATTTCTTGAAAATTAACAAAAATTTATCCAAAATGAAGGAAATTTTCCGAATATTAAAGGAGCTGGATATCACGGAAAATAAGGGAGATTTCCTTAAAATTGAAGGAGATTTCCTGATGAGTTGCAACGTTTTTTCAGCGGAAATTTAAGTTATCAGTTGTTCCGCTTGTAACCAGGATTTGTTGGGTGTTCTTGTCTCTGAGAGGTAACCCTTCCTATCAAGCCTATGCCCTTGCCCATCAGGTGAGGAGATAAAGGCCTCATTAAAAATTATTGGGGCCATGTCCCCACATGTATCATGATGTTTATATCAATGTGATGACGCCATTCACTTGTTCAGCTCCCCCTCCCCTTCCCCCACCAATACCACTTCAAAAATTGATCCGCGGTCCTTATATTATAGGCTCTCGTTCATTTTTTTTTTTTTTTTTCATTCGTGATTTCGCTTATTTTTCTATGTTTTCTTTCTTTCATTCTTTTGACAATAGGCAGATAGGCCTACATTGAAAAGAAGACTTACTGCAGACTAGGACCTCCACCAAACAAGAAGGGCCCCTTCCCAATCGAAAATCCAAACACAGTACATTTTCAGACTAGGGATCCCCTTCAAAAATAAAGCCCTTGCTTAATGAATTGCATAATCTATTTTGGACTACAGCCCTATTAAAAATCAAGCCCATTTGAGAGGCCCTTCCATTCAATGAAAACCAAAACGCGTTCACTCTCAGACCACCTTTTAAAAGTTAATTTGAATCAAACTATCAAAGGTAAATGCACAATATGATTTATATATATATATTTTTCATGCAGTATATACGCACTGTATAAACTGATAAACATTCACACCCTTTCAGCCTATTAGGGTGTTTCAGCTGACGTTACGAGGTCACGTGACTTTGTTTATATCGCCATTTTGTCGGTCAAAACCACTGTCGTCTGCTACATTTAATTAGACTTACATACATTTGCATATTGTTATATAAGATTATTTTTGCAACATAATTACGGTGGAATCTTGCTGTGCCGTTGGTTGCACCAATAGATGTGTGCGGGGAATAAAAAGACATTTTCTCGATTTCCATCTGATCTTGATCGACGACGATTGGAAGTGGGTTTCTTCTGTACGACGCTACGGCTTTCAACCCAGGTTTTAAAACGGTAGGCCTTACACACTAGGATTTGCAGCGAGCACTTTACAGTCCGGGAGCAACCCGAAAAAGTAGATACTTTGAAATACCCCCAAAACTGGGTACTTTTATGTATTACGTCATCGCATGAACCTACACATTTGACTAGCCCACACTAAACATATAAGGTTTCTCATTTTCCGCTACGGATTGTCCAAAATTTCAATGGATATCCTGAAAAAAAATTTAGTTCACAGTTGCCTTTTTGAGAAAATCAATGAAACGAATTATGAAAATCTTTTTTCCTAAGTTTATCAAAAAGGCGAAGATAAATTTAAAAAAGCAGCGGCAAAAAGTTTTTAATATCCATTTACTATCCGTATCCAAAATTTCAGGATATCCATTGAAATTTTGGACAATCCGTAGCAAAAAATGAGAAACCTTATATGTTTAGTGTGGGCTAGTCAAATGTGTAGGCTCATGGGATGACGTAATACATAAAAGTACCCAATTTTGGGGTTTTCAAAGTACCCAGTTTTTCGGGTTGCTCCCAAACTGCTTTACATCAGGTATGAAGGCTTTTTCTGAGTATAACAAACAATCAGATGGCGTTACCGTTAAAGTTACTCTTCGTATACCCGGTAAAAATATAGCATAGTTATAGAAAATATGAAGAAAAGTCGAAAGCGAGCAAAAAACTGCAATCAGTAAAATTCGCTGAATTGGTACTGGTAGGTTAGCATATAGTATGTTTGTTGTACGTGTGATGTGACTGAGCTGTGTAAAGACGCGTTTAAGGCAACGACTCCCGGCAAAATGGAGTCCAGTTGGTTTAGAGTCAAGTGATACAATCCCTCAATAGATATGTCTGTGCGTAAATAGGCGAAAGCATACACTGGCATCTCGAGGCCTTTAATAAACAAGAAAGAAGAAAATGCGCTAAATTGATACTTTCACAAATAATCAAATTCTGAAATTCCGGCTTTCTATTAACCAAGGAGACCTGGTTAAAGGCAGATCGCGCAGCCCTCTCCTATTCTTCTTTGTAATAACCCTGCTGCCTAGTGAAACCTTCTTCCGTCCTTCAAGTTGCATTTAGTGGATGCACAAAAAACGAAGATGAAGTATCCAAAATGCCCGACTTGACACAAATAACATGAGAGTTCAATGATTATAAGTATGAAATAAAACATCATATATCATAATGAATTTTCATTCCAATGATCCATTTTCTTCTTGCATTGGTGTTGGTTCTGTATACACCAATACCCTCATCTACAGATCTATCTGCTCAAGTGTGTGTATGTGTGTGTGAAGAAGGGGGTGAAGTTCTCATGGACAGAACTTAATTAACGACTGAGGTTCGAGAAAGTGATTTTTTTCCGTTTGATTTCCTTTTCCTTCAGTGACTCTCAGAAACTAGGTATTTCTTATTTCTTGCTTGCTAAATCTTTCAAATTTACCAACCACTGATCTTACTGGTAGCAAACCGAGGGGTTTGTTGCTAAATTTTATAGCGCCATCGATCATGTTTAAACTGAACCAAAAAAACGCTGAAAAATAAGTTTGTGCAATTTGAGGGCAATATTCCGAATTGACATTAAAGCTAGGGAAGTAAATTGCTTCCCTTTGTACATTTTCTTTCTTTTTCTTTTGTCGCACGGATAAGACGCCACAAAATAATCTATATACAGTGGCGTACGAGACGGGGGCAGCCAATGATTCGAAAAAGATTGCCGAAAATTCGGGCAAGATTGCCGAAATTTCCGGCAATATTGCCGAAAATTAAGATTGCCGAAAATTAAGATTGCCGAAAAATCGGACAAGTTTGCCGAAAATTCGGGCACAATATGCTCAGCTCTCCCAACATGAAATCGCCCCTCCCCCTCCCCACACACACATGAAATTTTCCCGTACGCCAATGCCTATCATATTTTACCTATAGAAGTCTAGATCTCCGAAGTTTCATAAGACGGAGGACACCCGTTACGATAGTTTTTCTTCTTTAATGGATCATTGGGGATGTTGTAAATCGATAGCGTGTTAAGTACAGCGATATCATCTGAAGTAAAAATAGACAACAAAATGATCATCACTTATTAGATACAAGTACCAACCATTTCATCTTGCTTCTCCGGTCCTCTTCAAATTTTGGATCTCTAAAGACATTCCAGGGACATGTGGGAGCAGAAGCGTAGAAGGAGGGAACAGGGGTACGCCCTCGTCCACCAACACCACCGCCATAGTATGACCCTTCCTACCATGGGCGGGATTTGCCTATATACCGAAAGTGGGGAGGGGAAGGGGGAAGTTAAAAGTGGGAGGGGATCACAAAATCACGCTAAGATGCACGCTTCATATGTCTCTGGTCCAAGGCAATGGCGTTTCATTTGAGGGTCAGAGGCAACTTGCCTTCCCTTGGAAAAATTCCGTATAGAGAAGGTGCATGACGTCATATTACGTAAACTTTTTGGTTTACGACGCCATGTGGACAGCAAGAGAACGCGACGGATCCATTCGCAGAACTGGTACCATGCGCGTATTATATACTACCCACACACACTGTTCTAGTACACATGAAATCAAAATGACGAGCTCTTCTGGATCAGAATCTTTCTATAAGTACGTGCGATATCATTCTAAATGATGAACAAAAACGGTATATAGCTAAGTTTTCAATGATTGATTTGCATGGATCCCTACAATTTGCTAGGATCTTTGTTCAAGCCGATTAAAGAAGTTTTGAATCCATCTGAAGTTCCTGACATTGCTTATCACGACATTTTAACGGCCTTGTTAACACGCAGTCATCACTGTCATGCTGACACAGTGGAAATGAGTCTGTAATTCAAACTAGAGTAATTTGCTTTGAGCCACTCAAATTTAGTAACAAGGCTGCACATGAAAACATTTCATCAAGACATGCATATGAAATACACCTTCTGTCAAAGTCACGGTGAGAAATGAGAGGAAATTTTTTTGGTGGGGAGATTTAAATATTTCAAAATACAGGCCCTTTAATGGATAAATAAATAAATCAATGACTATTTTGGTGATTCATTATTACATTTATAAAGATATTTTCACAGGGTAACTTTTTTTAAAACACAGGGTAATTTCTTTAATTTTCGAGAACTTCTAATTCAAATTCCTTCATTTTCGAGCTTTTGTTTTCCTTCATTTTTGAACAATTTTCTTTCAATTTTCTGGCAAGTTTCTTCAACTTATAGGCTATCTTCTTCCATATTGAGGTAATTTTTTTTTTTTTTTGGCAATTTTTTTCAATTTTCCGGCAATTTTCTTCCGATTTTCGAAAAAACTAGATTTTTAGGGTTTCTTCGACTTATAAGCTATTTTTTTCCATTTTCGGGTAATTTCTTTATTTTCCCACAATTTTCTTGGATTTTCGGGCAATCTTCTTCCGATTTTTCGTGCAATAAATTTAGATGCTTAGATTCTTCGATTGTGGGGTAATTTTCTTTATTTTCCGGGAATTTTTTTCCGTTTTCGGGAAATTTTCTTCCAATTTTTGGGCAATTTTTTTAAAGATTTTTTGGTTATTTTCTTCGATTTTCGGGTATTTTCTTTATATTTTCTGGGAATTTTGGGGGGATTTTTGGGAAATTTTGTTTCGTTTTCAGAAATTATCTTTCATTTTCAGGAAAATTTGCCGAATATTTCAATACATTATTTATTTCCCATAAGTTTTCTTTAACTTTCAATCTTATGTTGATAATTTCCCAATTTTACCAGTGGCCTAATAGGCCAGATGCTCGTTGCCGAAAATGGGCCGAAAATGAAATACAATTTCAGGGCCTGTGGTGTGTATTCATATTTTCTACCTCTTTTTTTCTTCTTCTTTTCTTCTTCTTTTTTTTTCTACCTAAAACAGCTCCCCCTTTTTAAAGTTCAGTTCAGACCGTCATCCAAGTGTTTACTCAGCATTTGTTGAAGGATAGCTTCCTTGCATTGGCTTACTGTGTTGACGTCCCGCAGATTGATACATAATATCTGGGATACTTCAAATAGAGTGGTTTTAACCTCATTTCACGTCTAGTGTTTCGTAAACTGTATTTATCATTTGGATGTGTGTGTGTTATTTTGTGTTGGTTGATTCTTCACCTATTTACAAGGAATTGATAACTGGGTAAAGTTAAAATTTTCAAGAAGTAGGTCCTACTGGCTTTTTTGTTTCTGTAACCCAGGATGTCAATGATGGTACAGGTAGGTCTATGTGTTTCAAACTTCTTGTCATTTGTATTTTGATTTCTCGTCGAAAAAAAAAAAAAAATCTGTATTTGATATTGTTTCTAACTTATGTTGACGGTTTAACTGGAAAAGCAAGATAATCCATAATGATGTCAGATATTTGTTCTCCCCAGGGACCTAATACGTGATGACTTTTCCCCACACTTGCAGGTGTTTTTTTAGCTTTTTAAAAAAAATACCTGTGCATAGTTTTTGTTAGATGTTGTCAACCCTACGTCGTGACCAAAAACTGTGGCCCTGTTGTCACCCACCCGATTAAGTAGTGTAACTAGTGTTTCTGTCACCCTCCAGCCCTACCCACTACCTCGAAAATATCTTTCCTGTGCATTACCCACTCCCTCGAAAATATCTTTCCTGTGCATATGGCTTGACATTTGGTGTAGCCTATAACTCATAAGTTCAGTCTGTTAATCGCTAATTCATAATTGGTCAAATTAAGAAAGGTTAGACGAGTCCAAAATAAGTGATGAAACTTTGATGTGGGAAATGGGATACAATCTCCCTGCGTTGATGCTGCATGCAACGAGGAGTCATTGGGTGAATTCCCCCCCACCTTCCTCCGACGAAATCGCTTTCCCCTTCCCTTCTCACCCCAGAAAATTTTGTAATAGTGACATATTTTGTCCAATTTATAGGATTTTGCCCCCGATGTGACAAATTTGCCCCTCGCTTGCCTCCCATGACCAAATCCTGGTGCAGCCACTGGCTGCATCCAGGATCGTTGAGAGGATTCGCGGGGCCCGTGGGAAAACCCGGCGCCCAGAGAATCCGGGCCACATGTAACTTGTACGATCCCTTATGACTCGCCCCCATTGCCCCCGGTTCACCCTCATGTCGGCGGCCTTGGCTGCATCTATAAAATGTATATGCTGTGTTCACTAGTTAGTAGTACCTTAAACAGTTGAACGTTTTTTTTTTGTTTTTTTTTGTGCAAATAAATGACTTTTATCCCGTTCTCAATGTCATGGGGTTATAGTTTAAAGATTATCTTCCCTGCACATTTTTAGTGCAATAAGCCATTGAAACCTTGATAATGCATTATTATGTGAAGCGTAGATGTTTATTTATCAACCTTCGTATGATAGCAAATTACACCTTCGTATCGACTCCTTAGTCAAGTGATACATCAGGGATTTGTTATGCATTAAGAAGTAGACATATGCACCTTGACGATGTATACCATACATCAAATCACATCACCCATTTAACTACATACTTTAAAATCTATTCACTTTGGGTTTAGTGGAACCTCAATCAGGACAACTCTTTTAAGCCCTGCTGTGTTACCCAAATAAATCCGTTCGTTTTAGAGCTGGATTTGAAAAATTTGTTTCATTGTCAGAAGTAACACACTCAGAAGGAAAACTGTGTTATACCATTGAGTTAACTCCATAGTCCATGGTTAAACTATTCATGGAGTTCCCAAATCATAACGCCATGCTTTTACACAAGGTATTTCAATTTAATGGCATGATGATGAGGGTTTTTTGGTGTACGTCGTATCCTTCCCTAGTGAGGAGTTAAAATAAACCCATTTTGTGTGTTTAATTCTTGGTAGAAATAAGCGCGGCGCGAGGCTACACAATGCAGGCACTCTACAGTACAGGAGGTAGTTGATAAGTGCCTAGCATGGTTTTTGTACGGAGAATTCTTGCATGGAGGTACCTCCATGATTCTTGTGTTTGAATGTACATGCGATCATGCACAAGCAGTCAGTGCCACTCAGTGGCGTAAGAAAGTGTTACCTCTCAGGGGGCAAAGAATCCTCAAAATTTCCTGGTTAGCAACAGAAAAACTGCACTGCATGTTGGTAAAAAAAAGTTCTATTAGATGTGGCTGCTTACGGGGCTGTTTGTCGGGAAATTTCCTTAATTTTCGGGAAATTATCTTTAGCTTTTAGGAAATCTACTTCAATTTTCGGGAATTCTCCTTCAATTGTCTAGAAATCTTCTTCCATGTTAGGGAAATTTTTGGAAAACCGGAAAGGTACTGTAAATGCAATTCTGTATATGCAAGAAAGCCAAAAGAAAAAATCAGCAACATATGAACACTCCCACTGCCTGAATTTACAATCAGCCCTAGAAATAAAATCGCGTAAATGCGTCTGGAGAAAGGTTTAATGTTCAGATGGAGACTTTCTTCCTCAAAATGTTACTTTCCAAAGGTCTCACTTTACATGGAACGATGTCTCCAGTACTAATACACTGTAACAGTGTACAGTGATTCGTACGACTATACTTATAGTGTATTTTGGCAAATTAAAATTTTCACTGTATATTTGTTTCTATATAATACATACTTAAAAGAAGTTTATAACTTTCAGATGAACATTGGTGACTTGAAATCTAAATATGTTATCCTCTGTTACTGGGAATTCCCACAACCCATCGAGCTATCTTCCCAGTCCTAAATGTTCTTCCCTTTTTATGAATCCCACTGACGAGGGTGAAGTCTTGAAATGTATTTCTCAACAAAGGTCTTAAGTTCAGGTATGGATGGTCAGTCCTGGAGCACACTAAACGTATGGGGTTTCGCATTTTCCGCTCCGGATTGTCCAAAATTTCACTGGATATCCTGATATTTTGTAGAGATGAGTAATCTGTTTGATTGAATTTTCTCAAAAAGGCAACGATGAATTTTAAAATGCAGCTACAAAAAGTTTGAATATCTATTTACTATCCGTCTCCAAAATATCAGGATATCCAGTAAAGTTTTGGACAATCCGGAGCGGAAAATGTGAAACCCCATACGTTTAGTGTGGGCTAGTCAAATGTGTATGCTCATGCCATGACGTAATACATAAAAGTACCCAATTTCGGAGGTATTTCAAAGTACACAATTTTTCGGTCCCGGACTGATGGTATTTAACCTAAAATTGTCAAGTCTGTTGCTTTAATTATTTCGAAACCACTTAGTTATATCATATTTGTTTTAAAAAAACTGTTCCATCCAAGTTGCACTATGAACAACTGTGGGCCAATTTCAGTAGGCCTATTATCCTGTTTCTCTAAACTACTTGGGAAACTTGTTTCTAACCGTATATTTGTTTCTTTCTTGCCAAACATATTATATTCTTCAAACATCAATTCGGATTTATGCCTGGTAAAAACACTTCTCATGCTATTACAACATGCACTATAGTTGATTATATCTTGTATGTATGTTTTTATTGGTTGCATGGTTGAAATAAAGGTCGTAATCATTCATTGCATTAACGATTAATGTTAAACATCATTTCATGCTATGCGTACTTTAAGTTCTCAGTTGACAATTTAAATCGTTATACGGTATCATATTCATGATTGGGCCATAATTTTTCTGCATAGAGCTGTATAGTGCATGGGAGATGAGGATAAAGGAGTTTGACACTACACTCAGAGGCGTATAGAAAGCGGGGGCAGTGAGAAACTTCCCTGAGAGGTGACCCTTCCTACGCCCCTGACTACACTCCACCGCTTAACATTTTGACCAAGATGCACATCCTATAGTCCAAACCGCCCGTCTAAAACTACGCAACTCCTGTTTGAAATGGGGAAGGGAAAGTGAGCAGGGGGTCGGGGAAAGGGTCCTCCTGTCCGCGGGAATTTCCGTCCTGCTCGGTATTATTTGTTGAATTTATTATTATTGCTTAAATATCTCACTTAAATTTTCATAAGATTAGTTCAGAGTTTAAAGTATAATGTACCTTAGTAGTTTAGAGGTTCCAATATATCGGCACATTCGGGGGCGTTTCCCAGAATCCAAAAGTAGGAAATTAATATCATACAACTAATTTTCAAATTCATCCTTATTTTCAACTCTTGATAAAAATATTACCTTGCATGAATTGGTTTCGATTGTTTTTGCTCATTTGAGGAAATAAACAATCGTAACCATTCCGATGATATTCAGGCAGCACACAACTAATTCCACCCACTAACACCAGAACACTAAACAAGGAAAGTTTCTTATATCAATTATGAATTGCTGAAAATGTTCATAGTCATGAATGTTTTCTTTTCTCTGAACAGAAAATTTGATTATCTTTAATGGCTGCGATCAACATTTAAACGTCATAAGATCTGAACCAACTGGACTGAATGAGACATTAACATGGCTGAACATTACTGGATTTTTCACCACACTGAAATGTGCTCAAGAACGCTGCATATACTTCCACACTGTAAAATGAAGTACGCAAGGACGGGGATACTCACCTTTTTCTTAATTTTGCAATTTTCAACAGTTATAGGATTTAATTTAGACTCTGCTCAACCAATTGAATTTTCACAACCACGTGACTCTTATTTCGGATATTCTGTATTGCAACATGAAAATTCCAATGGAAAATGGTGAGTTTAAAGTTTATTTTTTATTTTTTCAATTGCCGAGCCATGCTATTTTAGATGTATATTTATATCGAAGTTATGACCACGATTGAAGAAGGAATCTCGTCTTAAGATAATTGCTTGACCCAATAAATCTAATAAATCCGATATAGGAACGTCACTTCCAACTGTCCAATGCGGTAATTGATTGGCTTGTCGATGATTTTGTAAATATATCGACCAATCAGAAACGTTGGATTTTTGGTTCCGATGCTGGCATAAGGAACCTATGTAGTCACCCTGGCGTGTATAAGTATGTATGTATGTGTGTATGTGTGCGTGTGTATATGGGTGTATGTATGTATGTATGTGAATGTATGTATGTATGTGAATGTATGTATGTATGGATGGCTGGATGTATGTATGTATGTATGTATGTATGTATGTATGTATGTATGTGTGTATGTATGTATGTATGTATGTATGTATGTATGTGTGTATGTATGTATGTATGTGTGTATGTATGTATGTATGTATGTATGTATGTATGTATGTATGTATGTATGTATGTATGTATGTATGTGTGTATGTGTGTATGTATGTATGTATGTATGTATGTATGTATGTATGTGCGTGTCTGTGACAGCAAGCTCGTAAGCGCGAGATCTCACGAAGGATACACTGGATTCATGTCATATGTGTACACAGATAGCCTATGGTACGCATATGTGCCCTATTGTTTTTGGTGGGATGTCATGCATATTAATGAGTAAGCGGGGCCTAATATAAATATATGGAAATGCTCATATTTTTACAACCGTATGTCTACTTTGTTTCATATTGAGTGTAATTATGCTGTTAGTTAGTGTGTACATGTTCGTGGTACAAAAATGTTGAAATTTATTAATATGCATAGTGGGTGGGGCTTAAATGCTTTTGTTAAAAAGAGCTTATAAGCACAGTATCTCAAGAACGGTAAACTGGATTTATGTCATATTTGGTACACAGATAGTCCATGGTCTGTAGATGTGTCCTATCGATTTTGGTGGTGATTTCATGCATATTAATGAGTAGGCGGGGCTTAATTTTAAATCTTCAATTACTCATATTTTAACTATTACCCCGCTTTGTTTGATATGTGGTATAAATATGTTGTTAGCTGGTATGAACAACGATGGTTTTCATTAACATGCATAGTGGGCGGGGCTTAATATGATTTGGCTGAAAAGAGCTTGTAAACACCGTAACCAGGTAACTCAAGGCCAATGCATTGGATACAGGTCATACGTGGTACACAGATAACCCATGGTCCATTGCGTGTGCTCTGTTGGTGGTGATGACATGCATACCATTGGGGAAGGAGGGGGGGGGGGAATAATGTTAAAGACAATCTTAAAAAAGTGATCAATTTTATTGCAACCGTATATCTGTTCGCATCAATCTTGCATGTTAAAATTGTCAGCTATTGTGAATGTATGAGCCTCCTTTTTCTCCAAAATATTTTCTGTAATATAAATATAAGGTCAAAATTGGTTTTACAATCATTCAATCAGTAATAGGCATGAAAGTAAATCATAATGAGACGAGTGACATTTTATAGCCATTCAGAAAGGCCAAATGATAATAACTTATAGGTCTTGTTAAAAATGGGACTATGATGAAGGTTGACGAAGAGCTGTGACCTTGCACTAACCTGAGCGAAGTAATTCATTTTATTTAAAAAAAATCAGGACAGATAAAAGTGGGTGTTTAATGTCATAAAGCCCTGGTGATTTCCGTTGGTAGAAATGGTTTCACATGGTGGTGGGTTATTCAGGAAGGTCATATGATTTTGTAATTAAAGGAATATTCCTATAGTTGTTCATGTAACGCATGAAAATGACAATTCAAATCGAAACTTTTCTTTTGTAGTGTTGATGTTCCTTTTATATTTATTTCATGTATTAACCATAACCAAAAGGTTTTGTGGTTCCGATGCTTTTTTTACAAGCTGATTGATTTGAAAAATCTGTATTAACTGTCACGTTATGGCATCATAAAATATTTGTTCTATGATATTTATTCATAAGCCACACCCACCGTGCAGATCAATACAAATATTGACAACATTAGCATTTGCACAATGATTAACAACATTGCCATATCACGTATGATGCAAAAAAGGTTGCTCATTTATTCTATTTCAAGAATTTATCAGTAAGCCACCACCTACCCCACCTTAATTCTAGCCACCTACTCATTAATATTCATGACATCACTACCACAACATTGGAACACAACTGTACACATGGGCTATATGAGTACCAAATATGAGTTTACCGTTCTTGAGATACTGTGTCATAAAAACATTGAATTCATTAATATGCATAGTGGGCGGGGCTTTATATGACTTTGCTGAAAGAGCTTGTAAACACGATATCTCTAATATTTTATGTTATGCAATGACATAACACTTAATAAAAATCAATCAGCATGAAAAAAAAAGCATCGGAACCACAAAACCTTTTGATTATGTTTGAATCCCCGCTTTAACACGATATTTGGCCTAAAAGACATAATACATCTAATACTCTAATGTAAAAATATTACTTGATTGTCCTAGTTTAATTAATAAGAACGCCCAAAACTTTTTTCCTCTCAAAAACTGTTTTGGGAGAAAAAAATTGCACTTATTGTTAAATTCAAGTGACGCGCCTACTTACATCATGCCTGTTGTCAGATTGACTGTCTTCAAAAGTGTATGTTTTATTTTTCTCCTAAACAATTTACGGCCATATCTGGCTATTGGCTATCGTAGATTAACACTCATCCTGCAGCTGAGCAACACAAAAATATGAAAAGATCACAAAAGGTAATCACGCGTAATTTCTAAGATTCCATTACTTTTTGATAATCACAAATAAATGCAGTCACAAGATATTTTCTCCCAAATCGACAATTTTGTAACTTATTGTAACATTAATACAGTCTAGGGACGATTGGTAAAGTACTCTTAGCAGATCAGCGTTTGAATTTTAAAAGAAAGAAAAAAAAACACTTTTAGTTTTTAGCTCATTACCCCGATCGGGAGATCTCCTGAGACATGCACAGTGACCATTATCTAAACTTCAAAATTTAAGCCGTTAAAATTATCTTTGCTCTTCAAATTCTGTTATTCTAAAGTTGCATACTTTGAAAATGAAAATGAAATTTATATATCTGGAACTTTTTTTGCTATAATATGAGCTTTTGTTGGTGACTAACGTTTTAAAATCTACTCTTCAGGAAGTATTAAAATTATTTTTTAAAGATTACTTTAAAATTCTCTGGTGAAAGTCAAATTTGCTCTGGCGAAAATAGAAAAAATAATTTTATCATTCTAATGCAACAATAAAATTAGAATATTTCACATGCATTTTTTCTACCTTTGGCTTAAACCTTATTTATCGTTATGTATTTCTTTAGAGAGATTTGAATTGGGAAAGATGCATTGTGGGTTATTATGACAAGAAATCTCCCGATCGGGAGCGTGAACCGGACTGTTTAAGGGATTTGAGCAAAGCGATGACTAACTCAAGCAGTCAAGGGCCAGGTTCTCGCCCAGATACGTTCGGATTTTTGCAGCGTTTATCATATTCTAAGCTTTTTTTTGATATTTTGTTGTGTTGCAATGTTTACCTTAAAGAGGGAGGCTCATCTCATTAAAATACGTTAAAATTGGGGATGCGATATTTTGACGTCACTTCCGGTTGTGGACGCAAGATCCGATCCACTGTCTGTTTGTAGTACAGCCAGACATTAGCATGTACGTTGTGTGTGCCGAGTTACATACACAGCGCATAACGTTACTGTGACGCGAAACTTTTTTCTTTTTTTCAATGCGTTTTTGTCAGAAAGCGAAAGTGAAATATTAGTATTATAATATTACAATATTAGTCACCAAATGAAAATTACTGAGAAAAAAAAAGAAGAAGAAAGCAAAAGTCGCAATGAACGATTCTACCGGGGCTCGAATTCACGACTGTTGATTTGAAGAAGAAAAAAAATTGCTTTCGAAAGCTGTAACCAACTGGGCTAGCTCGTGCACTGACCTTTAACATGTTTTAAATAACTGTATACAGTGCCTTGCAATACGAGACAACGAATCGCACAGCAAAATTTCAACCAATCAAAACATTTAAAAGGAATTCTAAATATTGTGCACATATGACGATTTCGCCTCTTTAGATAAATCGATTAATGATGCAATAACAGTTCATATTGTTGCATAGTTTTAACGATTTTTGCATTCCAAAATTCGCTTAAAAATGTATCAAATACTCGGATTTCACTCGGCGCATTCCGAAAGAATTTGGCATATATAATAACATTGGCTCGGAAAATACCACCAAATAATTCGATTGAAAGGAAACTATGTTTTTATTGGCTGTAGCGTTAAAATACGTCTGGCATATATGCTAATCGAGCTTGATATCCCGTTCGGAATTTTTCCCAATGTGTCTAGTCAAATTGGTGGTATAGCACTTGTATTTGATAGCTCGTTTGGGCTATTACTTGGGTTTAAAAATTAGTAAAATCTCAAGAATGGCTAAAATAGCCTGATTAGACTATTTAAACAGGCTATTTAAACCATATAGCCTTATTGAGTATAAAATCATTAAAGTGTGAATAAATTACTGATGAAGAACACATTTTAAATCACACACATGACCTACTGACTAGCACAACTCACAAGAAGTTTTTTGTTGCGTGCAGATAATAGAAGCCTGCATGTCCAGTAATAACTAAAATTCATTTAAAGGATTAGTCAAGTAAGTCCATCTTATATTAAATAGGACTTGTTTTAGTTCTATTTTATTATAATGACTGCCACCTGAAGTGTATTTGTGTGATGCTATTATTGATTACCTGTGATTGATTAATTGCGATAAGTAATTATTTGCACAGAATGGCTAATATATTAGCAATATGAGGGAAATATGCCATAGTTAAAATCATATCTTGTTGCAAGGATATAAGTTCCATCTTAATTTTATGCAAAAGTATTTTGCTGTTGGTATGTTTGTATATTTCACTTAAAAGCAAACATTGTTAATAAAATTGCATCATATTGCTGTTAAGGCGTTTTCCAAGCTTACTTGGAAAACAGTTTTCACATATTTAAACGATAGTAATGCTCCCATACGCAGTGGAGCAGCTAGAGTCCTGGCATGCCTGGGGGCCTGTAGAGATTTTGGCCTATGCAGCGATGTTGCAATCACGGCGGCAGGGGGTGGGGGTTGGGTGGGTGGGGCGGGGAAGAGTGGGAGGGGCACTTTCCCTGGCCCTAGAGTGAGGGGCAGAAGGTGTCCTTTGAAATTTTAGAAGTGTGTGTGCGTATGTGCGTGTATGTGTGTATGGGTGTTTGTGTGTGTGTGTGTGGAGGGGGATTCACAAAATCACGCTAAGATACATCACATCACCATACAAAAGTACCAAATTGAACAAAAAGTGAGGGTGGGGAAGCACCCCCTAGCTCCCTAAATCCTGCCTATGCTCAAACCATATGTAGGAGCCATGGGGCAGGGTCACGTTTCCTCCACAATTTCGTAGCCCTGGCGGGCGCTTTGGGTCCCATAACAAAGATATTGCAATAATTACAGTGTCATTGTCAGGGCTAGACCCAAATCGATTTTGCCCAGGACCTGTAAGGTTTACCCACCCTTCCGGGTATTCCAAAACCTTTTGTTGCGCCACTGCTAATCAAACTTGTATTCCTTTCCTAACATCCCCAACCTACCCAATGTA